>JAAIXI010000226.1:7272040-7430926 GCA_013403645.1 Heliconius nattereri | reverse complement strand
TCGGTCCATTTAAGTGGCGGTTGGCGGTTTTTACTTGGAGCGACTGCCGTCTGACCTCCAAAACCCCTTTGTGGGGAAAAACCGAGGGGAGAGGAAAATAGAAGGGGTAGGATAGGTAAAAGGAGGGAGCTAAGGAAAGGAGGGGAAGGGGGGGAGTTAGGACACCATTCTTACGGACTGGATGAGGGTGTAAGAGTGGCGGCTCGAGAATCCGGGGTCGCGTACCCGTATGCCCACAAACAAATATCGGACAGATATTAGTCAGGACATCCTCTGGATATAAAATATAATCTGGAAATAATTTTAAGTGTATTTTGGTAAGTATGTGCTACTTATATTTGTAACTAGCGGACGCGCGCAGCTTCGCTTGCTTATTTAGGGGTGAATTCTAATAAACCACGAAACATGTGTTCAATGAAATATTATTAAGAGTCTAAATTTCAAATTGTATAAAAATAGGTGGCGATTTAAAGATTTTTCCATACAAACTTTCAACCCCTTTATTTGCACCCTTAGGGGGAGAATTCTAGAAAACGATGAAACACATGTTTAATTAAATACTTTTAAAAATCTAAATTTCAAATTTTATAAAAATCGGTGCCGATTTAGTTTTTTTTCCATACAACCTTTCAACCCCTATTTCACCCCTTTAGGGTTAAAATTTTTCAAAATCCCTTCTTAGTGGATGTCCAGATTACGAAAGTAAACATCTGTCCAAGTTTCACGTTTCTATCATCAGCGGTTACGGCTGTGCGTGCGTCTTACCTCAGTCAGTGAGGACAAGTCCTTTTATATATATAGATTATACAGGCACAATGGCTTTAAATGAGTATTTTTGAAATCTCACTTGCCATTTCTCTATCCTTGGAAACTAAAGACTATTGCTTGCTGATTTTCCAATGATTATTTTTTTTATTTAAAAGGATACACTTCAAGTATAGTTTGACGAAAGTTTGGTTAGGTTCCGATTATAAGATCCGGCCCAAATTGAGAAATGTGTTTTTATTTTGGTAAATTTTATTTATACTGGAATGGTTACAAGGAAAAACTTTGTTAAAATTATTGTCAGAAGTAAGATTCCCCATCGTTTGCATTTCTTTTCAACCAACCTCAAAAAAAGATGATGTTTTCATTTTCAACTGACTTCAAAAAAGGGAGAGGTTCCCAATTCGTCCGAATATTTTTTATGTATTTTCTTGTCAATATACCAAAATGTTAGTTTCCACAAAAATAATACCTAATTGTGTGAAGCTTTACATAGGACAACCAATGCCACTCGTTAACAACCACTACCTCCACAACCAACACTCATCACTTAAAATCGTAAAAAGAATTAATTTTGTAACAAAAAAAAACCGAACCGAAAAACAACGAACTAAAAAGTAAAAGATAATTTTACATTAAATAAAACGTATTTTGATTTTGTTAAACCAAAATAATAAACAAAAAATTTTATAGCTTTAGCTTTTCTCGCTCAATGTGTATGTAATTCTTTGGCAACAGTTTCTATCTTTTTCCTGCAATCTGAAAACTACATCCGCTGCTTTTTGCATCAACTCATATGACACATAACCTCGAGTTGATTTTCGGGCATAAGTCCGTATGTTACTAATACAAAATTATCAATATTTACATCCCATTATTGGTACAAATGAATTGGCGAAAGTTGTTCCGAGGTCACAACGTGCCCCAAAAAAAGGGAACATCTAACCCCAAAAACACGTGTTGAAAAAAAATATATAAATTAAATTAGGAAACATAAATAATTTACAAACAGTGTTTTAATATATGTAAAAAAATACTGAAATCTTCGAGGCTAGTCGTTAAAATTTGTGAGACAGACCAAAAATATCAAACGCGAAAATATTTACATTCGTGCACCCACGACACTCGTGTGCTATTCCATTGGTATCGGGTGCCACTGGATTGTTCAATATGCTGGCCATGGGTACACTATCACATTGCATTTCACTTTATGTTTACTAAATAAACCTATCACTTTTCCCCGCGAAATTATTTCAATCGGAACAACTTACCTCGGTGACGGTTAGCCCCGCTCTCCCCTACTCAAAACTACTATTATCACTCAGGTAATCTTTTTCTAGTTTTCATTTCATTAATTCAAGAATTTCATTTATTTTATTAATATAATAATAATTTAACATTTTATTGTATGTACATAGGCTAGTTAGCTTTATATATCAGATAAAAAATGGTTCTATTTCGAAAAAGCAGACTTTTAAAGAATTTGGCGAGAAGTCAGGGAAAATTAACTCAAAGTTCCTTAAAAAGCTTCGTTTAAGCTTAAAAGGTAAAGGCTAGGTTAGATAAAGGTTTAAAGGTTGCCTTGGGATGTATAAGCTATTATTGCGTCTACTTATTTTTGCCCTTGTTGAAATTATAATTCGTTTCAAATAATTGTTAAAGTTAGAGGAATTTATGTAATTGGTTTATTTATAAAAATTACTTTCTTAAGTACACAAATATTTAGAAAAGTAAATTATAAAAATTTTTTATTATTACAAATAATATAAAAACACAAAATTTGAATAATTTAAGAACAGAAGTAATTGTATTTTTTTTTATAAAATAAAGTAAAATATTAGCTTACTTACAATTTGTATTTGAGTAATACATTTCTTAAACGATAAAGATTGTTTCACTCGTGGGAAAGCAACCGATAGTAAGTAATATGAATACATAACAACGTGGACGAAGGAATTTATTAATCCGATAGAAGTGGCGTGTCCGCCTGGAATAATAATTAAGCAAAATATTAATTTCAATAAATAAATATTGAGACCTTCGTGTCGCAGTGGGAAAGCGACGGGCTGTAAACGCGATGGTTATGGGTCCGATCCTCGTTTGTGGGACTGATCACTTATTTAATTACTTGTTTACTTTCACACTATATCTTGCACATAGCGTGGTAGACAGAACCTGCGAACCCAGAGTTAAAACACTCCGTTCCCATTAAGACATTTCCATTCCGCATATGACGAATTCTGGAGGCATGGCGTAGAGTCAAAGACGCGATTTGCCTCGTTACCAAAGTGAGAGAATAAAAATATTAAATATTTCGTTTTCTCGAGAGGAAATCAAGCTCACACGATTGTGCCCCAGCGAAACCACGGGTTTCAATTTTTTAAAAATAGTATTATATTTTTCTTCATGCCTAAGCATTTTTAACTTCATCCCTAGCGAGGTAGCCTAACGCTACGGTATCCTCATATTTCTTTATACTTCTGTTTTAAGGGGGTTATTATGATTTTTGTATAACCTTTCTTTTATATCATTGATTCTGTGTTCTCGAAGATCAATCAAGGTTTTTATATACCTCTCTTACTAGGGTAGTGATTATATTTATCAGTTAAACATCACAATTTCAAAGACATTGCGCGTTCAGTCGATTGTCTTATTAGGACGGTGAAAGTAAAATAATTTTACTATAATCATTTCGACAAGTGGGACTCGAACCTACGCTCGTTGTGTTTGCATTCCGATGCTGTTCCATTACACTATGCTATAGTAGTAAATAAAGTATTAAAAAGTTACCTGGTAAGTAAGTAATTGCTCCCCAAATGAGCATCACCATGCCAGTGTGGTGGTAAACGTGAAGAAAAGATATTTGATTAAACTTTTTTCTTAGTACAAAAAATATCTGAAATATAAAAATACCACATTTAAAAAATAAGCTAAAATAAAATTTAAATATAAAAATTATAATTAATTAAATTATATAAAAAAAACAATAAAAACACGCTTTTCCAATGCAAGTGCTATAAGTGGTATAGAATTTACTAAGAGCCTAAACTCAAGTGTTACCTCTGAAGGGTTCTCATGTCCTAGCTCCATAGTCATAGGTTAGGTAGACAATCCGTTCCCATTATGACACTTTCGTTTACCACTTTCCGCTAAATTATCGGGGCATCCACTAAATTGCATGATAAGTGGCGGAACATAACGCTACGCCTTACCAGTATGACAAAATATATATATTACATATACCTTAGCGGGAATCGAACCCACGACCGTCGCGTTTACATTCACTTGTGCGCCACGAGAACCTCATGGACAACTATGGTCTCTAATGACGTACCTACATAAATATACAAATTTAACGTAAAATGTCTGAAATATTGAATACTAATTGTAATTAGCACTAATACATACCACGTTTCATTTGAAATAAAGTGATTTAAATTAAAAAAAAATATTTTAATATCGATGCTTATACAACATAGCCCTTTGTTATTAAACGGTGAATGACTTTACTTGACCTTAGATCGCTACATTTCTATGTAAGTATAGAAAAAAAAATGTGATTTGCATATATAACGATTTACGTGTGCATGAATCAACATATAATACTATTTAATATTTATAAAAATAACTGACCAAGTGAGCATATAACCTCTATATTAAATTATTAAAAGATCTATTATTCTGTGACAAGAGCACGCATAATAAGTAATTGTACAGTATCCCGAAGTAATCGTTTCTAGTCGTGTAGATGAAAGACGTTTTAACGATTGTTTTAATTAAAATATAATGCAGAAATCTGTAAATATAACATATAAGGTGGTAGAACTTTTCTTGACAGTAACGTTTAACGTAAACGCACTCACTTTATTTAATAGTGGGGAATTTTATACATTATAAAAATTAAATTAATTAGTAACATTAACTCAAATGATTAAATATGTTGTAAAGAATCTTGATTTTTAAATATTTAAAGTGTTATTCCACACTTAGGAAAGAAAAATACTTATTAAGAAAACGTATAAAACAACATAAATAAGTCGTAACAGGCGTATAACAATTTTGACTTAGTCGTTTTTCGACCACTTGTTGGCTTAGTGGTCAGAGCGCCTGGTCGGTATCAAGGACGCGCGGGTTCGAGTCGCGCTACGTTCAAACTTTTATAAGTTTTCTAAATAAGTATTCTTGTTTTTTATTTTTCTTTCATCTTACCGTATCTGCGAGATCCAAAATTTTCAATAAATAATATAAATATATCAAATTGCATATATATAATGCGTCTTCGCTGTATGAAAAATCGACGGGCTCACAAAATAATTTATATTTCCATAACCATATGTCTTTTAAGCCCTGAAAGTATAGAACTATAAAATGATGACAAAATGACCACACAATAACAGTGTCAGTCAGTCAGTCAGTCAGTCAGTAGACGAGCTTGTTTTGGTTTCAATGTCCATTAGAGGAAATTATTATATTACGTATATATAAATTATTACGTGACGGATGGCGGAGTATAAAATTTAGCACAGCTATAGTTTGTATAGAGAAGGTGTGCAGAATGCTTATATTTTTTTTAAATTATGCAAGAAAGTATGTTCCCGATTTTCGGCAGAATTCTGGAGTGTGTTGACAATAATAACGCAGCGCTTTTCCCCGAAACCAGAGAGAAGAAATGAAAATATAAATAAATATTTTATTTCCTCGAGTGGGGATCGATCAATCACGTTTACACACTTCACACTTAAGCTCCTGCACAACTAGCCTCAAATGGCCTCAGTTTACAGTCAAACTTAATAAATCTCCACTTACAAGTACAAAAACATATCCGCACAGGAAAATTTGTAACGTATTGTACGCTATCATTATTCTGTCTAAATTAAAAGGTGGGCGATTTTTCATTAATGAAGGCCCCCATTTGAAAACAAACATTAGGTAAAGACCAAGTATTGTAGCTCCTTCGTACGGCTTTGCTACAAGAAGCCAAGATTTGGTTCTAGGATCTGAAATCATAAGAAAATAAGAAAATAGTGCTAATACACTCCTGTTGTGTTATTCTTTATTTATCCAATATTCGATATATTGCATGAAGGCAGCGTTTACGTCCTGGTTTGTTGCTTTGTTTGACCGCAGCGGGCTTAACACTTTTATCAACTTCACGCTTTATTTACTTATAATAGGAATAGCAGACGGTTCTGTTTTACTAGATTTGGAAAATGAAACTTCTCCAGGGTGGGTGATGAACCGTGGTGATGGGATAACCATCGCATGTATCGTCAGATACCGTCAATTACTGTTCTCTAATGCCTCGCCAGGCCTCACCAGGATGGCCTGGTCTGTTCACTGAAAGATTTACGTAAGTTTCTTTCTGCTCAACTAATATTCATAATGTAATATAAAACACGACAACAATACTTGTTATAATTATAATTATTTAAAACGTGCAGCTTAGTACTAACTGCTTAGTATTAATTTAAAATATTTATTTTCATTGTAATTTATTTTGAATGCTAATAACAACAATTTTATTGCAATTGAAAAACATCGTTTCTTTAGTAGTAATAGGAAATATATAGAAAATATATAAAGCTACATTTTGGCAGTAATATTTGATAGTTTTCCAGGAATATGTACTTATTAAAATCTCAGGAACTATAGTCTAAATTAACTGTCAATTTGTCTATGCGTTTGTGCACGCTCTCAGAAACGGCTTAACCGATTTAAAAACAGTTTTTATAATCGATCAGCTTCACGCTGTATCCTGCACTCAGCAGGCTAGGCAGAGGGAACCTAGTGTTAAGACACTCCGGTCCCCACTTTCTGCCGAATTCTGGTGGCATTGCGTGTTGAGTGGCAGATCTCAACGCCGCGCTTTGACTCGACACGAGAGCGGAGAAATTGAAATCTAAGCGTAAATAAATATTTCACTTCCTCTAGTGGGGATCGAACCCACGTCGCGTTACAGTCCCCGTACCGTACAATCTCCTTCGTGTGTTCTCCACACAAAGTGACATTGGCGAAGTGATTGGTGTTCCACTGGTACGCTCGAAGCGCTATAATTATAATAAAAACAGAACTGATCATAATGATAAATAAATAAATAATATTATTAGAGCACGAAAGAAATTTAGATTAGTAAATAACTGAGCAGTTTAAGCCGACGAAGCCGCAAGCTGGTAAAGTAAATAAATTCAGAAAGGATTATATTTTTATATCCAGCATGACATGATACATATTAATCAAAAATAATATATTAAATTTAAAAAAACCTGCTACAAGTTACGTTAAAATGGGTTTATTAGCTCTGGTGTCGAGGCAAAGCGCGGCGGTAAATTCCGGCCTACAAAAATAAAAAAACACTTTTAAATAAACTCACCTGTCAATTCATTAAAAACAAAATTGTATCCGTATACGACTTTTCTTATAATTTCCGCCATTTTGCAAAATGAGTTTCTTACATTTACTTAAAACAATTTAAAATATATATAATAAATATTTTTAATTATTACTGATTGTGTTATTCATATTTTTATTTTTCAATTTAAAAAAAAAGGAACATTTTCACTTGGCTCCACGATTGGATTAAGCTAACCCACTGTAGGGGCAACTAAATAAATGCCATACATTAGAATTTAATTAAACCTTTATTGTTTTTTTTCATATGGGCTGTATGTATATTTATATAGTTAGGGCAAATATAGAATATTTAGGTGTATATACCTATACTAACTGTCAATGGCGACTTTGTTCACGTTAATTACGTTTTAGTTTCCTGCACTTAGCAGAGTGAACAGAGGAAACCTGAAAACATAACGTAAAGACACTCCGGTCCCATCCGAATCGACACTCCGATTTAAAATCGGTTCATTAAAAAAAATATCGGCATTTGAATGAACTGAGGTTCGCAATAGCTATGAGCATTTCATTAAATCACATTTTTATTAATCCTATCCTATATCTTATAAAACAAAGTCGCTTTTCGTGTCTGTCTGAACTTTCTAACTCTTCTTCTTCTAAACCACCCAAAGGATTTTGATGCGGTTTTAACCATAAGGTCGAGTATATCTCAGGGAAGGTTTATATATAGTTTATTACTTGCACATTCTTATGTAAATTAACATAAATACGATAAATGTGTATAAAGTCCTACCCGTTGAGACACTTTCGCGCATGCGCTGCTTCAATGGTAAGTAATACATGAAAATAATGTACTGGAGTATTGTTCCTCTAAGATCTACAAAAAAGTCAGCGACAGCATATTCGTATCTTTTAAGAATAACGTGTAGTGATCATATTTCTGTCTAAAAATTGTAATTTCAATATATTTTTTATTGTGAGGGATATTTTTCCATAATGGTATTAATCCTTATCCTTTAAAATACTTTATTAATTTTCTACGTTAAACGAAGATAAAATTTGCTTTTTACACTATTTCGAAATTGCGAATAGTTTTAGAGAAAAACGCATTTAATTGTTGACACATCACGCCGTTGACACTTCAGCTGTATCGACTCAAGTTTTACTTATCCCTTACTCTCAGCATATAAATAAGTATATTAGTTACGTTGGCCATTTAATGTAGATCAAAACTGTTTTTTACTGTTTTTCATTTTAATAAGTACTTTAGAAGTTGTTACAATATCATAAAATCTTAAAATCATAAAAAGAACATTTAGATACGTTTCACATATTGGATAATTTCAGTTAAATGTATTATTTCAGCGCGATATTGGTTTCATATTTTTTGTAGTAGTTATTAGTAGGTAGGTTTTTGTTTATAATTTCTTCCGTTTAAAAATAGTTAAATATCTAAAAATAGTCATTTAAATATATTTTAATAAGTACTTGTAAAGATTAGTAGCACAGATTTAAAATTACAGTACTAAAAAATCCTTGCTGATTAACGGTTCGCTGCCCACCACGCGTCCGCCGTGCCCCGCAACATTTTGCTTATAATAGTGGATCACCGTGTGTGGGTCACCTGCACCTAAGGAGCAGCACTCCGCATACCCGGCCGCCCGAGGTCAGACGTCTTCTTCCGAGGGACTTTCTATCTTCTTCCAAATCCCACTCATGAGCAGTCACCTTGGTCGTTTTATCAACGCCTCCCTCAGGAAACCGAGGGCCCAATTCCGATCCCCTCCCGCATCCCCTTCCATGTATCTGCTCTAAAGCAGGTTTTCGCCTGAGACCACGGTCAGAGAACCAAGGCCCCGATATCGTTCGGAGCTACTACGGAGATGGCCGAGAGAATGTTTTAATTCTGCGCCTGGCAAAGTAAATTTAGAAGTGATTACACGTATTTTGGAGTTATCCAATAATTATAATGTATTTCCACGCGACATAATTGGTTACTTCTTTCGTTTAAGTATTTTTGAGTCAGAGAATAGTAGGTAGTCTGTTGTTTATAATTTCTTTCGTTTAAGTTTTCTGTTATTTGTGTTATTTATTTGTATTTATTTTAAAACAATTGGAAAATCCTTATTGGAATTACGAAAATGCGGGTTGCATTAGGGTTTAATTAATTTTCACATTATCTTAAGTGCTTTGCAAACATACATTATATGAATAATTTAGTAGTTAAGGCGGGCGAAGCTGCGAGCGGGTCGCTAGTCTCTTATATAATAAAACAATAAAAAAGTTTTGCCTGTACATTTTGTATTTTTGACTGAAAAATTATAATAGTAGATAATAGAAAGCAAAAATATATTTTTTTAATTTCTTGTCTATCTGTCTGTATGTATGTATGGTCACGCTAATCTCTGAAAGTACTGAACCGATTTACGTACATCTTTTACCAATTACTTTGTTTTAACCCAGCCTAACATCTAATAATAATAATAATAACCCCCCCAAGGGATCACCTTGTCGTGGTGGGGGGCTTACGGATATTAGGTACAGGTTAATATTTAATGTTATAACATCTAGCTATGCTATGTAATCACTAAAGAAGGCCACTAAGAACTTGGCTAACCATATCCAAACCAACGATCCCAAACCCCTTTTTGTACTATGAAGAAAAGTAATCACAGATATAATTTACGGCCGCTTCCCGGAGTTCGTCGGGGCGCACCCGGAGCCGACGCTGGGTGTCTCAGCTTACGGGCCGTTGGCGATGAGGAGCTGAGCAGGCGGGCCCTCATCGGGCTAGATTCCGAAAATATGACAGCCGAACAATCATCATCATTGTCACCAATTTCATCTCTTCATCCTTTCTCATCGCCTTCTTCATCAAATTATTCATACACATCTTCACCTACATCTTCATCTTCTCATTCAGAACGTAATATGATTTTGGAGGATGTTGTACAGGAGGCTAATGCCAATATATCTGTACCCACCTTCAAAATCCCTAAAGTACGTAATAAATGGAGTAGAGAAATGAACGAATTTATCCTACGTACATATTTACATCTTACATTACTAGAAACTCATACTAATACCTACCTTTTGCCGTTATTTACCAAATTCATAGAAAAATACCCTCATATGAAAGTAACTCGTCAACGTGTTGGAGATCAAAGAAGGGCGTAACGGGCGTACGTAATAAATTATTGCCACAAAATATAATAGACAAAATTTATCAAGAAGTAAAAAAAGAACTAGAAAATATAATTAGCACAGACCAACAGCTTCAAACAAATAATAACATGTTAAATTCGCAAGATGGGCAAAGAATGAAATGGAATGAACAATACAACGAAGCTATACTGAGAGCGTACTTTAAAATAACACGTTTAGAAACGAATAAGACTGCCTACAGAAAATACCTTCACCTAGACTTTACTACCAGATTCCCGCATTTATCCCACATTTCAGAGCAAAGAATAGCAGACCAGAGGAGATTTATTGTCAAAAATAAACTTTTATCCACCGAAAAAATAGAAAATATTAGAATTCAAATAGCTGAAGAATTACAAATAGAGATTCAAAATTATCAATCAGAGATTAATGTTGCTAATACAAATAATACCAACAATGAGGAATTAGATTACTTTGATAACTACACTGATGAATTACTAAATAATACAAATAACTGCAATCCAGATCAACCAAATTTAGAAATAATTATGGAAATAGACAACACATTTAATGAATGTTTGGCGTACTTTACGAATACTGAACCCACTAAAAGAAACCATATACCTAGGCAGAGATCATCCAAAAAATTGGCGCGAATAATAGAATATATAAACACAATATTGTTACCAGAATATATTAATAATGATACAACTTTTGAATCATTTCAAACCACGATATATTGTGCTGCGTGGACAGCAGCAAAAATGAATGGTGCAAAACTAAGAACTGCACCAAATGTTATTATTACAAAATCTAAAGTAAAGAAACCAAAATGGTAGACCCGACTCGAGAAAAAAGTAAAAGATTTGAGAACTAAAATAGCTCGATTAACACAATTCATAAAAGGTAATAGAAGTAAGAAATTAATTCATCATGTAAATTTAATAAAAAGTAATTACAAAATCCATTCTACGCACGAAGAACCAAATACAGAACTATTCCATTTTCTCGACACCCTTAAACAAAAACTTACACTAACAAATAGTAGATTACAAAGATACAAAACATGTACATTACGTAAAACCCAAAATAATCAGTTTTCATCTAATGAGAAACAGTTTTATAGGAATCTAAAAAATTCAACGAAAAATGATATTGAAAATTCAGTACAAACTACACCTACAGCAGATGATTTTTATAAGTATTGGACCTCAATCTGGGAAAATCCCGTTGAGCATAATTTCCGTGCAGATTGGATTAATTATGAACAAATTCAAAATCAGATTAAAACAGATATGAAATTCGATAAANTCATGATGGCGATCCAAGACCAGGTGATAGAAACAAAAAACTACCAAAAATATATTATAAAAAAGTCCAATTTAAATACCGATATATGTAGACGATGCAATAGGGCTTCTGAAACGATACAACATATAACCGGTGCTTGTATGTCAATCGCTCAGACTGATTACAAACACCGGCACGATCAAGTTGCACATATAATTCATCAGAAATTAGCACTAAAATACAAACTGAGTTCTGCATTACCAGTACCATATTACAAATACACCCCAGAAAGGAATTTTATCGGTTATATTTTGATAGAGCTATATTGACTGATAAAGCTGTACCATAGAATAGACCGGACATCACATTCATACATAAAATTAATAAAACTGCACAAATTATAGACATTGCAATACCGAATTCTCATAATTTACAAAACACTTTTTCAGAAAAACTTAACTTCATATTTAATGAAGAATTAAAAGACGAAATCATTAGAATGTGGAAATTGAAAAAAGTAACAATAGTACCAGTAGTTATTTCTAGCACAGGTGTCATTTCCAAAAATCTTCACCAATCCATTAAAACACTAGATTTGCCCCCATATACTTCTACAAAAAGCAGCGATTTTAAACACGTGCAGGATTGTTAGGAAATTTTTAAGCATCACAAACAGTTAATCATTATTAATATGTATATACATATTTATATATTTGGCTTTCACTTGACTTAGGCCCGTGACTGTCAATATGCCGGTATTAACTTACCGAGACTACGAAGTAGAATAAAAATAATAATAATAATATAATACTTTATTACACAAATAAGAGAGAAAAAAAAATACTATTCATTAGAAATACGATTAACAAGTGTGCAATGGCGGCCTTATCACTAAAAGCGATTTCTTACAGGCAACCAAAGAAAAAACGAAAGGATTAAATTTAGAAAAGAAGGCAGAAAGGTGCAAAAAGTACATAAAATATATAAACCAATATTCAGAGAAGACAAAATAGTTTAATACATACATTTATACATACACATATATACAAACATACATCCATACATATCTACACAAACACCTACATACATACAACAATTAAAGATAAATACATACACAATTATAATATTGTCGTTTTATGAATTGAGTTGGAGATAGTAAAGTTTAAGACGTCGTTTAAAAATCCCAATTGGCAGGGACTGTCTTACTTCCAGCGGCAACTTATTCAATAGATTTACTGTTTTAACCGTAAAAAGGTCACTATAGCATTTCGTGTGGCATAGAGGAGTTTTGAGGATATAGTTAAGGTGGGAACGGAGGTTTTGAATGAAAGGTGTCTGACCCCCAGGAACTTAGAACGCTCCTTGAGGTAGGATGGTGTAATAGAATGCTATAAAGAAGAGTGAGGGCATGCAAGTTACGCCTGTATTCTATTGGCAACCATTTCAGTTGACTACGATACTGCGACACATGGTCATGTTTCCTTAGCCCAAAAATAAATCTAATTATAAGATTTTGTAGTTGCTTAGTAGTTGCTGGGACAACTCTAAGTAGCACATATCAGCATAATCTAGGATAGGTAGAAGGAGAGCGTGGGCAAGAGAGATTTTAGTCATTAACGGTAAGACGTTCTTCCATCTTCTCAATCTACCTATGGCACAAAAGACCTTACGACTAAGCTCTGATACATAAGACGACTAGCAAAAAGAACTATCCATCCTGATTCTCGGATTCCTTATACTCTCACTAACCTCCAAACAAACATTATCATAAAAAATTGAGGGTAAAGGAGAACGTAATTTAGACAATTGTTTAGAGCTACCAAATATACACACCTGAGACTTGTTGGGATTGACAGAGAGCCCAAACGATTTACTCCAGGAACTAATAATTTGTAAATCTGAATTAATTTCACTAACTGCATTTGGTATTTCGTTAACAGCTGCAGTTGTGTAAATTTGCAAGTCATCAGCGTAAAGGTGGTACGAAGACGATATGAGTTGAGTGAGAGTGTTAATAAAAATGGAAAAGAGTAATGGTGATAATGGTGACCTTGTGGGACGCCAGTGTCGATACTGCATATTGATGAAGCTTTTCCATCAAGCTTGATACTTTGTCTGCGTCCGTGTAGGTAAGAGGAAAACCATTCAGTAGCTTATAGATCTTAGCGAGCGAGCGAGCTTATAGATCGAGAAGAAGTTAATAGATCTTAAACTAGATAATAAAACATCGAAATCAACTGTGTTAAATGCATTAGAGAAATCTAGTAGAACAAGTAAAGTCACTTGCTGGTGTTCAAAACCGCATCTTATATCGTCACAGACTTTATTTAGAGCTGTAACTGTGCTGTGCCCAGGACGGAAACCAGATTGGAAAGGAGATAGTATGTTATTATTGTGTAGGAAAAGTGTGTGTTGTGTTGCTCGTGTACAATGCGTTCAAAAACCTTAGATAAGAGAGGCAGTATGGATATAGGACGATAGTTTGAGAAGGATGCTGTGTTAGGTACTTTAGGAATAGGGATCACAATTGCATGACGCCAAACATCAGGGAATTCGTTATAGGAAAGGGAAAAGTTATAAATATGGCACAGGACAGGAAGAATTGAGTTAAGTGTAAGAAGAATCATGCGTCGGCTAATATTATCAAAGCCAGCAGCGTCGGATTTAATTGACAACACATGCTTGCAAACCTCCGCTTGTGAAATAGGAGAGAAAAGGGAGGGTTTTATTGCAGGATTAGATTTTAATAACAAGGAGTGAAGGGTTTTTGCTTTAGTACTATCAGCCAATACATTTACAGAGGTGAAAAATTTATTCAGCAAGTCCAAATCCGTACAGTTGTTTAAGGTAGCTGAATCATTAGTGCACCGGTCACCTGTTCCCATCGCGTTCAGAAATTTCCAAGATTTTGCGGGATTGCTATTGTCAATGGACGAGAGAATAAAATTACGTCGTGCGTCTCTGCAAGTCTTGTTACATCGGTGCCGTAGTGTTTTGTACCTTTGCAGATTTGCATCTTTTTCTTGTGAATTTGATGATTTTTCTTGTATTTTGACTTTGCAGTATTACGTTTGGACGTAAGCAATTTGATATCTGAAGTTAACCTAGGAGCGGGGAGATGTTTTATTTTAACAGGCCGGAGCGGTGTGTGAATATCAAAAAGCTCTGTCAAAATTGAATTAAAAATATTCAATTTGTCATTGATATTACCGACACTAAATATACAATCCCAGTTATTACAAGCAAGATCGTTCATGAACTTTTCGTTGTCGATGTTATTAAAACATCTACGCATTACAACTGTCGGCTTCAGTTTTGGTGGACGTATTTTATATGACAGCTTGGCGCTAGTTGTAAAATAAAACAAAATCTTTATTAATTTTCTTACAATTTATTAACTAATAATATAAAAAAAATGTGAAATATTGCAGTAGAGGCAATCAACATTTGTTGTCTTTCCGTATACAATCGTGTCGATAATGCAAGCGCGTCATTATTGGACCAAATGAGAAATAAAAAAATTCTATATCTACGGACAATTTTTATATAATGGAAATTCATTTAATATGTAATAATATATATAAGTTAATATAATTTAAGATATATATTTATAAGTTGTCTCTTAAATACCAAACTTTGACAATTTTATTTGTTTGTGAGAAAATAAACTTTAACGCAAAGGGTTGTTAACCCCACAACTCCTTTAATGTAAGGGTTAGAGACAAACAATGTGTCGCTATTTCAGATAAAAATCAATACAACTGCAATAAATATAATTCATTAGACGCCAGTGCAGCTTTCCCATGCTTATCGGGCTAGACCCTTCAAATAAATATTCATTTCCTCGAGTGAAGATCGCCAAAAACTGACCGTATATTTTACATAAATTTTTGTGGTTACATTTTAATTATATTCTTTCCTTCTTTTTAAAGAAGAAGGTAGAAATGCGCTGGTTCTCTCACAAGTATGCATATATATAAATATTAACATAAGTATTAATATACTAAATATATCTATGAAGATTTATAATCTTTAGCGTTATGACTTCCGTTTTGATTGATAACGGGTTTTTTGTTTCGTTTCTCTACATAGGTGTTGTAATAAAATTGTCCGAATAAATTTAAAAAGGTTATGCCGTAACATATAATCATTAATCTAAATATTAACGGGTAATTACATTTGTAGAACAAACTAACTGTAGCCTGTGTAGTAATAATCACGAATTGTACCTGTAGGAAACAGAAATATCAATTTAAATACTTGGTTTATATAGATTACATTATCAAAAAAATGTTTTACAATAACATAATAGTAAATATCAATCAGATGTTTGAAAGTTACTATTATGTTATTATGATTCAAACAGATGTATGTATGTTTTAAGATTTTAGGTTCTATGTCAATATTTTTTGAGTATTTCCCTCGACATTTTTCGACATTGTTTTAAAGTTTGACTTTCACATTGAGATAAAGCTTCACGCTGTATCCCGTACACAGCAGGGTAGACAGAGGGAACCTAGGGTATTAACACAGTCTGTTCCCCACTTTTTGCCGAATTCTGGAGACATTGCGTGTTGAGTGGCAGAACTCAACGCCGCGCTTTGCCTCGATACCAGAGAAGAAGAAGAGAAGAAATGGAAATATAAACGTAAATAAATATTTCACTTCCTCGAGTGGTTATTGAACCCACAACCGTCGCGTTACAGTCACACCCTTGTGCCGCTATGCCACGACGGTCTCAAATTATTCTTTTTGTAATAAAAAAGGTATTTATCAGACATATTATACAGATACTATTGTGAGGCAAGGGGCAGCGTTTGGCTGCAAGTACACTCAATATGTGGGCAACCTAGTGTTAAGAACACTAGGTTCCATCTGCCAAACCTGCTATAAGCTGGATACAGCGGGAAGCTAAAATAAATTAAAATTATTTCCCTTATTTACATGTGAAATCTTACCAATTGTAGCATTGTAATGTACTTCTTCCACCATAACGATTGTTTGTATTTATCGCCGAAGCCAGCTAGAAAATAATAAAAGTACATGATGGCGTGGACGAATGAATTAATATAGCCTACTATTATACTCTGGCCACCTGTAAAAAAGAGAAAAATATTAAATACATTATTTATTTAATAAATACATTTTATTTATTATATTTATTAAATTATTATATTTATTAAATACATTGTTTTTGATTAACCATCTGTGTAGCTGCCGAATTCGCAATGAAGAGATACACACAACTTCATATAGTAGAGAGAATATTAATAAAAGGAAGAAAGGAAGGAATAATGAAAGAATTGTGACAAAGATTTGTTAGTAAGGAGTGAGTGATGAAAGAGGCAAGACTCGGTTGACCTATGAAAACGAAATATCGATGATATTGGAGGGAATTTAAGTAAAAATCATCAAAAATGTATGAAAAGATCCTCTCTGGCTATCAGTCTACTTGGGATAAAGTGTGAAGCTAAAAAAGAAACAATAATATAAAAATACAATTATTTAATTTCATTGTGGAATTAAAATTTACATTGAAGTTGTTTTAATCGATTAGAACTGCTTAAGTTCTTGTTATTTCTTAAGTCCATTAACAAATTAATTTATTTTTTCACAATTATAAAATTAATTATTCTATCCTTGTTATTAGTTAAGTAAAAAATAAATAAATCAACTTCACGCTGTATCCCCCATACAGGAGGGTAGGCAGAGGGAACCTAGTGTTAAGACACTTCGTTCCCCACTTTCTGACAAATTGTAGAGGCATTAGGTGTTGAGTGGCGGAACTCAACGCCCCGCTTTGCTTGCGAAACGAAGAAATGAAAATATAAATTTCCTAGAGTAGGGATAGAACCCACAACCAATGGCGTTTATGGTCGCACACTTATGCCCATGCGCCAAAACTGGCCTCAATGGCCATTAATAGTTACGTAATTTTTATATTATATATGTATTTGTATCTGTATATATAAAAAAAATTACAGAACATTCAATTCTGTATATTAAAGATTTACAAAATAATTGTTAGGTGCATTAATATATCGATAATATAAGCTAACAATGTTTCAGCAGAATTTTTGTCTGTCTGTTAGTTTGTTCGAGTATCACACAAAAACTACTAGACAGAATTAAATTCATTTTGGTATAGTAATAGCTAGAGGTCTTGAGGTTCCTCGTAATAATTACCTATTATGAATTCATATAAATTTAATAAAATAAATGTGTTAATAAAAGTAAAATTATTAATAAAAGTATAAATATTTTAACAAAAGTAAATTTACCTGGAACATAAGTAATAGCCAGCCACGCTGAAAACGGCATTAACGTGTGATGGTGCATATGCAACGATGTAATCTGCCTGTTTGACTTTCGGAGCACGAAGAAAACAGTATCCATTAAATCAATTATTTTGACCAGATAAAACACATGGACTAGTGGCACTATCTGTAATTTTAAAATAAATAAGCAGGTAGTTTCACGTTTGTTCACTTTTGGTTTTATTTATTTTTACGGTCCTTTACCGTAAAAGGTAAAAACGAGACCCTTATAGGATCATTACCTAACTAACTACCCGACTAAAATGTGAAAAATAAGTGGGTGCCAAGTAAAACAAACAGCCTTAGTACTTTTTATATATTAGTAAAGGTGTTGTAGCATTAGTTTGACACCGACTTCAAAATTATAAAATCTTTGTAAAATTATTTTTCACTTTTTAGGCAGTTGTTAAAAGCCGGTTTTTCTTTTTGTTAAAAAATATTTTTTATTAATTATATTATTTTTAACTATTCTTTTACGTACGATCGATAGAGTTTGACGATAGCTGACGATTAAACTGCCTTCGCAGCTTCCCCGAGTCAAAAGATATATGAATTGCAAATCTTGATTCGGAATTACAAGGTAAAATAGGTATCCCCCGAATTTATTATCATTAAAGTAAAGATGTATTGGTTTGTATGGTAAATTATAAGATGTATTGGTTTGTATGGTAAAGTATAAGATGTATTGGTTTGTATGGTAGCAAATTTATACACGTATTCACGTCAAATGTTTAAGCGGGCTAAACTAAGAAGCATTATAAACATACTGACCATAGCTGCTCTTTCCGATGTGGGATCATCTACGGCTGCACAGCAATAACCATATTCTTTTGAAAATATATATGGAGTACTCTGTAATAAATAATATTTTTATTCTAAATTATAAATATCTGCATAAGTATATATTTTTTTTATTTGCTAAGTATTAAAATTCCACTCCAATTGTAACACGCTTTTTTATTATTAGGTGTACTTGTACTTATTACATACTAGCGGACGCGCGCAGCTTCGCTTGCGTATTTAGGGGTGAATTCTAATAACCCATGAAACATGTGTTCGATTAAATATTTTTAAGAGTCTAAATTTCAAATTTTATAAAAATCGGTTGCGATTTAAAGATTTTTCCATACAAACTTTCAACCCCTTATTTGTACCCTTAGGGGGTGAATTCTAGAAAACCATGAAACACATGTTCAATTAAATATTTTTAAGAGTATAAATATTAAATTTTATAAAAATCGGTGGCGATTTAAGAATTTTTCCATACAAACTTTGAACCCCTATTTTACCCCTTTAGGGTTAAAATATGTCAAAATCCCTTCTTAGTGGATGTCCAGATTATGAAAGTAAACATCTGTCCAAATTTCACGTTTCTGCGCACAGCGGTTACGGCTGTGCGTGCGTCTTACCTCAGTCAGTGAGGAGAAGTCCTTTTATATATATAGATAGTAGTATAGTAGCTATACAAGAAATAAAATGTAGAAGACTGAATTTTGATCCACTTGTAATAATTGTATCATGACGAAAGTTGCCAGTTATATTGCACTTGTTGTATAGAAAAGCAACTATTTTTGTTTTTTTTTTTTTGTATACAACGACATTTTTGAGAAACGAACCCACTGCCATCGTATCTTCAGTCTAGTTCTTTGAAAATACGTCACAAATACATGCCTTTATGCTAAAATTATCCTAATGTTTTCATATCAATTCATTATTACCTTATAAAATAAATAAACGCTAATAAATATTTGAAAAATGTTATATATTTTTAGAACATTTCTTAGTTCAAATGGTTTTCTATCTTTCATTAATTTTGGTCCCAGTTTCAAACAGAAGTAGTTATAGGCCACAAGTATTGATATTAGCTTGAATGGCTGGCTGACGAGGAGCCAGTCTTTACTTATTGGATCTGAAAAAGAAACAAAAATCACTTAGTATTATTTTAATTATTATAGTGTGATGAAGAAATCAAGAATTCAGTTCAGTTCATCCAGTTTCTTACATTAACACAACAGTTATAAAGGTATGCAGTGTTTACATAGTATTAAGACACTCCGTTCCCTATTACCGTCCAATTTTCGAGACATTGTATAGTTGCGGAGCCTAACGCCGCACTTTATCTTGCTACCAGAGGGAAGAACTAAAATAATTAGGGGAATAATGGGGGAATATAATCCTTTCCAATAGTGAATGCATAATTGAAAAAGTTTCTGTATTGGTTTCGTGTTGAGTGGTGGAGCGCACCGCCGCGCTTTACCTTGTTAGGAGACTACAAGAGCGAAAAAAGTAATACTAATTAATTCTCCCGAGTTTCAATTGAACCGACAATCAACATACCCTCTAGGGGTCTACTTTAGCTTTTATATGTAGGGTGTGGTGTTCGTCTTCTTATTTTATTTATAAACTAGCGACCCGCTCGCGGCTTCGCCTGCCTTAATTACTGAATTATTCATATAACGTATGTTTGCAAAGCACTTAAGATAGTATGAAAATTAATTAAACCCTAATGCAATCCGCATTTTCGTAATTCCAATAAGGATTTCCCAATTGTTTTCAAATAAACACAAATAAATAACACAAACAACAGAAAACTTAAACGAAATAAATTATAAACAATAGACTACCTACTATTCTCTTACCCAAAAATACTTAAACGAAAGATGTAACCAACTATGTCGCGTGGAAATACATTATAATTATTGGATAACTCCAAAATACGTGCAATCACTTCTAAATTTACTTTGCCAGGCGCAGAATTATAACATTCTCTCGGCTATCTCCGTAGTAGCTCTGAACGACATCAGGGCCTTGGTTCTCTGACCGTGGTCTCAGGCGAAAACCTGCTTTAGAGCAGACACATAGGAGGGGATGCGGGAGGGGATTGGAATTGGACCCTTGATTACCTGAGGGAGGCGTTGATTAAGCGACCAAGGTGACTGCTCATTAGTGGAATTTTGAGGAGGATAGAAAGTCCCTCGGAAGAAGACGTCTGACCTCGGGCGGCCGGGTATGCGGAGTGCTGCTCCTTAGGTGCAGGTGACCCGATACACCGGCGCAACGGAATACGTTGGATGCGAGACGACCAATGTGTACCTCTAGGGTTTCTATTTTTAGGTTGCGGTGAGTGCTGCGTAGTGTTCACGTAGTATGGTGCCTGCGTCACTCGCCGGAGGGTGAGGATCCGTACTACCCACAGGATTCCTCGTTGAGTAATACTCGCTAGGGCATTGTGATGTCATCAATGTATAGTGCGTTGAGAGCAGGTGACAAAATCGCTCGGGTCGCTGCTAGACCTCGCACTCTCAACTCTCACGCAAAATGTCCTGTCACTTACAAAGCAGAGCGGCAAAGACATGCGCGATGTGCTGGGGGGTGCCTGGCTCTGAGCACTTTATGAAAAAAACCCGGGTGCCAGACGCGGTCGAATACGCGTGCTACGTCAAGGAAGACTGCCAAAGGAAAGAAAGGAAGACACACTCACACTCTCTCTCGGTTGACCACTGTTGCGTAGTTTACCCAGAGTGGTATACCCGCTCGCCAAACTGTTCGCTTTGTGGGTGGATGTGCGACTGAAGAAGTGAGATTAATAACTTCTCGAACAGCTTGGTGACCGTGCTGAGGAGGATAATAGATAGGTATCCCTCAGCAGCGAGGCACGGAACGAGGGCCTGAATGACCCAGGCCCTCGTTCCATGCCCGGGGGAAAGAAGCCAGGCGGGTGCGGCGGATCCACTATTATTAGCAAAATGTTGCGGGGCACTGGGGGACGCGTGGTGGGCGACGAACCGTTAATCAGCAAGGATTTTTTAGTACTTTAATTTTAAATCTGTGCTACCAATCTTTTCAAGTACTTATTAAAATATATTTAAATAACTATTTTTAAACGGAAGAAATTATAAACAAAAGCCTACCTACTAATAACTACTACAAAAAACATGAAATCAAATATATCGCGCTTAAATAATACATTCAACTCCAATTATCCATTACGTGCAAACGCATCTAAATCTTCGTAGCTATAGAGGCAGGGTTTTTTTTCGAGCTTGTGGTTAATGCTGTTAGCCCTATTGGCTTTTACAGCGACATCGGTTGGGTAGGGAAGAGGGTATTCTGTCCCTGATAAAAAGCAAGCACTACGTGGCTGCCTGTGAGGAAAATTAATTTGAATGCATCGGCCGGGTATCGAACCCGGGCCGCCCGCGTGGCAGGCGAGTATTCTACTACTGAACCATAGATGCGTGTAAGGCAGGCGGGCGCGGTGGACACATGGCGAGTGGCGAGCCGTTTCGCAGCAAGGATTTTTTGATATTGTAACAACTTCTAAAGCACTTATTAAAATAAAAAACAGTAAAAGACAGTTTTGATCTACATTAAGTGGCCAACGTAACTAATATACTTATTTATACGCTGAGAGTAAGGGATAAGTGAAACTTGAGTAACATACAGCTGATGTGTCAATGGCGGGATGGGTCAACAATTAAATGCGTTTTTCTGTAAAACTATTCACAATTTCGAAATAGTGTAAAAAGCGTATTTTAAAAGGTAAGGATTAATAAGGAATACCATTATGGAAAAATTTCCCTCACATTAAATAATATATTGAAATTACAATTTTTAGATAGAAATATGATCACTACACGTTATTCTCAAAAGATACGAATATGTCGTTGGGGACTTTTTTGTAGATCTTATTAAGAAAAACAATACTCCAGTACATTATTTTCATGTAGTACTTACCATTAGAGCAGCGCATGCGCGAAAGTGTCTTAACGGGTAGGACTTTAAACACATTTGTCGTATTTATGTTAATTTACATAAGAATGTACAAATAATAAACTATATTATATACCTTCCATGAGAAATACTCGACCTAATGGTGAAAACCGCATCAAAACCCGTTGGGTGGTTTAGAAGAAGAAGAGTTAGAAACGCCAGACAGACACGAAAAGCGACTTTGTTTTATAAGATATAGGATAGGATAGGATTTGTTATTTCACGTTTTGACGGTAGTGCGCGAACCGACATGTCTCTATGTAATGAGAGATATTTTTCAGATTATATTATTTTTTTGTGACATATGGAATATGGATTTCTTCTTCATAATTTATCGATTTTTTATGGAAAGTAAGAAATTTTGCCTGGCAAATAGTATTTAAATTGAAAAGAATGAAGAATGTTTTAAATATTGTTAAGTCTGTTATAACTATTCATTTAATTTATACTGATATTATGTACATGTTTATTTTTTACTTGGAGACTTCAACCGGCGACCTCATGTCGCTCTATCTAACTAAATATTTATGTACGTAGTGCCTATGAAGTCTTGTCGGGTTGACAAACGTGTTAGATAGAGACCCTTCTCCTCCTTCTCATCCTTCTTAAGAGAGGCCAAGGGATCTATGCTTGTCAGTAGCTGCTTTACTTGCTTAACTTTTGAGGGTGGTAGTGGTACCAGTAATTAAAATTTCAGTAAATTATGTGGCTTTGAAATAACAATACAGCCTCTCAGGCACTAACGTTATCTTTTACAAAAATAAATTTTCAATCCGCTTAATTTAATAAATTAAAATTAATCTTACCAATATCAACCGAGATCTACGCTTGAAATTCATTTAACTCAAAATATGGAATGGACTTTATCACAATTGATATACCATTACCGTTTTCAACATTTAGTTACATTTAAATATACTTATTGTCTTTGTATGTAAATTAGAACGATGTTTTGTTATTTTATTTGATGACTACTAATTTTTAGTAGTATACACGCAAATTAATCCATGAATAAATTTTAAATGTTAATGATTATTGTAGATACATAACGTTAACATATACAAATTCATAAATCATAATTATATATATGAGTATACTTATGGCCTGCCAGCCCCTTCGAGGGCTGCGACGTTCCATCCGCCACGTACAGCTCGCAAGAGCGCACTGCTAGGCCGTCCGCCCGAGGCGACGCGCACTAGTGCTTCCTATCCCGATTTCTTCCTAACCCTCCCATGGTGTGTCAAGTGGTAACGAGTGCGGAATTGGGTACCGCCACCCAACACGCCATGTCCGGAACGGCGGGAGGTGGAGGACGAAGCTACCAGTAGCTACGTGAGATGTAAGAGGAGGGAAGGGAGAAAAGATGAAAGAGATTTGGATTAGGGAGTTACCTAGGTGCCATAACACAAAATTTAAATAGGTTGGTTGAAGAAAAGGTCCCAACTGTTTATCCTAAAAAACGATTGCGCTTGTATCTTTTTTCTACCTTCACGCTGTATTTTTGCCTCGACACTTTTAGTTTTGTGCATTAGAGTTTTTTGTTTTTTCTTTTAAATATATTTTTTTATTTAAACATTATATGTGGTAGATCTGTACGCCGCGCCGCGCGCTTTTTATTATCACCAGATAGATGAGATGATTATGGGAAAATAATTCATTCCCTAGAATATGAATCTGTGCGCTTCGTCACGAGAGCCTCTACATATATACATACATACACATCATACGTGGCGAATCAATTTACTTTATTTAATCGAAATTATAGACTAGAATAGAAATAACTTTATTACACACAGAAAAAAAAGAAGAAATACAAAAATACAGATAACAGAAAAAAAATTGATAAAAGTGAAAAAACGACAACATTTTTTTTATGGATAAGGCAAACCAAGGCAAGGTCACCTGATGGTAGGTGATCACCGCCGCCCACGACTCCGTCCCCCCCTGAGGAGCTATAGGTGCGTTGCCGGCCTTTAAGATAGACGCGCTTTTTGAAGGTAGCCATGTCATATCGACCATGAAACACTGCCACGGGTTGGCCATTCGACAGTTCCGTGGCGCGTGGAAGGAAGTTCCTACGACACCGCACAGTAGTGGTATACCTCGTATGCAGGTGGATAATATAATGATATTTAAATTCTAAGTGTATAATTCATTACTAAATTATACAAAAAAAAACGCTGAAAATTTCATTTGGCTAGCTGTTAACAGTTTTGACAAAAAAAATCGTAATTCGTTATTATAATTACTATAAACGTCTATTTAAAAATCGTTCTGCTTAGGTATTTAACTAACAAATATTTAAGCTTCTTATTACTTAGTTCTAGTCTAACAAAATTTATAGAGGGTAATATTTAGACACTGTAGAACAGGGAATAGCTTGGCTTATTCCATCATATGATGTTCTACACACACAGGAATCTATCCACGATGAAATATAACATTTAGTTAGTTCTTTTTGGAAGCCTTTCACGGATGTCATCTAGTAGAATAGGTACTATTTAACGATATATTTCACTCCAAACCTGATAAGAAATCATTTCATCACAATCAAGAGTACCAACTAAAACCACGATCTCCATCTCCACTCCATCTCGATCGCTACTAGTCGAGAGATATGGAATGACCGAAACTTACTTGGTCAAATTTGGTAACAGTTACCTTACATTCCCAGATCGTACAAAAAACCTACAGGATGTAGATAAACGTAAAATCGTCGTTTATTTGGTCGGACTTCGTTTCTAAAATCCGTATTCTAAAATCTTTCTGTACTTATAATAAAATCGTAAGAGGGTCGGTGTCTGTACTTGGAAGATATTTAAAAAAAGGTTATTGGGAATCTTTATTAACGTAATAGAACCCAAAACAGTGATTTTTAATTTTTTTATCTGTTTGTCTGTGCGTTTGTAATCGTTAATCTCAGAATTGGTTTAACTGATTTAGATACAGTTTTCGCTATTTAATTCTGACAAGCTTCCAAAACATATAGGGTTTATTTTATTTCAACCGGTTCATAAATAAAAAAGTTATGTCAATTTAAAGTACTTAGTTCGACAAATTTGCTAATTGCCCTAACAGTTATTTTATACAGTGTTTAGTTTAGTTTAGTTTTACTGAATTGACTGAATCTTTAGTTTTCAATTTCTTTGTTAATATTTCTATTTCAAGCGGGCGTACCCCCGCACGGGCCCACTAGTTTTTAATAAAATTATATAATGTAAGCTTAATTTAATTAAACTTACAATATATAACTATTGAAACAATATTTAACCCATTTACAATACTTACTTTACTTTTACAACATTTAACCCATACTCAAACCAGCAGTAAATAAAAGGTTTTTTCGGTAATAATTGATAGATATGGATGTAAGAAAATAAAAAACGTAAATATATT
This sequence comes from Heliconius nattereri, assembly GCA_013403645.1. NCBI lineage: Eukaryota > Metazoa > Arthropoda > Insecta > Lepidoptera > Nymphalidae > Heliconius > Heliconius nattereri. The sequence continues at coordinate 7,404,869 of JAAIXI010000226.1, read as the reverse complement.
TTTTTATTTAAATATAAAAAAATGCCGTCCTTAAATGGGGCCAATGGGCACATGTAGTATGTAAATTTTCGAAACTATTTTTGGTACACGAAATGTTTTATAAAACTTTTTACACTATCAACACGTTTTTTATGGCACATTGCACGTCTCAGTTGCTAGCAAAATTTTTGGGAGTAGTGGTCTACCCCGTGGTGCTGCAGACTTGGTACTGCAGAAGCTGCTGGTCGCATAAATACGTTGATGTTTTCGTCTCTTAAATCGTGACGAGCGATGTAACGAAAAAATCAAGCTAATCTATCCTGTTTATATTGGTTAGCAAGTGCAGGTGCCGCGAATTTGCAACAGCAAGATCCTATGTATGTGTGGATAAAACCCACCACCATTTTTTGCCACGTACAGCATTGCTATATAGGTAAAAAGATTGATCAGCCTGATCAACCCCGCCCATACCACACTGTCAAACCTTCGCACTAATAAAATTTGGTTAACTTGGTAAAAGCAGTAATCAAAATCGGCTCGGTTTTTCTTTTCATATCCTTTACTGCTGAAATTCATCTTTTAACAATTCTTAAATTTCTCAAGACGACCTTGTATATTAGTCGTAGTTGTATCACTTTTACACAAACGGGGTTGCTCAAGATTACGGTTCCTCTACGTTTCTTAGCAAAAGGTTGATAATTGCCACTGTCTCAATTTACATTGCGTAAGCAGGCAGATTAGCAGTGCTTTATATTGTTATCATCTCCTTCTTCGTCGATTACCACAACTGGTTCTAGAGGCAGCGCAACTAAATATATCTCTCTGAAGTCTTTTTCTTCAATAATTACATCTACGATCGCTTCTTAAAGACCCTTATATTCATTGCGACCGCTAAATATCCTAAGAGTCATTATGAACTTTGGATGGACATGCGTATAAAAACATAAAAATTTACCTCTGATGTGCCCATTGGCCCCAATTGGGGACAGCATCGTAAAAGTTGAATTTGTCCTATTACGACTCTTCTTTTCTAATCAAATGTAATTATATTACATAGAATACTAAGTACTTAAGTATGATTTGTACCAAAACAAATGTATTTAGAAGAAAAAGTTAAACATAAAAATACTTACATTTTGCCTTCACAGATTTCGTGAAACAGCTTTACAAAAGGCACGAAATGAACGATTGTAAAAATATTTAATTTGATTTTACGGCTACAACATAAGGATATACTACTTATCTTTACAATTTTAGACATAAAATGCATAAAAATAAAAATATTAAAAAAACAAGGGTACTATTGTAGGTGTACAAATTTGGGCACGGCGGGTCTATATGGGTTAATTAAAAAATGTAAAAATAAATCGAATTAAGGTTTTAATTTTCTTTTCTACTTTTTGTTTCTTCAAAAGTTTATTATTTTTTATATTAAGTAAAAAAGTTTTTTAAATATTGTAATAGAGTATTGGTACTGTGATATTTGTATATAGTACCTACCTAAATACTTAAATGTTTAACTTACATGTATAATATCTGTCTGTTTAATCCCAATTTGTATATTATAATATTCTCTTCGTCCGACAAAATATACATTGTCATAGTAAAAGTAGTGATAGACATACGATAGGAACGAGAAATAAAGATAAGATTCTTACGCCAAATTCTCGCGTCCAAAAAGTTAATAAATCTTTTATTAATCTGAGTATACGTGTATATAAAAAAAATCCGCAGTGTATTCTAAGTTTGCCACTACCAAAATTTAAAATGTCTGTAAAAAAATTCTAACAAGTAAAGCTTATTACACTGTTCAAAATAATTTATATGATAAACATGTATGGAATTAATGTCTATTGAACGTAATGCAGGACAGCTGCTAGCTAATGTAATAGTAAAATATACCATTGACTTTGAAAAGAGCAACTGTTGAGTTTCTTGCCGGCTCTTCTCAGCAGAACTGCCTTCCGAACCGGTGGTAGCTTTTTGTTTATATGTTCATTCGACGATTCAAAAGTTCTTACAATAGTCAATTTGAATAAAGAATATTTTGAATTTAAATTTGAATTTTAAAGACGAGAATTTCTGCTGTCATTAATTTAAACTATTGATATAAATAAATATTACCCGTTATAATAATGTGGAATTATAACGGCTTATATTACCTACCTGTCGCGTTTACAGTCACACGCTTGTGCCCCTGCGCCGCGACCATCCTCCTTAATTTTATTATATTTTTATTACTTTTACTATTTGATACTAAAATAATAGTTTCAAAATTCTCATACTAAGAAAAAATCAACCAAGACGGGACTTGAACCCACCTCTCTATTTCATATATAAAAAACAAATACTCACGGGTTAATTCTTCAAATAAATAATTATAGCCATCATATATATATTGCACTAGACCCGCCATATTGAATTAACTAACAGTAAATCAATTTTTGAAATAATTTAAGAAATTGCGACGAAATATTCACTTTGTTTTACTGCATGGTTACTTATGTCCTAGTCACATATGGATAAAATGTCCATTACTTTGCCAATATATTTTTTATGTTTTAGAGATCCCTATAATCATGTGAAAATCATTAGAGACCAATCATTTTAATTATTTAAAATATTTATTATATATATTTTACTATTATGAATTTTAATTAAATGAATCGAATATCGAATCGAAAAACATTAATTGCGAACCTCCTCCTTGTTTTAAAAGTTGGTTAAAAATGCAGATTTATCATAAATAAATACATATTTATTATAAGTATAAGTATAGATATGGATTGCTTTATATTTGTAGGCAAACTTATGCCTTAACTTCATTCAAATGACGATAACTTTTTTTTAATGAACCGATTTTGATGAAACAAACTTTAGATATTGTCGAATGTTTTATTATAGATTGAGATGAGAAGAGATAATATAGAATATAGATTATTATTTTGACACCTTTCCTAAAGTAATTTTATATTTGAAATTGTACACAGAGCCCTCCTTATAATATACACTTATTTAAATTTAGCCCTCACTACGTGTGTGATGTTAATTAAAACGCATGTATTGTTCACGTGTTGTATACTATTTACTACGAGGTTTCTCAGTAATTCTGATGATAAAAAGCTGAACATGTTTAATTGTTAGTGAATTCTCCGAGCGTTCGGTATCAGTTTCAGGATTGTCAACAGAAAGTACAGCTTATGGAAGCAATATTTTTTTTCTATAAAACATCTATAAATTTATATTCTTCGGATAATTTTCTTTATTTTGTTTTGTAAATAAATATACACGGAAACCCTGAAACAGACTTAAAGTTACTTACATATTTTGGTCTAGTGATGAAATGAGCACTGCATTCAAATCACTTCACCTTTCACTCCCATGTCATTTCCTCATTCCTTGGAGATAGCAAGCAACAAATACAAATTGAACAACGAAGCTGACATGACGCATCTTTGTTTATGATCTAATCCCATAGCTTAAATATGCAGGGATCTGTTTTCTTTAATGAAACTTATATTTAAAAATAATACATGATTAGTAGAATAGATTACACTAGGGTTGCCAAGAATCATCCTGCCCCAATCACTTTTAATTAACTTTTTTTCGTAATGCGTTTTTGGAGACAATTGCTTTCATATTATTATGCTAATCGTACATCATTTGAAAGAAAATCGCATAAGGAATTGGAAAAACAATGGTTGCTAGCTCTGAAATGTTTTCTATTATTATTTTTTAGTGTCCCTTTCTACTCTATATCCATTTTTGTCAAAAATATTAAATGTACAGACAAAATATTTTTACTGTTTTATTATATGCTTAGATTAAATAAGATAATTTTGGCGAGTAATATCACATAATATCTCAGAATATTAAAATGACGAATAATTAAGTATATAACAAAGGTACAATGGTATAAGTTACATAAAAAAAACGGGCGAATTAAAATAAACCTTGATTGATGTTCGTAAACAAAAGAATATGTGTTTTTAAAATACGTATAATTAAGTAACAGTAACTGTGAGGAAGTGACTATGTAAAATATTTAACTAAATTATTTTAAAATATTCAGATTTTTTTTTCTTTTAATAATCAAAGTCCGTTTTTAAGTTCAGGAAGAAAATAATTCTACTAGAAAACTCATGTTTATAAACAATTATAAATGTGATCTATATATAAAATGTGGTGAAAAGATATATTTAGAAAATTGCAAAAGAGTACAATATGGCATGCTCATGACACTCCTCATTTGCCACACATGACCTACCGCCCAATTTCAAATAAATTAATTTTTAACAAAAAGAAAAACCGACTTCTAACAACGAACTAAAAAGTGAAAAATAATTTTACAAAGATTTTATAATTTTGAAGTCGTTGCCAAGTAAAACAAACAGGCTTAGTAATTAAATATTGTAGTAAGGTTGTTGTAGCATTAGTTTTTTTTTACGATTTTAAATGATGAGTAGATTTTAAAATGATACTTCTTAAACGAGTGGTGATGGTGGTGGTAGTGGTTGTCAACGAGTGGTTGTGGTTGTTCCATGTAAAACTTCATTTAATTAGGTATTATTTTTGTGCAAAGTAACATTTTGGTATATTGAAAAGAACAAACATAAAAAGTATTCGGGCGAATTGGGAATCTCCCTTTTTTGAAGTTGGTTGAAAATGAGAACATTCTCTTTTTTGAGGTCGCTTGAAAAGAAATGCAATGATCAGGTATCTCACTCAATTTAAGAAGTTTTTGCTTGTAAGTATTAAAGTATAATCAATTTTTTACCAAAAAAAAAACACACACTTTCACCAAAAACCAAATTATCCTTGAAGTGTATTCTTTCAAATAAAAAAAGAATCATCAAAATCGGTTGGCGCGACATTGAGTTATTCGTTTATTTGTCGCGTACATACCTAATGCAAATTTAAGATTTATGTAATTTTCTCATAGTTACCATTGTCAGACATGGACCAAAAAAAATTGGACCATTCAGAAAGCTTCAACTTTCAAATAAAAAAAAATATCAAAATCAGTTCACCCAGTCAAAAGTTATGAGGTAACAAACATAAAAAAAAAACAGTCGAATTGATAACCTCCTTTTCTTACAGAAGTCGGTTAAAAAGAAAAGAATAAAATTATACGGCAAATAAAATATTTACTTAAAGGTACGAGTGAGCAAAGTCAGAACACGGCTTTAGTGTAAATTGATGGTAAGAATCATCGATTGTCATAGCTGGCAATGAAATAGATAATAATTACATAATTATCTGCAAACACGCAAGAAAGTTATACTAGTTGAATTATATTCGAAGTTGTTCGTTTTTAACTGTATACATAAAACAAAAAAGAAATAATAAATATACAAAACATTGATGGTAAAGAATTTATTTGTTGATACAACAACAAATAAAAAAAAAGATTAAATAAATATTTAAGGGAGTATTGGGGCATACATTAGAAATTTCGTTTTAATATATAATAGTTTAGAACCCTTCGTGCGCAGTCCGACTCGTACTTGGCCGGATTTTTAGTATCTTGTTAGATATGATAGGCTTAGATATGACCATATGAAACATGAAGTAAAGCGGGGAGAAATTCTAAAATGATTTATCTAGAAAATATCATCTTATTTCACAAGATTCACTCTTGATTTGAATACCTGATAATTGTAATTAGAAAATGCATACGCCGGCAATGACTTCCATTGTTTTGAAGCCGAATAAAGATCGTTGACTCAAAACGCATACATAAATTGCTCTGGGAAATCAATATGTTAAAATCTTTCACCTCCCACCTTCGGTAAGACTAGACTAGAGTGTCTTAACACTATACTAGACATTGTCTGCTGCATGCGGGAGTTACGTGAAATTAAAAAGTAGTAAAATAAATATTATATTTTTTTATGTGCAGTAAATATTTTAAGTGCATTTTAACGATTTGTTCCTTTTCATTGATAGTTCAGAGTTAAAATGTGTATCGTTTGTCGTTACAAAGGTAGTACTTTTATTATATAACATTATATTGACTTAAAGGCTTTTATTAAGGAAGACGACTTAAAAGAAATGTTATCATTTCTGAAGAATAATTTGATTGGATTATGTTTTAACACTAGATTTCTTCTACCTATCCAGTTATATACGGGGTACGGCTCAGGTGGTTTGGAGACATCGTGATAATGAGTGACAAGAATACCAAAAAAGACTTAAGAACTAAGATTGAGTCGTAAGAGGCACGGGGAGACCTCGGCTGATCTTCGATAACATAATATCGATGATGCTGGATGAAGGTCACGCAAAAACCATGAGGATCCCTGAAGTAAATGTATGAAAAAGTTGTTGATAGTGGCTGAGGACAAAGCGTGAAACAATAAAAGTTACTTATTAAAATAATAGCAACAGATATTGAATTTTGAATATTTAAAAAGCTAGAGTAAAAATTTTAATAAATAATAATATACAAAAACAAACAGACTGAGCGATATTTTCAATATGTTTACTTTTCATTATATAATGTACATTGTACATACATTTCTCTTAGAAAATGTAATTAGTCGATTTACAATCAACAAAACGCGGACAATTATTTGATTGTAAAACTTCTTTCATTATTCTTCTTCTTTCGATAGATTTGATCGATCTCCTTCTAAGCAATTTTATTTACTATCATAGTGTAAATTAAAAATTAAAAAGTGATTAAAATTTGTAGTTTTATAGAAATGACGTGTAAAAATGTGATGATAGTAATTATATTTTTTATAGTAACAGTGTTAAGTGACGGCCAGAGTGTAATATACAAGCTGAATGGTAAAGGGAGATTGAATTTATTTCGTCATCGCAACATAAATAGGGCGGTGCGTGGGAAATAGAGTGTCTTAACACTACATACCTTCTGCCAACCTTTCTTCATTAGGGAGACAGTGTAAAACTTAAAAAATATATTAATTTTATGCAAATTTGAAATGACAGTCACTTAACGTAACACAATAGTTTTTGACACCGTAGTAACGAAGGGGCACAAGTATGGGGCTGTAACCTAACTAATAACTGTACACCAAAAAAATATTTATCAAAATCCGTCCAGTACTTTTTGAGTGAAAGGCGAAGAACAGACCGGCAGTAAAAATAGTTTTTATGTATATACAGCTCCTTAGAAGTATCTTGTTAGTTTATACTTTAAGCAGAGAATTGATACCTTTCACAATATTTATCTATAAAAGAGAAAAAAAATAAGATTTCTATTTAATTGTTTTTATTTCCAGATTCCGAGTATACCCGAATGCCACCAGTGTTTCATCTCGATGATTATGACCAGTGCCTTATCAATCCAAAAGGAATTTACTGCACGCTTGATATTGATATTGTATCTGACATTTCAAGTGACCTTATGACTTTAATGAAAGTAAACAGTTTACACATATCAAAATAATGACTAATATGTTAATTTTATAAAATTTTAACTAACAAGCATTGTGCACATTTATTGACTGCGCTTAACGCAGTAATATTTGTGGCCTAGATAAAATCATATATTCTCAATACAGTTAAGCAAATTATAGGAGTTCCCCAATATTGTTATTTATCTAGATGTCTTTTAATTTACATCCGGAAAAATTGCTAATGCTTTCACACTTATACATTTTTTAGTATTACTCAGAATATTCAAGAAAACATTTTAATCACACACAACTGCATCATGGCGTATGCTTGACGAATACTTGTAAAAAATTCTATAGAGAAATAGAGAGAGATACCTCACAGGACCTAAAGTTGATCCTTGAAAGATGCCTTAACGAAAGTCTTTGGAAAAATTATAAACTTAAGTGTAAAATATCTAACGATATATATTGTAGTAACGATGGAACACATTTTTTTGATAACAGTGATATGGCAATGGGTGTTTTTATAATTATTATAATAACAGCTAATATCGCTGGAAGCTTTTATGATGTTATCTTTGTACAAGGAAAAATTGACAAAGGTAAGCATCGAATATTTTATAATAATTATGCAATTATTTTACTAAAATTTGAATATTATGAGGCGATAACTCAATAGGTGCAATTATAATGTGTATATTTTACCTATTTTATCACGGCACGCCATGTGGCTCATTTTTGAAGTCAGTTGGTCTAGTAAACAAGCGCACTAATATTGATAATTACTTATGAACAAAGGACAAATTACATATTTAATTCATTTCAGGCAATAAGTTGTTAGCATGTTTCTCGATCCCAAATAACTTTGAGAAATTGCGTTCTTCTTACAAATGCTTGGATACAAGAGAAGAACGCTTAAAAGGATTTCATGGTTTACGGTAACTATTATTTGTATTTTTGGCTCTAGTATGTTATTATTTTTTCTCAATACCTCCCTACTAATCATTTCACCGAGTGTGTACAATCGTCCATTCATTCATCCATCAGCCTTTCAAAGTCCACTGCTGGAAATAGGCTTCCCCAATGCTCGCCACAAACTTGCTGGATACAAAGGGCGCAGGACCGGACGGGGTCCTGCGCCCTTTGAACCCAGCGAGTTCCCGCTGTCTTCTTGAAGTCGTTGGTCCACCTGGTTGAAGGGCGCCATACAATCGTGCTCACTATCATACCCTATCTCACTGCGACATGACTTTAATACTAGTTGATATAGAAATGGTTTTTAGCACACACTTATACTTGGGCACCGTCCTAACGTTCTAACCAATGAAGCTACACCTTACATCCTTCACATGTACAGAAACATCATTCTACTGTACAGAAACTTCCACGTGGCGGATGCCATTTTTATTGTTTATATCTTTGTGGGAAGATTTATACAATAGGGTCGGCCATCTTTATAAAAGTGTGGATAATTTCAAAACATTTAAATAACACAATAAATGTAAAAATTGGAAAAGGAATATTTTTATAAGAAAATAACCATTTTTTTCCCCACATATTTGTATAAATATGATAGATGTGCTGATATGACATTCTGTTTCTCGATTATAGCCCAATTTTCGTGACGTTGACGTATGTGTTGAGTAGCGAAACTCAACGTCGCTTCGTCTATAAGAGCGAGGAAATGAAGATAATTAAATCCCTCAAATTTCAGACTCTTCCGCATTGTATCCCACACGGCAGGGTAGGCAGAGGGAACCTAGTGTTAAGACACTCCGTTCCCCACTTTCTGCCGAATTCTGGAGGCACTGTGTGTTAAATGGCATAACTCAAGAGCGAAGAAAATGGAAATATACATTTAAATAAATATTTCATTTACTCGAGTGGAGATCGAACCCACAACTAGTCTGTTTTACAGTCACACTTTGGACCCCTACGCTACGACTGGCGTCAATTAAGAAATATTTACAAATTTTATGCATTTTATTTTAGGACAATGACTATTATGTGTGTTATATACTGTCATTCAATGCTGCTTTTTGCGCTTGCTCCGGAAAATCCACATCACGTTGAAATGGTTTGTTTTTTTTTTTAATAACAATACATAGTGCTAGATTTGATAAAAAAATAGATTTAACCTTATTTTAAGATATTTAATGTGGAAATACCAAGTCAGAAGATGTAATTGTTTACCTTTCCTGTCTTCTGGCACACAAAGTCTGACATTGTATTTGTATTGATATATTTTTTTTATTTGTAAATCGATTGAAACAAAATAAATATCAGGGGGAGTTTGCCAAAATACAATAGTGAAAAATGCATTTAAATCGGCATTTGCATTTAATGCATTTACTGCTTTTTATTTTTCCTTTATATCTTCCATGTATAGAGACCGATCAGTTACGACGAAGATATTGATATTATAAGTAGGTATAGATTGTATCTGACATTTCAATTTATTTCCATACGATATTTTTAATCGTATCTTGCTCCTTTTGCTATTACTAAAGACACTTGGTCCGCCACCCCTTTTTATCTTATATTTATGTCTAATTTCCATGTCTTACATATAAAAAGAATAGAAGAAATATTAGTTTTATAAACTTTGCTGATTTAAAAACTTTCTCTTTTCATTATCTGTTCTTTTCAGTTATATGATAACATAACGCATTTTATATTTTTAAACGGCACCATTGCTGTTCAAACTTTTTTCATAATATCTGGATGCTTGATGTCTTATAAACTAAAAATATATGCGGAAAAACACGAAATTACATGGAAATTAATACCAAAAGCAATTTTTATGACATGGATAAAGTAAGTAAGGTTTTCTTGAGGCAAGCGTCTGGCTGCTATCAAAATTGTTAGAAGATCCTAGTATTCGTTGCTATCCAAACGGTAGATAGCTCGGTGGACGCCGTATGTATATATATTTATGTAAGTTTGTTTCTTCTGTTGTTGCATCCCTCGGGAATGTCTGGGTTGAAAGGAACTACGTTCATTTCAACCACCAAAAGGATATAAATTTGTGCGTTTGCCACCAAAACATTGTTCTTCGTGAATTTCATTTAAAATGTGTAAAAGATCACGTTAAGATAATGTTAAGGACAAAGCAATTGTTAAGTTATCTCAAAACGTGAAATCCTAAGCAACCTGATAAACGTGAACAAACGTGAAGCTGTTAAATAGCATCCTATAAATACTGCAACAGTTAGTTTAGAACTGAACTAACCTGCTTTGTGACCACACTCTCTGTACAATTTTTTCGTCTCTCTGTTTTTTTTTGTTAATTTTATTATATTAGATTTTTTTTTAGATTGACTCCCTCATATGCGTTTGTTTTGGCTTTAACATGCACATGGCTCCGATATACTGGTTCCGGGCCGTTTTTTCAGGTATTAGTATAATAGAGAAATATTTAATTTTATATATTTTTTATTCGATTTTTTGAATTAGAATAGACAAATATACATTTTTAATTATAATTTATTAGTCTAGTCTAGTCTTTTAATTATTATTTTTGTTATTATTTAATTAACTAATTTAATTGTTCCTTTACATACGTTATTTAAAAAAAGTTAATATATTTAAACATAATAAAGGTCAAGTTATTTACTTAAGTCCCCAACTTGTCTAATGTAATCTAAAATTTTATAAACAACTATGAGTGTAGTTTAATACATGGGATAAATCATCTGTCTAAGGAATTTCGTAAACGATGTGACTTAACGCTAGGCCCTCTCTACCTTGTCTCTCTGCTATATGAGACAATAGAGTTAAAAAATTACCTTTATTTTAGGTAGCTGTTAAGAAAGAAGTAGAAGATTGTCGCAACAATGCTTTAGCTAATATTTTATATATAAACAATTATTTGGACAACACACAATGTATGGTTCAGACTTGGTAAGTTTTGGATTATAATTGCAAAATTTGGTATTAAAGGCACTAGTTCAAGTGAGGTATTCGATGGGTCCCAAAGGGTTTTAGCTAATAAACTTGAATTTCAGAAAAGAAGGAGCCTTTTCTTCAGTGGAAAAGTCTGACTCGCACTTGTGCGGTTTTTTTTTTCACCGTATCCTGCAGCAGGATATGCAGTGAACAACCGTGCGCTAAGACAATCCGTTCCTTACTTTTCTAATATTTTCGAGTCATTACGTAGTGAATTTCAACATTATAGTAATAATTTTCTATATCACGATTTTAAGAAAATGTGAAAATATGTTTGTGTGTTAAAAGTTATTACCAAATTAATGATTTTATAAATGGAAACACGCCTTGGGAATGAAATGCTAGCTTCACTCTATTTCAAAGGTATCATTGTCAGAAAAATTAAATATATATTTGTATAAAATTGATTTTAAAAAAAGTTCCGCTGTATTTCTTGCGCCGGTTCTTCTTAAGTCTGAGGCCATTAACTTTAGTGAAATGGAGGTAAATTATTTGACGTTCAAAAAATTACATTATTTTGAATGAAATTATTTGACTTTGACTATACATTAAATATATGTTTCATATAATTATTTTCATTTAATTTATATATGGTTAGTTATATATTCATAATTATAAGTATACATAATATTTGTTATTTCTAGGTATCTAGGTGCTATTATGCAATTATATATTTTGGGCTATGGTGTATGTATTTTAACCAATGGAAGTCTAAGAAAAATAGTGTTGGTGATTCTCTTTCTGTTTGGTGTTCTGGCTCCAGCTGCACATACATATTTTCAACATTTAGATGCTGTTCTAATGGTTACGCCGGAGTAAGTAAAAGGTCTTTAATAAAATTTCTTTGAAAAAGTTTAACGCAACAAACATTTAATAAATGATAATATTATTAATACAAAACGGTTAAAATTGATTTTTTGTGCTTAATATCGCACTCAGAGACCTTAATTTATAACTGATATTTAAAAATATATATTAGTTTATAGCGCAGAGAATGATGAGAGATGAGATGAGTAATATATACCCAAATATAATGTTTTAGAACGGCAAGAACATTTGAAACTAATCCTACATTTAACAATGTTTACAAAAGGGGACATACAAATATAGCCAATTTTGTTATGGGCTTAATGCTTGGCTTCTTCATTTATAAAACACAGAAACAAGGTGTAAATATGACAAAGTATAAGGTAACATTCAAATTGTTTCAATTTTAATTTCAACAATAAATAACAAATATAGAAAATTCATAAAAAAAATATAACGATCGGTCGAACAAATTTTAAAACGTTATTTAAAGAAAAAGTTGATCTCAAGTATGTGTACCTTAAACTTAATAAAATTATAAGAAATTTATTAAATATACCGCCCCAATCTTACACGCGGGAAGTATCAACAGAAAAATTAACTAGTTGTCTGTAAAGTCGTTTACGTGATAAGGTCATAAGAAACATTGATAAAAAATTACATACTTTTATGGATTGATTTGAATTAATATCACTGAATTCCCATTATTGTGTATAATACAAAGAAAGAGTCATTGAAAATTATAAGATTTTTTCATTAATTAACATATATTTGTATACAATATTTTTTTCACTTAAATTATAAAGATTAATTACAGGTAACAATGAATTATAGATGAATAGATGTCCGTCCGATTAATATTACGTTTTCACGTGAAACAAAAAACACAAAAGATTTATTTTTTCTTTAAAAATATTTTTCTCTTTTAACCTACGACAGGGTAGGCAGGGACAACCTAGTATCTAAATATGACGTCCTCCATTTTAATTTTTAAATATCTCTTTCCAGAAATACCGTTTTCTCTTCCTTTTAACATTCCCCGCAATCGTAGGCACCATGTTCACTGGCAGTGTCTTTTATTTGGATGGTTCCAATATACCAATTCTATTGAAATCACTTTATGCTGCCTTGATTAAACCATTGTTTGGATTTATAATTGTATTGCTTACAATATCTATGGTTTTTAAGATAGATAGTAAGTATTTTATTTACTTTATAATTGTATTAACTTGAAAGTAGTTAAACTTAATACAAATAAACAGCATTAATTATTATTAACAAAATAAATGAAGTGTAAAACATCGCAAAGGCAAAAAGCCATCGTGGATTTGCGGTACAACCTCTTAGGTATCGGTTGACTGAAAAATGTGGAAACCTAAAAGAAACTAATTTTAATTTTCAGATATTTACAGAAGTATTTTAGAATGGAACGGATGGAAAATATTATCGAAGTTGAGTTATTGTGCGTATTTAATTCATTTTTTCTTAGTTCGAGCTGCGGCTGGGAATAATACTACATTGATACCAGTAAATTACTTTCATATGGTAAGTCTTTATATTTATAGTATATATATTTATATAGATACTAGCGGCCCGCCCGCGGCTTCGCCTGCGTGAACAACGTTATTATTAATTTCTGTCTATATACTCATATAGACTCATATAGACTCATATAGACTCATATAGGTACTCACCTACGTCCTATAAGTGACGTCCATGCAAAATTTGAGACTTCTGGCATTTGTAGTAACAAAGTTTCATACAAACTTTTAACCCTAAAAACAACCCCTTAGAAGTCGAATATTGCAAATTCCCGTCTTAGCGAGCACCTACGTCCTATAAATAACTCCTATGCAAAATTGGAGATTCCTAGCACATGTAGATTCTTAGATTTCGTGATGAGTGAGTGAGTGACCTTTCGATTTTATATATATAAATTAGTACATATATATTTTATTACATAAATCACATATATTTTAAAATGGCGTATTCTTATTTTACTGCTACGGAGTATATGGATATGATTTTAATTTATGGAGAATGTGGACAAAATGGAGCTCTCGCAGTACGAACATACCAAGAAAGGTATGGTGATAGTCGTAGATGTCCATCAGATTATCGTACGATTGTAAAAGCTGTACAAAGGGGCCGAGAAAACCAACCATTAGTGCCACACCAAGAGGTTGTTTCGTCACAGGAATTACCAATAGTGCGAGAAATGGAAATTTTAAATTATATCCAAAGAAATCCTACGACCAGTTTACGCAGAACAGCTAATCAATTCCAAGTTAGCCACTTTACGGTACACAAAATTTTAAAACGAAACAAACGTCGTCCGTTCAAATACACAAAAGTTCAGGCTTTATTACCAAGAGACATGCCTATCAGAGTAGCATATTGCCAATGGCTGTTAGACAATGTCATCATCGACTCAGATTTTGTATTTAACATTTTATGGACTGACGAGAGCACTTTCACTCGCAATGGCATTTGGAACCCGCAAAATTTTAGATATTGGAGTGAACAAAATTTACATCTAAGTCGAGAAGATAAACATCAATACAGATTTGCTGTCAATGTATGGGCTGGAATTCACAGAAATACAATAATAGGGCCAGTTTTTATTGACGGCAACTTAAATACTCAGAAATTTTTAGAACTCATACGCGGCCCCGTAACAGAATATGTCGACCAGATCCCCCTAGACGTATATCGTAAAATGTGGTTTCAGTTAGATGGAGCACCCGCACACTCTGGAATGCTTGCTAGAAACACGCTCACGAGCATATTTGGAGAACAATGGATCGGAAGGTATGGACCTCGGCGGTGGCCTGCCCGTTCCCCAGACCTCACGCCGCTTGATTTTTTTTTGTGGGGGCAAGTAAAAAATGAAGTTTATGCGTCAGAAGTCCATACAGAAGACGAGCTTCGGCAAAGAATTATGAGTGCTTTTGATAAAATTAAAGACTTAGCCGCGCAGGGGGATCTACTGAGTAAAGTAAGAAATAATTTGCTACGCAGATGCAATTTATGTATTAATAAGCAAGGGGGACACTTCGAAAATTTGAAAACCTGATAGAAAAAATTCAATAAAAGTGTGCGTAAAGTGTATTCCTAAGTGTTGCGTTGATTTAACATCGGCTCGCCGCCTACATACCTACGCTAGTTGCTGCGACTCGATTTCTTGAATGAAGCGTGTGCGACGTTGCCGCTTTGACAGGTAAGTGTGTGAGTGATAATATTACACTTTACAAATGGCGTTATTTTTTAAAACGATTATTTTATTATTTATTTTGTTTGAAAAAAAAAACTTTTTCATTTTTGGGAATTATTTTTTTTCCGAATTATATTAGGCTTTTATAGAGTAGTTAAAACTGTGGTTTCATTTAAAGTGGTGCTTTCAATTCCACCCTGTATTTTATAGTAAATTCTTTTAAAATATGTATTTTTTTTTCAGATTGAGCTAGCAATTACATTCATAGTTCTATCATTCATCACTGCAGTACCTATTTGGTTGTTAATAGATGAACCTTTAACAAAATTTTTGAAAACATTGTTTTTTTTCAACAAAGGAACACGACCGAGAGAAAATAGAAGTATATAATAACCAATTTGGTTGTTTTTTGTTATTTTATTGTATTTATTTCCTTTTGCATATTTTTTTTCTTTTTCTTCGCACAGAATATTAGTTTCCCTTAACATAGTTAAAAAACTTAAAAAATGCTACACTCTCAATATACAATAGTTAAAATACTAAAAATGCGATTAGTTCCATTTTATTTATACTTTTTTTTTGTTTTACGTTATGTTTTTATTCATTGTAAAAGTCAAGGAATTTTGTTTAGGATTAATCATAGTATTTATCAAATTTGTCTTTATTATAAGGATATTAATAAAAAATAAAATCTATTTATATATTTATTTTTCTATAAAAAAACAAGTCTTTCTTGGTGTATCCATAGTTCATACATTTTCCTATATAAAATAAAATAAATTTCAACTGCTACTCTAGACACGGTTGTTCAATTACTTCAAACAATTAAAACTAGACCAATAAACGCTTAATATTATATAAATTTTGTACAATAATATTAAACGTATGTAGGCCGCTTAATTCCGTACATACAGAATATGACTTTCAAAGAAATGATTTAAGTAAGTATCTTGAAGTAAATAGTTTAAAAAAACATAAAAAAATGACCAAAAAAAGTGATAAAATAATTACAATGTCAATCTTTTGAAATATTAATATACAAATTTAAATTCTTATATCAATACCTTTAACATATTCAAAGAAAAACAATAAAATGTGCATAAAAATCGTGTATCGTCCTAATTGTGAAATAAATGTCATGATGATATCTCAAAATTCCAACAAGAACAGGAAAAAGCGAAAGCGAAGCATTTTAACTATTAAAATATACACAAAGAAAATTGCTGGCAACGACATGAGAACATTAAATTATTAATCAAGTAAATAATTTCTATGGAATATTCTTGTGGAATTTGATTTTTATTGAAATTATATATTGCTTAAGATTTATTTTTTATTGTCTTGTATTTTGTGGGCTTACTCTGTTTACTACTATAGCGACGATATTTAACGTTTAACGTATATATCTGGTCGTCTATAAAAGTCATATTTAATCGAACTATCTCATTTTATATTAAATTTCTTAACTTTAAGTATAGAAATTGATAAAGTATTACGTTAAAAAAGCTTTGTTCATAATATGAAGCTATCCATACAATGTATAAATTAAATAATTATATTATAAATAAAAATATAGTCTTATAAAAAACAACCTGTCCCTACACCGTATTTATTTTTAAAATTTCATGACCGTATATCTGTTTGTGGCATAGTAACTCCTAAACTAATGTTAGGATTTAATGGCAGTTACCTTTAACGAATCTTATAGTTAAAACTAAGCTAAAATACACAAAAAATGATTACATTTCTTATTTAGTTATAGTCCATACCACGGAATTTAACACAGGTGACCAGAGTAAAAAATTCAATCTATCTTTTATATTTTATTTTCATCGAAAGTAATTTTGAATTGGATTGTTAAAGAATTGGACAGTGTCTACAATAGATTTAAATTGTAACAGAAAGCCTCAAAAATTTAGGGATATTACACCTTTACCTAAAACTCCACATTACACATTAATTCCCACTAACCTACTACTTATATTATAAAATCACAATATTAATTCTTATATCGCACAGCATGTATATAATTATACAAAAGGTTTAAATTTTTGATTTTTTGTGGCTTACAATAAATATACATATGCGATATATATCTTAAATTAAACCAAAATTTAATACAAATTAATTAAGAAATATTTAATAAATAAAATATTTAAAAAAAATATTCGCTAGCAATCTTTCTTCGTTTCTGCCGATACTGGTGTTGAGTTTTCTTTTACTTCTTGTTTCTTTTCAGTCTTAACGTAATTTCTAATGTAAAAGTTTCCAAACATATATAAAAAGAGACCAGCGTTGAGGGAAAGAAGAAAATTTATAAATTTAGGATAATTGCAGTCGCCGAACATAACGCTGAAGTTGTGGTAGAAAATTATGCAGAATTGTATCTGAAATGAAGGAAAGTATTTTATTAAAAAAGACGATCTACTTAAATATTTGGTCAGAATATTATCTAATTAATTTTATTTTCTAGTAATAACATAATAATAACAATTAATTTAAAATATTTTAAGCTTCATAATAATTATAGCATAATTTAACGATTTTAAATATTTCATTAATTAAAAATACATTATATATATATATATATAACTCACCAATTGCATAGTAGTAAGGTGCTTCTTCCACCAAATATATTTCTGATATTGAGGTCCTAAGCCAGCAATTAGGTAATATGTGTACATTATTATGTGAATGAACGAGTTGATTACTCCTAAAAGAGTACCATGTCCGCCTGGAAATTAAATAATTGTAATAATTTTCACACACTTGTAAGTCTACGAAAATTCCTCTATAGGTATACAATATATTTGGTAACGCGACGAATAAAATTGCCAAACTTAAGTTTGTGAGTATTTGTGGGCTCATTTTGTATAAAATTAACAATAACAAATATAAGTAATATTTTTTTTTCTATGAAATACCTATTAGTTATTATTTTTTTCCTTCACTTATTAAGTTGTTACTATAAGTTATGTAACGGTTCATTAAAGACAATGCATAAATGCCTGTATCTTTGAATCGCTATGACTCCCTGTTCCCCAAGCACCATTCAGTTTCGAGACATTGTATATTAAGTAAATTTATAACAGTAAAAAAAATACCTGGTAAGAATTTAGTGCCAATCCAAGCGCAAATAGGCATCATGGTGTGATGGTATAAATGCAAGAATGTAATCTGTCTATTCTTCTTGCGAAGAACGAAGAAGACCGTGTCGAGTAGTTCCACTATTTTGGCGAAGAAGTACCACCAGACTGCTGCTGCCATCTGTATATGAAAAATAGTCGGTTAGATATATTCTCTCTCTCTATTCTCTCTAGCCTATTCGATAATTTTTCTTACGAGTGTTATAGACATTATTATGAAAATTATGCATTTTATCTATATAGTAAGCTTCAAAAATTTGGCGGAAAGTGTGGAACGTAGTGAACACTAGGTTACCTCTGCATACTCTGCTATATGCGCATACAGCGTGAAGCTTAAAAAAAGGAAAAATAATCTTCACTAAGAAAAGCAACTTGATGAAATCTCATCGAAATTGGAAATCGATGCTAATTTCCAGTGCAAATAATTATATTTGTAAATAGGCTAAGTTATTATTGTACACGAAGCGTTTACACCTACACCTACTAAGCCGCGTTAGTAATTTTGATTTCGGTTTTGATTTCGACGATACATCGATTTAAAAATAATAAAATTAACATTTTCTTCGTTCTGCAAGACAAACTGTGGTTTACTTTCGCAGCTCAACGCAATGTTTCTAATTGTGTGAATAATGGAGTGTCTTTCGTAACATTAAGTTTTCCCTTCATCCCTTCTAAATCGGTAAAGGTAATATGAAGCTGAAATATTAAATAATATAAAAAAAATCTCACCCGTTGTGCCTTAGGGTCATTTGAATAGTCAACTGGTTGACATGAGAAATTGTAGTCGTTCCACCATCCTGCCACCAAACCCTGGAAAATTATACATTGTATGTAGTTTTGCTGTTGAGTTCTCTCATGCAATAATATTTTCAAATTAGACATTAAGTCGAGAACGTAGTGTCCCGACCCTATGTCTCTCCACATACCGTGCTTTATACGTGTAATCAGAGAGAATTTAGTATTAAGACACTCAATTCCATCATTTATGAAATATAATTTCCTCGACTGGGAATCGATCCCACAAACAGTGACATTTACAGTGCGACAGGCGCAGTGTCACACTTGTGCGTACACTGCGCCTGTCGTTTGTTGCTTATAAATGGTGATAAATAAATAATTAATTTAAAATAAAACAAAGCTTATTCAATATCGAGATAAATAAAAAGCAATGATTGTAAAACTGTTAAGTCCACTAGGCAATCTCCACTTGGACTAATATTTATTTATTTAGAGTTATTTTTTTATGAATACCAGAAAAAGTCTTAAACTTAGTGCTTGTGCTTAGATCAGTGTCTGCACATGAAGGATATATAAGAAAAAATGTTGTTGGTAGCATTTGGGACAGAGTACCCTCTTCCCTACCCACCCGGTGTCGCTGTAAAGGCCAATAGGGCTAACAGAA
Organism: Heliconius nattereri; assembly: GCA_013403645.1. Lineage (NCBI taxonomy): Eukaryota > Metazoa > Arthropoda > Insecta > Lepidoptera > Nymphalidae > Heliconius > Heliconius nattereri. The sequence continues at coordinate 7,385,006 of JAAIXI010000226.1, read as the reverse complement.
TTAACCTCAAAACCGAAAAAATAAAATGGTGGCATTTATTTGAGTGTTTGTCTTTTTGTCAAAAAGCGAAGTCTTATTTATTAGTTGCTGTTCTACCTTTTGACTACGGAACCCTAAAAAGCAATAAATTTGAATACTCACCTCATATACTAAGAATATGCTCAGCAAAATCTGTGATATATTATACGCGATGATTGTGTTCTTCAAAGAGTAAGGTTTCTTATCCCTCATGTAGCGCGGGCCAACGGAGTTGCAGAAATAAAGATAAGTCGCCAGGAGAGTGATGAGAGGACCTGGACCGGACATTAACCACCAGTGTTCTGTTCGAGGATCTGTAAAGAAATATTTTTGTTTATATTTAATGTAATGTTTAATAATATTTAAAATATTTCCAAGCATCATTCATTTGTCTCTTTCAATTAAATATTTGTAATAGTTGGACCCATTTTTCTTTTCTATGGCATTTAGACTAACAATTTTTTTTTACTCTTAGTTGTAGCTCTGTGCCCGTGGCTAAATAGAAAAAAACTAAGAGGTGTGTATTGTTCATTACAATACATATATCCTTGATAAATGTATTATCCAATAAAAAAAGGATTTTTCGTAATAGTCCTTAAGATTACATTTTTTACATTACATTTAAACAAGCGAACACTTCAGTTTTATATTACAAGCATAGGTATTATAGATAGATAATTCTACCTTTGTTGTATAATAATTATTACATAAATATTCTGACTTTAAAAAAAATACCTACATATAATACCTATGAATAATATATAATTACATAGTTTGTATTCATACTATTGTACTATAGGACTATTTGTTAGGAACGTGATGATTATATGAACGTATTGCAACCTTCGCTCCGGTCTGTATTGAAAATACGATGTCAGGTTTTGGTATATGTTGGTACTTAATTAAACCATTGGAATAAACTCAATTGGCCGTTTAGTACACGCACATAGCAGGGTAGGTAAAGGGAACCTAATTTTAAGATACTCCGCAGGGACCGGAAGTGTTTACATTTTTTAAGTCTATTTATTATATTATAAGTTTAAGGAAATAGTGTCTTAACACCAGGGTTTTTCTGTTTATCTAGTAAATAAATAGAAAATGATGGATACCATGATAACTAATATTTTTTTATAACCTTGCTTATAATGGCACATTCTTTTAAGATCGAATAATGCGTGTGATGCTACTGTAAACGCTACGATTGTGGATTCGATTCCCACTGGTGGTAAATAATACTTAATATTACTCAATATTCACTTTCTTTTTTTTAACTTCGAGCGGTATCTATAATTTTGGAGACATTGCGTGATGAGAGGCGGAACCCAACTCCTGAAATTTGACATAACAGCGAGAAAATGAAAATAATTTATTCGAAAACTGTCATAGCTATTATAGTATAATTTTACATTTTTAACATGAATCGTCTGCTACGGCCGCACCTTTGCACGAAGTATCCAATTCAACATCAGAATGATTCACGTTGTAGAACGAACTTCGCTTTTGTTGAGAAATTTTTAAATCTCTTGTGATGCAAACTTTTGTGGTAATTTAATAGAGGTAGAATAAAAAATAATTGACATTTGTCTCAAATAAAGTTTTATGGCAAAATACATTAATCTTAACGAAGTTTGTAAATTACGATTATTATATAGGTATGTACTATACTCATCAGTTGGTTATTTTAAATTCTTAAATATACTTTTAATAACTTTAAGAAATGTTTATAAAAAAAATCGAGATAGAACATTCGTTTGTTTCGCTACGTTCAAGTTTTTATATATTTTTTAATATGTTGAGATGAGCCCCTATAGAAATATTTTCTTAAATATAACTGAAATATGAAGAAAAGCAGTGTCTATTTATACCAATGTATATATATTTTTAGTGGAGCCGGCCGTGGTGCATTGTGTATTTAAATATACTTTTAAAAAAAGACTTACCGCTGTTCCTCTCCATGAAACTTTTATATGAATCTACGATCGACATGTTGTAGCTTGACACTGCACCTATAAAAAACAAAATAAAAATATATGTAATAGTATTTTATTGTTCCTTATTTTTAAATTTAGACATTATTTTAGAATTAAGATATATTCTAGGCAGAACCTTATTCATGCCTATCCAGCTTTGTGTGGGATACAACGCAAAATTATGTAAAAATAAAAAACGGGAACCTGTTGCTTTGTAATTTTTTTTACTCAACTGGTACGTGACTGAAGAATTTAAGTTAATATTAACTATAAATATAATTTTCAAATTATATATTTTCGGATATTTCTTTTATTATTATTGTAAGTTCCCACTTCTGAACCAATTTCATAATTGTAGGGTTAAAGGAAGTACCTAGTAGCACCCTTTTAAGTGAGCAGCGAATTTTATACAAAATGTAACAAAAACGATGCATAAACGTTCCTATCTTTTGACGTTGAAAGAGACAGGTCTGAATATCAAATTTTCATTTCATTTTGATACCTTTCATGCAATCTTAAGACAACTGGTCTAGACAGACTTACAGAAACGGGGATAACGAAGTTATCCTATAACGTTTCGCTTTTTCTTTGGAGGTACGGAACCCTAAATATACCTACTAATTGTAAATGACAATATTAGTGATAACAATAAAATATATTACCAAAGTAATTTTTAATAATTACTTCTTATTTTTTGCTGTTGAATGATATACAATTTATCACGAATATTTTGCTTATATTCCAGTCTAACTTCTTAAATTTTTTGCTTAATTAAAAAGCATTGAGTGTTGTACTGTGCCAACCCAACACCACTCGTAATCACAACGAAGAAATATTTATAAAGAAGTAAAATAATAGCACAAATATGTATATATAGTATATAAGTTTATGACAGTAAACGCGGCAAGTAGTGGGTTTGATTCCCACTCGATGAAATGATATAATACTATCTCTGGTAATAAGGCCAAAACAATGCAATGCCTCCAGAATCCGGCGGAAAGTGGGAAACGGAAGTGTCTTGATGGAAACGGAGTCTTAACACTAGGTTTTTAGGTTTAACTTTTCCTGCACACCTTGCAATGTACGGGATACAGAGTGAATCAATTTTTCCACGCCCGTAAGAATTTCTAAATCCTCTGTTAATACAATTCCAAAAAAAAATCAGCATAATACCACGCGTAGTTTTGGTTATGCGTAGTGCGTCGTTCGGTAACGAAAGAGTTTTATATACAAATCTATATCTATATATATATTCATATTTAAGTTCCCACTGATAAATATCAAGGGAAAAGCTTTAAAATAACACTTTTAATTTATCTTTTTACTCAATAAAAAAATATTTACTTACTTAGCAAAACAACTTTGAAGGAACTAGGCCACCGAGTCAAGGACGCTTAGTGGCCGTGATAGGAAGTTCAAGTGCAACCGGCACAAGAACCAACCCGATACTGACATATTGCGAACTATATTAACATTTAAGTATTTTTTTTTGTTACAAAACAGTAATTGTCCTTCAGATGAGCAAACTTTCTATTTTACGCAATATTCGGCTTATAATGTAGGTATAATAATTATTCTTAATTGATACACATTTATTTAATGATTGTTATAAGTTTTAGTCATATGGTGAGAACTGTTAAAAAAATCAATTAGTAAACTGACCTAACCTATTGCGAACAATTCTTAGTTATGCATTAGTTTAATAGCTGATTTTAATTATTATGTAAATTTATTAGAATTTTGTGTCATAATAATAATAATAATCTCTTCTCTATATATAATAAACCGTAAAAAATTTCGTCTGTACATTTAGTATTTTTGACTAATATGGATAGAGGGATACTTAAAAAGAATAATAGTAAGCAAAAATGTATATTTTTTAATTTTTTGTCTGTCGGTCTGTATGTATGATGTCGTTAATCTCCGACAGTACTGAACCGATTAACTTTCACCAATTGCTTTGGTTTAACTCAACTTAACATCTAAACTTTGTTTCATCACAATCGACTCATTAAAAAAAAAGGTTATATTTTCAATTCGATTTTCGAATCATTTATACGATTAATTATTTTAGATTCGATTTGGATTATTTGATTCGATTTGGGTATGTATTTTAAAATGCAATAATTATAGTTACTTTACAAAGAATATTATAAATCCTTACCAAAATAAATAATTTAAAATTTAAGGCAATTTCTGAACGAGTAAATTAAATCATTCATTGACATCAATACATTTGGCTGTCAGTCAATTCTGTTTATTAAATGAATAATCATGTATTTCATGTGAGCGAGGCCGCGAGCGGGCCGCTAGTTGAGAATATGAATTTGAATACGCACTTCTAGGGTGATATGGACGTACATCTAACCGCTTGACTCTGGTCAATTATCTGTAATCTGTGAACCTAGAGTTGTGTCACTCCGTTTTTCATTAAGACACTTCCGTTCCCCATTTGCCCGTTATCAAAGCGAGAAAATGAAAATGAACCCAGAATCGTTATGTTTACAGTAACACGCTACTGCCCCTGCGCCACATAGTTCTTAGCAAATCATAACACAATCGAACAGCGTTGATTATAAATTTATGAATAACCCTGATGCTGTTCCTTCCATTCTCAGATGAAAGATTAAGATTTTAAGAATTTTTTTTCTTAGGATTTAGTATTTTTTTCTTCACCAGTGGAAATAATTATTTTTATATCCTCAATCTGATACCAATACTCATAAATTGGGCGTGGGGATCACAGTATCTTAGTTTAGTTTCTTAGTCCGGTGACGTTCAGTACGATATTAAATGCATACGGGATAATTCAGTGTATTGAATAAATAATCGTATAGTTCAAGCGGGCGAAGCCGTGGCCATATTGCTAGTATAATACATAACTAGTAGACAAAAGTCGAGTCAGTCCCTCTATAGCAGAACGATTTTATACAGGTATAACTAGGTTCCTTCTGCCTACACATCATGAAAAAAACAAAATGCTTTATATCCTTTTGCTACTAGGTGTATACTAACTAGCCTTGAAACGAATTCAACTTAAATATAATAAGAGATTTAACTTACTGCATGTCCTTTACGACTAAATAGTAAATTCACAACAATGTACAGTATTTATATAATAACAGTAGAAAATACGCTTCCTTTGATATTTTTAATATCTTTTTTTCCAATTTTTGTAGCTACATCTCGTGTTGTAGAGTATGCAGAATAATAGACTTTTCTTTGCTTGTTTTATTAGAATAATTAATTACTCTCGAGTAAGGATCAGTGTGCGACTATATTTAGTAGCTGCAATGTAAGTATTATATTACAAATGTAAAATATATAATTTTAATTATAATCATAAATATGACCTGATATATAGGTAATTTAATTGAAAAAACATAGATTTAAATATTATATCAAACCAAATAATAAAATAGAAATGAGTGAGAAGAATCGTTTCTCTTTCTTCTTCGTCATTCCTACATAATAATCTCTGACCTTGCTAGGTAATTAAATATATAGATTTTATAGTTTTGCACTTTATGCCTAGCGGGGTCGAGTGGCGGTCTTGTTACCAAAGCGGGGAAACGCAAAATAATTAATTCCCTTGAGTGGGAATCGAACCCGACCCCAAGCAATGAAACGTTGTGCCGCTGCGCCACGAACAACTCAGCTTTTATAATAATTAATTATTATTGTCTATTGTCTCACTTTTAACAATGTAAATGTTTTAATACATATAATTGCATAATTATAATTTTAAAAAATTATTACACTTTTTGTTAATATCAGTTCTTTACAACGAAACTACATAAAAAAGTAGTAATCTCATGTAATTTTATTAACCAAAACGTGGGTAACCCATTGTGATTCAAAAATAGACTTATAACTTTTAATGCACAATTACCTATACATATAAATAAAATAAAAGTGCTTGTGAATTCAAAATAATTGTTGTTTTAAGTGGATATCGTTTTTTACACGATACTAAAATATAAACAAACAATTTAAAAAATTTTTTGTACACAGATTACTCTGGAACAGCTGAAATGATTTCTATGGGATTTTCACTGAAAGATATATGGGGTTGTAAGCAATAGGCAGCAATATATATTATATAATATCCAGGCATATGTCATTTATGTGTCTATAAATTCACGAAACGAGTCGTAGTCACGAAATCGAGTCGTACTCTGTAACTATATCCGACTCACACTTGACCGATTTTCTAATGGTAACAACTTGATCACATTAAATTACAATATTTAAATTCTCACGGCAATAGGTAGCTACTATTAAAAAAGCTTGTTTTAAAAAACACTTGTTCTGTAGAAACAAAGTACAGATTTCTATAACACTTTGTTTTAACGAACCTATGGCAAAATGTATTAACAATGCTGGAAATGCCTATTGTTGTTTGTAGTGAATAATACGTATAATTAATGTAAGCCACAGTCATGTCTCAATATAGGCAGTTCCGTTTAGAATAAAGTTTAAGCAACTTTGTTAATCGTAGTGTTAAAATTTTTTTATATCAAATTAAATCGGCTTAAAGCAGCTTAGGTAGTGTCAATTCTAGTGTCAAAGCTCTATTCTTGCCTTCGGTCTTATCATATAATATATTACGAGACGGAACCTAACGTCGCATTTTGTTCATATTAAATGAGTTACTAGATTATTATTTTTAAAACTTCACTTATATAAAGTGATTTTAGAAATCTCAAAGTATTTCTTCGTGGCCGTCGTGGTACAGCGGTACAGCGCGAGTGAACGTGTTGGTAGTGGATGCGATAGCTGCTCGGGGAAATTGAACATTATCATTTTCTCTAGAAAGTTCGAAACTGGGCTGAGCGTGGGGAACGAAGTGCCTTTACATTAACATTAGGTTCCCTCTGTCTACCATACCATATGCAGAATACAGCCAGAAGTTAAACTAAAATATTAAAGAAACTGGCGAAACCTACACGCTGCAATTAAATAAATTCTATAAATAAGTGTTATTTGAGGACAAAATTTCGTCAACATTCCAATGGTCAAAAACTTATTAAACATATGGTCTTATTATTAAGTACAAAACGATCATGACCTATACTTTTGTAAACAATATAATATGAGTCAATTTGCTTATACTTTATTTCTATAGAAACAGCACTTAACGGCGTAAAGTTTAATAATTTAGGTTATTGCATGTGGTGATGATGGTTGGGGGTTCGATTTTGACTTCTTGCTCACTCCGTTTACTAACTTCACTCCGCATCATTTTTTTAGTGATGTGAAAAGGCTTTATCACTAAAAGTGATCGAACACTCACTGATTAGGTATAAGTAAATAAATGTCTTAATGGGAACGGAGTTTCTTAACACTAGGTTCCCACGTTACCTCTGCCTACCCTACTATGTGTGGAATACAGCATGAAGTTTAAAAAAAACAAAAAACAACGTATTTTAGGACTTGTGACAACCAGTAATAGTTTTGACCTCGCTACCACGTTATTATATCATCCGCTACTATATAACGCACGTGTCAATGACATTTCTATAATTTTCGCCTAATAGTGATTAATTGGTTACCTAGTTGCAACGACCTTTGGATAGCCTCAATATATACATACATATAAGGTACACCTTGCCTTGACTGCACCTATAGCTCAGATGTTAAGCAATTATTTTTATATAGGTACCTAATAGGTTCGTGTTCGAATACTATTTATGGGTTATTGGTCACTAGGCTATTATCATAAATTCTTAATGATTTCTTAATATATGTGATGTAAATTAACATTTTAGAATTCCACACTCTTCCTAAATACATTTAAATTACAAAATTGCTTATGGTAGGAAATGAAAATAACTCATTCTCTCGAGTGGGAATCGAACCCGCAATCGTCACGCTTACAGTGCTGCGCTAAGCCAATCAAAATGAAACATAGCAATTAAAGTGAATTTAAAAGAAACAGTTCTTCTAAAGTTTACTCACGAATCACAGTATTCTCAAGGTCGAATTGTGAAAGTAGATTGTATTAAAACCAAATTAATGTTATAACACTCGGGCTTTTTGGTAATTAACAAGGGATTCTATCTGTGATAAAAAGCATAATATAAAATATAATATATAAAAATAACTCATAACTCCGAGTAGGATTCAAACCCACAATCGTTTACAAGCCGACGCTTTTCGATTGCCCTATGATGGCTTCAAAAATATACTTATATGTATGTTTATTTAGCTTCACGCTGTATCCCGCACTTACCATGGTAAGCAGAGGGAACCTGGGAACCTCGAATGTTGAGTGGTGCAACTCAACACCGCGCTTCGCCTCATTACCAAAGCGAGAAAGCCTGTCGCGTTAACGGTCGCATGCCCGTGACCTTGCGCCAAGACTGGTCTCGATAAAAAAAAGTTTATAGGAAAACCTTTTTTCTGGCTTGAAAAAAGTGTGAATAACTTAAAACTTTTTCACACACTATCGTTTAAAACGTACGATAAACAACTTAACTTAATATGCTCATTATAATAATTATGCAAATATTTAATAATTAATTTTAATTAATATGATTAATTTAAATATTATTTAATTTGAAAATAACGCGTGAATTTTAACTAGATACTTTTTCTGAAGACAGGAAGAGATTTCGATAGACCTTCGAGAACATAGTAACGATGATACTGGAAGAAGGTCACATAAAAAGCATGAGGAAAAGGGCTTGTATGAAGAGGATCGTGACAGCGTGACAGCAGCTCTAGTCGTGGTCAGCCAAGAGTTGTGTTGGACACAGTGTCTTAACCTGTGTCTGACCTCAGGTACAATGGGGTAGATCGAAACGAGCAGCTTGATGCTAAGTGGAGTATACAATACCAAACTCTTCTGTTTTTTAATATTAGTATAGATATTCAGCTTCACGCTGTATCTCGCACACAGCAAGGTAGGCAGAGAGAACGTAGTGTTAAGACACTCCATTCACAGTGGGGAATTCTGGAGGCATTGCATCGAAACCAGAGCGAAGAAATGGAAATATAAACATAAATAAATATTTGGAGAACTCGAATATTTCGAGTGCGGATTGTACCCATAACCATTGCGTTATAGTCACACCCTTGTGCCGCTGCGTCCCAACGGCCTCTACTATAGATATAAATCATATTAATATCGATTCGTCTCTTCGGACTCAAATTCAAATTCAAATTCAAAATATTCTTTATTCAAATAAACTTATTATAAGCACTCTTGAAACGTCGAATTAACATATGAACAAAAAGCTACCACCGGTTCGGACGGCAGTTCTGCTGAGAAGAGCCTGCAAGAAACTCAACAGTTTCTCTTTTCAAAATCAATGGTACAATCTATAAACATTAGCTGGCAGCTGTCCTGCATTACATTCAATAGACATTAATTCCTCAAATAAAACTCCTTTAGCTCCTCTGGTGTTGCACACGGTCGTGGGCGGCGGTGATCACCATCAGGTGACCCGAAAGCTCGTTTTCCTTGTCCTTTTACCATAAGAAAAAAAAACTCAAAATACAAAATAGGTCAAGGACGTGAGTAAGTTAATATAGTAAGCGAGTATGTTTAACTTGCGATCATTCATTCGATTGTTTTGGGCACAACAAATATTGAAGCCTTGAAACCTGCAGTTTGTATTGATACAACACGATTCATGATATTTTAAAAGTTTTAGCAAGGACGGTTTCGCAAAATAGTGTGTGGGAGACAGATAGACAATTATGGTATTAAATTTTTTATAGATATGTTTCTTTACGTAGTAGGTAAAAGAGGTAGGATAAAGTCGCTTCCTACCAATGCATGCATGCAATGCAATGCATATTTTTGAAAAAATCTCTGTAGAATGATTTCAGATAAAGGGTATTATGGGCAAAAAAATGTAGATATATTAAGTTGAAACTTAGTTTATTAAAAACATATTTTTGTGAATTTACCCACCAAAACCGGAAATAAATGAATCTTTAGTTAAATACGTTTTTAGTATTGAAAATATTTTTACTTGTTTCGTAGGTGAGTACGTCTGTTTGTCCAGGATTTATTTCTCATGAAACATTAAAATGGAAATCAAAATGGATGCATCGAAATGGTTATAGCCGAAATCATCATTTGCTCGGTGAAAACTCACTTGATACGTAATGTTTCTAAATGGACAGTGCCGAACAGTACATTCTTAAAGAATTCGCGGTCGAAAAATTACTTACGCAATTGTTACCCAAATACATTAAATATTTCGTTATTTCGCACTTATTACACTATTTTATATTTACATTTTTTTTATATTTATATGTCATTAAGTTACACTACCGAGGCGCAGTTGCCAAACCAGAACGGAGTATTGAAGTTATTTAAAAATAATTTCAATTATTCATTCTGGTTAGCTTCACGCTGCATCCCGCATATAGCGGGATAGGCAAAATAGATACATCATCCAATGTGAAATATTTTATAAACGAAGAGAACTGTGGCGGACGGAGTGTCTTAGCGCTTTGTAGTACTTTGTCTTTCAAATAAATAGAAAGTAAAGAATGGAGTGTTGTAAGAATATATTTTGTTTGACTGCTTGACAAAAATAATAATTAACCATCAATATAATTGAAGAGCCGTGTTATATTAAGGCAAAAGTATAGTTGCATCATCCACAAGTGTATGAAGTAATGTTGTAATTTTAATACAATCTGTATGTGTATGTTACATGCATATATATACAAATATGCATTACAAAATTAAGCCTTGCATTAAATGCATTGTTAATAAGAGCGTATGTAAATGATAACATATTATAAAGAATTTAAATGTAGGTCGGATTGTTTTATTTTTTAGTTTTATTGTTCTTTGGAACGATACAAAAATACGTATAAAATAATTTACATAAAAGCATACTTAGATTTTTGTAAAAATCGATGCCAGGTGACGAGTGACTCGAATACGGATGACGAGTTTTTAATAGAACAGAATAGAATTTAAAAATGTACTTTAGTTTTGCCACTCTGATATTAGCTTCACCTGTATCTGTTACTACAACAAATAAATCTTCACCTTTAGTAAGCTATTTATCTATAAACAAACACAGTAATAAAATCTTACAGCGCCACTTTTTGCCATTCGATTTTTAAAATTTACATCACCATCAAGATCCGATGCCAATACAATATATTTAATGGGATGTAAAGTAAATGTTGTTTCTAGGATCATTCATTAACAGTACAATATTAAAAGGTAAAAACGAAAAAGATACCAACACCAAGATGAAAAGATTACCTATATGTTCCGGTTCCGTTTAAATGAAAATACCAAATTTAAATATAATCATTGGCCCACATGTACGTATAACGTATACTTTTGATAATTAACTCACTCTCAAATTAAAGAACAAAATTATATGACTGTCAAGCTAAATAAATACATTTTATTTACAATTCGAGCAGGTCATTTAAAAATAAAACTTGAACTAATCTATAGTAGTAGTAGCAGTAGTAGGATCATCCTTGGGGAGTGTAGAGGAGCACCAGCGAGCGAACGGGATTCTACGTTTCATCAGACAGGCAGAGTTAGGCGACGGCGACTAAAGATCATAAAAAATATAACTAAATATACATTTATGTATCAACGGGTCCTCTGGTATATATATTATTCATATAGTGACATACCGACATTCAATCGATACAAGAAACATTTTAATTAATTTTAATAAGCCGTAATTAAACAACATAATTTTCTTTATCCTGTTATTATAAAAAAAAATCCCCATCTAAATGTATGTACATGTAGGTATATGAGTAGGAGTTTCCATAGCAATTTTTCCTTTCTTTTATTAGGAATTCATATTAATTAGATAGCAACTGGCAAAAACATATCCATTTTAGATGAATGAAATAAACAAGAAAACGAATTAGCGCACAATATTACTTTGTTTTATGCTGTATCCGCATATAGTAGGTTAGGCAGAGGGAACCTAGTGTAAACACATTCCATTTCCACCTCCTTGATATTGACGTATAAATCAATGTGGAACGCCCATCCTTAGAGGAGACCCCAGATGATTTTATATAATTTATATAAACTTTTTGGATTTTTTGGCTTAAATATGTGGCAATAAGATCAAGGGCAATATAACTTAAATGAATATACTATATAACTATAAAAAGCTTTAGATGATTCATAAAACACTCCAATGACATTTTGTGACTTCTCCCAAAAAAAATTGTAAGGTGATTAAATATTATTTTTTTCAAATATTTAAATATATTTAATTAAATAAATAAATATACATATACATAAGTATCCCACAGAGTGGAATTCAAACAATGTACTGTGTCAAGTAATTAGTAACTAAGTATATTTGCTTAATAAATACATCTAATTGACACCATGGTTACGCAAAAGTTAATTATTTAAATACCTGTAATATTAAAGCCGTCATGGCGCAGCGGTACAAGGGTGTGACTGTAACGCGACGGTTGCGGGTTCAACCCACACTCGACGAAGTGAAATATTTATTTAAGTTTAAATTACAGAGCGAAGGAATGAAAATATAAATTTCAAATTGTTTGTTTATTTTTTTTTTCTATGATAACTTAATAAAATATTTCACGCATTATATTTTATTATTGTGTTAAATTATTATTATTTTTTTCAATTTTAAACTACATGTTTATATAAGCTATGTGAAAAATGAAAGTTCGAAGAAGCTGGAAGTGTTCGGGCCGTCGAAACGTACGGTAGGGATCGTATAACCAAAGACAAGTATCAGCTAGGTACTTATCAGGGCACCCTCTATAGGTACAGTGGATATAGCGAAACAATTAACTTTATGAAATATAACATACAGCTCTCCTCAATAAATGGAGTATAGAACATAGACAAAAACAATTTATATAATAGTTCCTGAGATTCGTGCGTTTACACAAACAAGCTCATTAGCTTTATAATGTAAACACTTTTAAAACCGTTGGATATTATATATATATATATATATATATATAATATCCAACGGTGAATGCTGACAGCTTATTTGTTTTAGTAATTCGATGATAATTAATTATATTCAAGATGAAACGTTGTGATGCATTTAATTGGACATGTGCTATAATGACCATTTGCTATGTAAACAAAGTAAAGTAGCATAGAGAATAAGCAAATGCCGCCATTGTAGCACAGTGGTGAAGTGTCTGACTGCTTAAGAGATACCATGAATTCGGTTCGATTCCAATTTCAAAGTAAGTCAAAATATCCTTAAATAATATATTTAAATCCGGTTCTTGCCGAATATCTTGTTTGGAAATGTGGTTACCAGGTCTTCGCAATACATGTCCAAGTTAGCGTCATTTTATTAAAACGATCTTATTGTCGATAGACTTTTGGCTAGCGAAAGGTGAACTTTGACGTTACAATTGAAAATTCTGATTTTCTTACGTCGTGTTGTTATCAAAGATGCATAAACAGGCTTTAGCTGGGTATATGCGGCTAGGGCTTTGTTACACACACATAAACCCTACATTTCCCCCCAATTGATCCAATTCCCCTCCGAGGTATGGAAAAAAATTGTGTTTTTTTATCCAGTCGAGTGCATCACGATGGTCATGAAGTACGTAAAATTAACTTTATTAGAAGCCCGACACTACTAGAGGTTAAGTTAATAAAAGCGTATTAAATACGTAATTATTGAAAAGTGTTATTTTTTTACCTCTTTAACGCGATATATTGAAAATATGAAGGAAAAGCTTAATATCCTTAGATAATAATTTAATTTATTACGTAAAAAAGATTATATGCTAATATTGTTATAATGTAATAACTTAAGATTTTTTTCTGTGTTAAAACGAATATAATTATTATGAAAAAAGATGATTAATGTTATTTGGCGATATTTTCCATGAATAATAATGAAGTTAAATGGGTAGAATATAAAAAAAGACTTCTCTATTTCCTACATATAGCAAGATATAAGAGAATCTAGTGTACAATATTTCTTTATTTAATTAGTTGGATTTAGGCACGAAGAAATGAGCATGCTAGATATGAAGAACATATATATTTTTCTTTATTAATAATAATTATTATTAAACATTACCCTTTAATTAATTTACTTTAGATAAATTTCTCAATTTTCTACAGAAAATGGTAATTTGTTTGGCTCTCAATGATTTTTTCATCAAAGACAAGAAACACGCATATCCTTAATATTGAACTTGGTTCCCTTTTTTACATTTAAGTTTTTGTAGTATTTTTTCATTGCTCTTAACTACTGTTTGTTAAAGTTGTTTAGGTTATATACATCATACAGATATTATAATCATAATTAGGAGGCAAAGGAAAGTCTTTCTCGGGAAAACGTTCACCAGTACTGAAATAAACTAGTGTCTTCTATTAGTTAAGACATCCCTCGAAATTATTCATCTTTCGAAAAGCCTATATAATCCATATATCATTGTCACCATTTTTCGAGAACACTAAGTATTAAGTTAATAGTTATTAAGTCAAATAGGTAGAAAAAGGCAACCCAAATACCTGGACTCTATTAGGAATTAAATACCTAAAGATAATTATGTTTAGTTATACGCCTACTTTCAGTAACATAAAAACATAATAAAAATTAAAACTGATTATTTTATAATGCTGCATATAGGTACGGACGACGCGTCTGTGGTGTTTAGTTAAAAAAATAATATTTGCCCGGTCCCCGTTTTATTAAATAATTATCGACCCAAAGGCGTTTAATAATAAATAAACTATTATTTATTTACAATTATATTAACATGTTAAACAAAATTATGTAACAACGTCATAAGTATGTGAAGTATTTGAAATTATTGCTTGTTTTCCGCGTACAAAGATTTATGTGTTGTACCTAGTATGGTGAGACGATCATAGTAAAACTCGTAACAAAGTATTTTATATCTAGACTAGCGGACGCGCGAAGAGTCTAAAAGAATCGGTGCTTTAAGAGGCGGTGTCGATTTAAAAATTTTCCATACAAACTTTCAACCCCTTATTTGCACCCTTAAGGGGTTAATTCTAGAAAACCATGAAACACATTTTCAATTAAATATTTTTAAGAGTCTAAATTTCAAATTTTATAATAATCGGTGGCGTTTTAAAGATGCTTCCAAACAAACTTTCAACCCCTTATTTGCACGCTTCGGGGAAGAATTCCATGAAAAAAACCATGAAATATGTGTTCAATTAAATACGTTTAAGAGTCTGAATTTCAAATTTTATAAAAAATGTAGTCGATTTTTAAAAAAATCTATACAAACTTTCAAGCCCTTATTTGCACCCTTCGGGGGAGAATTCTAGAAAACAATGAAACACGTGTTCTTAAATACTTTTAAATACTTTTAAAAATCGAAATTTAAAATTTTATAAAAATCGGTGCCGATTTAAAAAAAAATCCATACAAACTTTGAACCCCTATTTCACCTCTTTAGAGTTAAAATTTTTTTAAATCATTTCTTCGCGGAATCTGGACAACATTACGAAAGTAAGCATCTGTCCAAATTTCATGTTTCTACGCACAGCGGTTACGGCTGTGCGCGCGTCTTGCCTCGGTCAGCGAGGACAAGTCCTTTTATTATTATTAAAAGCTTTTATTTAACTTGCAATGTATGTGTGGGTTCGGGTGAAATCTTTGAGCTCAATTTTGAAGTAGATATATTCAACCGATTAGCTGAAATTTTGTATACACGTTTACATTGGATGACAATGCACGATAAAATATGTGACGTAATTTCTAAATCTAATATGGCGGATCATACAAGATGGTGGAATTGTTATTTTTAATGTACTTCTACAATATGGATATCATCAAATGAAAGGGCTCCTTGAGAGCAACTCGAAAAATAATGTGATGTCATTCTAAATCCAATATGAAGGAAATCGAAATGTAAATATAATTTTGGCGGCTTTTGATTTTGGAATTTGCATATGAGATTTTTTATCTTCGTTTATTTTAAACTCTCGAAAAAGCAATTTTACGTCATTAATAGAAATTTAACATAATTTTCGTATATATTTCAATATATTGTAAAAAATGATAGAAAAAAACTTAAACTACAATAGAAATAGACAGGAAAAATCCAACGGCTTCTAAAACACTGTTTTTACTGACAAAACAACAGAATCATATGCCCATTCACAGCGAGAAGTCTTCAAATCTATTATACCCCGGAGGACCTGTAAGAATAAATTGCCAATAGTGACGAGGCGAAAGAGTTATGCAGAGACCTTCACGTTTGGGGCCCCGTTCTCCGTTCGTTCCACTACACTAACTAAACATAGTTAAAAGTACCTATTTATCTCGTTTAAATAAGTTACTTTAGAATTAAGTTAAACATTTCATTATTTTTCACACTTAATGCAATACAAGCATTGCTAGTTCACGATGTTTTATTAACTCCCATTGACTGACCTCTATAAACGCAGAAAAGAAGCGGTGAGAGTGGAGTGCGGTGACTTAGCTAAATTGTAACCCAATATATATTAACGCTAAATGCCAAATGACAGCCATTGTAGCAAATACGCATGTCATAAATTAAATAAAGTGTATTAAAGACTTATATTCATTTCATTGCCATTGTATTCAAAACGTTTGCACTTTGATCTATCTTTATAGGTATATTTTAATTCGTTTTTATTAATAATTTAACATAACTTTCATGTTATAAGAGTCAGAACTTTAAAGAAAAGCATTATAAAAATTGAAGACCAGGAACAATTTATAACAGTCTAGCTAAACTATAAGCAAAAAAAATGCCACCTTAGTTACAGGTGTTCCGCGTGAAAGTCATTTTTGCTTTGCGCGGGATACAGCGTGAAGCTAAGCCCATATATTTATTTAGTGTTTTTAATTTCTATCTTCTATAGTTTTCTCCTTACATTTTTTGCTTCTAATAATCGTTAGCTAGTTCAGTTATTTATATACCTTTATATTCTTATAAGGCCCCAATAGTAACCATTGCCTATCTTCACCGTAAAACATTTTAATTTAACGAAAAGAAAACAAGTACAATAGAAGATATAAGCATAGAGCTATAAATAACACATTTCATAACATCATACAAGATAACTAATAAGTAGCTATTATTACTCGTTCCTACTCGTTAATAGTATGCACAATTAAAATGACGCATTGTGGAAAATAAAGTCAGTTTGCATCCGCTCGAACGCGCTTATATTGATACAGGTATAATAGGAAAATAACGTGCTCCCGTTGATTACGGAATAATATATTTTGACCCGCACTTAGCATAGGCAGAGGGAACCTAGGAACCTAATGTTAAGATACTCTGTCCCCATTAAGATACTTCCGTTCTCCACATTTAGCTGAATTCTGAATAGTTATAAATTTAGTTTCGATTAATCTATTTGAAATATAAAATTTCCTATATTTTTTTTGTGTAATTTTTAAAATTATTGGACTTCTTGTTATTTTATCACCATCTTAAAATAGGCCGTTTAAATAATGTAACAGAAGAAAATGGGCTAACTTTTCATTATTTTTTCTGCCTACCCGCAAGACGAATATGAATATTATTTTACTTAACATTGCTTTATAGCTAAGATGAAAATGAACATTCATTACTATGATATCTTAATTTACTGATCGTGAAATGTAACAATTTAAAACATTCCAGGATGTATAAATTTCTGTGTTAATTTTAACTATAAAATGTTTATTTCATTTTATATTTTAATGTAAAAAATGAATTCCGCATGAAAATCAAAAAAAAAATTTTCTAAAGTGAAAAATCCACTTTTATAATGAGTATCCTTACACCAGCTCTACTCAGCCTACATTATGCAGGAGAATGTATGATCTTAAAAAATATAAACATTGGACTAAGTAATTAAAAATTACTTTTAATCTCACATAATTTTACAATAATACTTAAAACAACCATATAAATTTCTATTCATGCTCTAGTAAAAAAAATGTTTAAGACTTGTGTAATTAAACTTTATTGCTAAAAGATTGTCTCACTTTACTAAAATAATAACCATTTAAATAGGTTCAACAATAAATATTAATATGAATAACAAATAAACTTTAAGAAATTGTATTCTTACAAAACAATATTGTTCATTCAGACCTTGTATCAGTAAAACAAAATTAATATTCGTATTTTTTTATAATAAAATTAAAACAATTGTAATTAAAATAGTAACCAAATAAAAACATAACTTACCATTCATTCTGAATCAATTCCACACTAAAACACCGTACACTATTCAAAAAATATATATACATATAATCAAACACGCTGTATAAAACACTGATTGCTATACAAAATAAATTATTATATTGAATAAATTGAATTTGTTCGTCAAATAATATTATTTTTAATATTTTCGTTGTCAGCCTAAGGCTAGTGCGCGTCGAGTCAACGCTAAATGGACTGTGCTCGTGCGCAGCTATATACTGAACGATAAAGATTTGACATCTCGATACATTCTCACGCACGATAAGTATATTATTATTTCATAATCAATTTTTATCTATTATGGAAAAACTATGTGTTAATTATTATTAATAATTTTTCCAATAAAATATTATTTTACTGTTATTTTTAATTTAAGGAATATTATTGAGACCAGTAGTGGGCAGTGGCATGGGCACAAAGTGTGATTATAATGTTATTTGAATGTAATGCAGGACAGCTGCCAACTAATGTCATAGATTGTACCATTGATTTTGAAAAGAGCAACTGTTGAGTATCTTGCCGGCTCTTCTCAGCAGAACTGCCTTCCGAACCGGTGGTAGCTTTTTATTCACATGTTCATTCGACGATTCAAAAGTGCTTATAATAATTGCCTATTTGAATAAAGAATATTTTGAATTTGAATTTGAATAAGCGTGACTGGTTGTAGGTTTGACCCCCACTAGAGGAAATGAAATATTTATTTAAATTTATATTTTCATTTCTTCGCTCTGGTGGCGAGGCAAAGCGCGGCGTTGAGTTCCAACACTCAACTCGCAATACCTCCGGAATTGGAAATCCGATCCGAATCCAAAAAAAAGAAATCAGTTAATAAACCTTGTATAGCCGTACATCCACTATGTTATATTATACAGTAGATCAATGAACCCCATATTGTTTACCCAATAAATAAATATGTTAATTTTAATTCTTATTCCTGTTTTTAATACAATAAAAAAATACTTCATGCATTGTGTATTCGTAATGCGATGAACAATGAAGTTTTCATTAATAAAATGATATCTTGTTAATAATTAGTAAAACAAATATATAAAAATACTGAAACTTCAAAGATGTCATGTCGTACAGATGATGACACTCCTGAGGCTCCTGAGATAATTAAAATCGTAAAATAAATTATTTTTTAAGAAAAAATAACCGACTTCAAGCAATAAACTATAAAGTAAAAAATATATTTACTTAACATAAACTAAAATAATTTGACTTTCATAAGCAAAAGTAATTAATGAAAGAATTTATAATTTTGAAGGCTGCTATGTGCGGGATATATCCTCTCTATACACGCTATTTTTAAGTTATTTACAAAATCAATACAAAATCAATTTCCGAATTATGTAAACCTTGCGATAATGTACGTCACAATTTTTAAGTATGCTTGTATTTCTCTGTCGGAATTTATATGAAGAGGTGGACGAAGCGAAAGAAAGCAGAGAAAGTAGCGTTAACTAATTCATCACATTTTTTTGGCTAATAAGATAGATCGTGAAGCTAAAAAAGTACAGGTGTTTCCCCGATCTGGTTTATCATAATATGACGATACGAACAAGTCCGTCATCGTTAAATGTCGCAATGTTTCTAATTGGACTATTAATAATTCCTATTATTATCAACTCTTTGTTAAAAAAAATCTGATATTACCGTCATAGCAATGATTACAATGGGTTTTACTTGCGTGAGTATTCATAATCAAAATAATTTATATTCATTTTTAGGGTTACGTACCTTAAAAGGTGATAGCGGAACCCTTGTACGATCACTTGTCCGTCTGACCGTCTGTCGAGATTATTTATCTCCAGATCGCATGTATCAAGCTGAAATTAATTTCACGTATTTAGGTCCACGGTCCCTTGAAGCACAGATGAAGCTTCTGAGTTAACTCAAATACTGGTATCTTTTACCAATATATTTTATGCATTTTGTGTGAAATTCCCCGCGTAATCAAAACCTACAGAGCTAGTTCCCGTGGACCTACAGTTATAAACTTTGGCACGAAGTGAGAACTAACAATACAAGAGAATGAAAAAATTTATAGGTATTTCGTAGAAAAAATAATTACAAACTTATATTTGTAGTTCATTTCATACAAATGAGTACATATGCTCACAGATTTACGTTTGTCAACTTTTATAAGTTGTACTTCTCGTTGACACAATCATGAAGTTGGGCGAGTACCACTCGCACTTGATCGGTTTTTTTTTAAGTTCGGAATCACTGTGACTGTAGTAAACGCGACGGTTATGGATTCGATTCCCACTCAGGGTAATGAATTCTTTTTATATGCTTACTTTACAAAACAAAGCGTGGAGTGGAGTTCCACCACTCAAGATTCAATATTTCAAAAATTGTGTTGTCCAGCATGAACCTATAAAATACGAATTTTATATACACAGAAAAAAAAGATTTTTTCACGGATTCACCATGCTGTTTATACAGGAAGAAGAAACTTGCGACACAAATGTAGGCTGAGGAGGCTTCATGGAAACAACACCAAAAGTCACCATTGAGTTTCCAAAAAAATTATACAGATATATTGTGTATTTGCTTTAAAATTCATTAATTATTCTCATATTTTAATAATAAAATTTAAATATTCATATTATGCAAAGTAGCAGACCCCCCCCACCTCTCCCTTAATGATATGTACTGAGACATATTGTATTGTATTGTAAAATATTATATAAATGCCATTTTAATTTCCTTTGTATTTTAATACTTTATTGTTATTGATGATAGTTCACTGACAAGTTATTTAAATATTTATTGATTGATGCTCATTCGGGAAGCTGATGATTGTTATACATTTATTGTAAACTAGTGAACGGCCGCGACTTCGTTTGCTTGGATTTTATTACCCTTGCCATGCCGCTATATTTTTGTAAAATTTCATCAAAATCTGTTTAGTGGCTTTTGCGTTAAATTGAAGCTTTCACTTTTGTAATGTTTGTCGGTAGTAATATAGCCCGTAGCTTTTTTTCGAGAATCGAACCCAAAACCTATCGCTTTTACAGTCTTATGCTTATGCCTCCGCGCCACGACTGGCCTTACTCAATATACGTTCATAGTAATAAAAAAAATATTAGAACTACTCTTAATTATTTATATATTTTTTATTCTTTATAATTTCTAGAAAAACAATTAAAAGTTATCGACTACGATAAAAATCACTGTAAATATTGACTTTTTTTTATTAAGGTACATGTTTGTTTTCCAAGTCTTAACAGAATCTAATGTATATTTAATTGTCCATTAGAATATAAAATTCCAGTGTTCTAAATTGACGCAATTTAGATATGTTTCAATTTCAGTATTTCCCTATTTTTTAATTTTAATTAAAAAAAACAACTTCACGCTTTTTCCCGCAAGGCAAGGTAGACAGAGGGAACCTAATTTCGAAACACTGCGTGTTGTACATCGGAAAGGAAGCTTTATTTTGTTATCAACGCGGGGAAATTTTACGTACTAACTCTGTTCCCAAAATGGTTATTTTTACTTATTAAATAAAATACACCACGAATATTGGTGGTAATTTCTGTCCCTTGTGCCCTTTTCTGTTTTTTGTCTCTTTTTGTAATTTTGACTTATTTATATTTAAATGTACTCCTTTACACGACAGAAAACAAATAGGTAAGAGAAGATTTAATTTGATATCGTCCGCCAATGGGATTTGTACCCGAAACCGTCACGTTTATAGACAAAGGCTATGCCACTGAACCACGACGGCCTAATAGATATTATAACATATAAAAAAATAAAAAATCTATAGTTGACAAATAAGCTTGTTTTTTTATCATATTCATAACGTCAATAGTCTCTCTGTGATATAATAAAATAACATTACATAAGTACGTGTTTTTATTCTTATTCAATTATTACTATAATAGTTATTGATTGACTTGCACTCATGATGTACAAACAAGGTTCATATAATTTATCATATTTATCTAGTTAGTACATCTTTTTCTTTATCTTCACGCTTAATCCCGCATTCCCGCTAGCATAAACAAAGTACAGAGAGATAATGTAGTGTCAAGAATCTTGGTTCTACGCTTTCCAAAATCCAGACATCGTGTGTTTGAATCAAGGAAGACGCTTACCACGCCTTTTTTAACCGACTTCTATTAAAGTAGGAGGTTATGAATTAGTTTTATTTTTAATGTTTGTCGAGTGTTTGGTTAGTTTCTGATAAAGTTAAAGTCGGTTTTTTTTTTATAAATATTATTATGTTTTTTTTAAGCTTCACGCTGTATCTCGCACATAGCGGGACAGGCATAAGGAACCTGGGGACACAGTGTTCAGAAACTCCGTTCTTATTAAGACATTTTCTTTCCCCACTTTCCGCTAAACTCTGGAGGCATTGCGTGCTGAGTGGCGAAGTCATCACCGCATTTTAAACATTAAATGAAATGAAAAATTTTTAGTCTTAATAATCATATGCACTTCAAAAGATCGTTATTTTGAAATCACAGACTGACACTTCAATTCAATTTTATTTATAACAAAAACGGTCAAACACCACCTTGTAATTTTTGATTATATTGTCACAAAGTGCCAAATTGTGAATTATTTATAATAAATTATACACACGCGGTTATATATACATCCATACGTATATTATAAATTTGAAGGTAACTCTGTCTGTCTGTCTGTATGTCTTTTATGCAATCAGGGCCAAACCGCTTATTTAATTGTGATAAAATACTCATATAGATATACTCGAGGGTCTCGGGATGAACATAGGATACTTTTCTTTTCTCATATTTGTAATATTATTGATTATACCAATATATTAAAATACTTATTAATTTATTCTGCCATGTTAATAACAACCGTCGCTATGCGGCCGTTGCTAAGCAACGATTTGTAGAGTTTATTGTTAGAAAACTTTACCCAAAATGAGCTTGCTTAACGCATCTCTCTATTGAAAATTTTATAAATATCTATACTTATAATAAATCTGTAGAAAAGTCATTTCTGTACATTGAAAATATTTAAAAAACAAATAGCTAGGGTGTTAAAGGACAATTAACAGAATCCATTACCAGCATTTTTAGAATTTTTGTCTGTTTGTCTGTTTATCTGTTTGTCTTTTTTCTGTTTATGTGACCACGTATCACATAAAAAGTACACAACAAATTTAACCAACTTTTATATATAAAAATTACAAGTAAATCAAAGTAGGTTTTAGTTTTTATTTCATTGTAATCGCTTCACTCTAACAAAAGATATAAGTATTTAATGTTTTCAAGAAGTTAATATTTCAGATCTATTGACAACAAAGAGTAAGTTCTAACGTATCTTGATAACGAATAAAACATATCTCAACAAGTTATTATTTGTTAAGCATTATTTACTTCGGGAGAAGTATTATTAATTTTGGAACTTTAACAAAATATAGTTTTTGATTATTTATACTGAAAAAACGGTATGTTTTAACTATGATCGAACATGACTGTTGATAAAAAATATATATTTTTTAGGCAAATTTGTTCATAGTAAAAACAACCTACGGAATAAAATACAAAGAAAATTAAATAATCTGTAAAGGCTATTTAATTTTTTTTGCATTAATATTTGTATGTATATGTATAAACTATTTAAACATTATGTACTCAAAGTTTTCAAGTTTATGTTTGAGAAAGGAGAAACATACGTAACGATATCTGTTGACTACATAGACATAAGACTGTAATGAATGTGGATAACGCGTACAACATATTGTTGCGTTAGTATTTGCTACACATTTATTACGTCGGAATGAATATTGTTAATTTTTATGCATCAAAAAAGCAAAACATCGTTTACGATTAATATTATTTTATGTTAAGAGAAATTTAACATGAAAACGGTATGTTTTATCAGTTTCACATTAATAGATGACTCAATAGATTAGAATCTGAATCGCGCTGCAATTCTTGGCGAAAGAATGAAGTTTGAAACTTCTCGATTGGAATCACTGTTGATAAAAATGAATTATTAATGAATGATAACGCTACGTCTATCATAACATGTATTTAAATTTATCGAGAAATTTATATTTGAGAAAATAGAAACAGAATTCTAAACATATTGTTGCGTTATTAATTATTATTTGTTAAAAAATAATTACATCGAAAAAGAATATGATTCATCTCAATACTTTAGTAATACATAATATTTTCGATTAACATAATTGAATGCTAAGTGTTTTAGTTAATCTACCCATACAATGAATCTGTAGAGGAGCAATTTCTGTTGAAAATATTAGAAAAAGAAATGCCAGGATGTTAAAGGATAGTTAAATTTTAAAATTATTATCTGTTTTTCTATTTACGTAATCAATTATTGTGTAAAAAGTATAATACTAATGTAGCTACATAACTTTTAAACATAAAAATAGTCCGTAATTTAGGGTAATATTTACTTTTTTTTTAGTTAAGTTTGTTTAATTACAATCACTTTACTCTAACAAAATACATATAGTATGTATGCATGTATATATTTATGTGTATTTATGTATGAATGTTGTGTTTTTATCAGTGTATGTATGTTTATATGATAATTAACTTGTTTATATTTAATAATATCATTTTTATTATTACTATTTACACCTTTCTGCTATCTTTTTTTCTTTCAAATTTAGGTTGCCTGTAAGAAAGCTTTTTTAGTGATAAAGCCCGCCATTGCACTTTTTTATTGTCTTTTTGTAAATATTGTAACTGTATTGTTTCTTTGTTTATTTGTGCAATAAAGTATTATTATTATATACTCGCCCCGGTGTCCCGAATAGCAGAATAAGTATTAAAAAACAAAAAATAAAGAATGGCTGTTAGGCGGTACGAAGTGCGCCGGTTCAGCTAGTATTTAATAAATATTCGTATAGTTCAAGCGGGCGTAGCCGCGTTCGGGTCCACTAGTATTTATATAAAGAGAGAGATTTAGACTTTAGACTTAGAGATGGCAAAAACATTTATAACCGACGCAAATATATATTTTTTTAACTTGTAGTCCAAGGCTGACGACAGCTAGCGATGAACATTAATCACAATATTTTTTTTATGCATAAAATGTAAAAAAATTACAAAACTATGAATAATAAAAATAAACTAAATTCATCGGAGCATACAAACTATTTATACATATTTCGCGAAATTGTAAATGTATTATAATTTAAAATATGTTATGTGTGTATATGAAATATGTATTGCTTCATTATAATAATAATAATAATAAAACATGTGTGCAATGAAATATTTTTAAGAGTCTAAATTTCAAATTTTATAAAAATCGGTGGCGATTTAAAGACTTCTCTATACAAACTTTCAACACCTTATTGACACCCTTAGGGGGTAAACTCAAAAAAACTGTGAAACACGTGTTCAATTAAATATTTTTAAGAGTCTGAATTTACAATTTTATAAAATTCGGTGCCTATTTAATTTTTTTTCCATACAAACTTTCAACCCCTACTTCACCCCTTTAGGGTTAAAATTTAAAAAATCCCTTCTTAGTGGATGTCCAGATTACGAAAGTAAACATCTGTCCAAATTTCACGTTTCTACCATCAGCGGTTACGGCTGTGCGTAAGACGCACGTCTTACCCCAGTCAGTGAGGACAAGTCTTTTTATGTATATAGATTTTATTTTATTACTAAATATCCACAGTTGCACAGTGATATAGACTGCAGGTGCGAGTATTTTGGGTTTGATTCCTATTCAAGGAAACATATTATTGCCACAGAAATTTAGGAAAATCATCTATCAGTGTTTTCCTACATTCAACAAAAGGCACGCAGATAAAAAAGAAATATCAAATCTTATCTGCAGATTTTTGTAATAAAATATTGGTAACATGTGTTGCACTCAGTTGAGTATATAATATCACGATTTACTTAAATTGAGTAATGGATTTTTTCATCACACATTTTCACTCAGTTTAGGTATTTTAGTAATTTTATAATAAAAAAAAAACTCGGACAAGCGAGAGCCGGGATCGTCCAACGGGGGTTCCGTACAAAAATTGGTTGTCTCGAGCTTTTTCTGAAATCCAGGCTTAGCTTAGCCAGAGCCCTTTCATCTGATATCTTCTAGGTTAACCGGAAGTCCAACTTCAACGTCTACGACTATACCTACGACTCGATTTCGTGAATGAGACGTGAGCGATATTGTCGCTTTGGTAGATTAGTGTCAGTGAGCGTTATTCTCAACAAATAGCGTTTTATTTTACAACGATAATTTTATTTATTTTTAGTTTGAAAAAATCACATTTTAATTGTTGGCAAAATCTCTTTTCTCTTAATTGTATTAGATTTCTATAGAGTAGTTAAAACTGCGCTTTTGTTTAAAGTGCGAAAACAATATGTAGATATAGATTTACAATAAGTTAAAATATTGTTTACATTTAAATTTTGTGTCAAGAGTAACTGACCACGGGTATTAAGTGCCATTTAAATTTAATTGCTATTTTACACCTTTTGTTACGTTAGTGAGAGGCCCTTATCCTTGAAGAATGTTGAAATATTTTAGTATGTTTACATAATATTTGTGTTGTTAAAACTGCTGTCAATAGTAAACTAAATAGTTAACCGTTGCAACGGTCCTGCCCTATATTTCCAACGGGTCCTTACCTATATTATCTATCCTTTTCGTTCACATACTTACCCCCAAATAACAGTAAGCGAAGATAGTCCAGTTGTAAAACATTTCGTTTTCCACTTTTAGCCATTTTAGAGATGTTGAAGTCGCCGTGGCGTAGGGGCACGAGCACGAGAAATAATTTCTAACTAGATTAACCAAATCCGAATGTAATTATTTTCATTAATTATTTTTTTTTGGCTTTCTTCTGTATCCCGTACATGGCAGGGTAGGCAGAGGGTACCTGGGACCCTAGCGTTACAACACTACGTTCTCATAAAGTTACTTCCGTTTACCACTTTCTGCCGTTTCGGAACTCAACGCCGCGCTTTGCCTCTATACCTTAGCGGAAAATGAAAATTATAAGTATTTTAATGTACCTACATAATTGAACACGAGGCCAGTCGTGGCTCAGGGAAACAAAGTGTGATTGTAAACGTGCCTAGTTGCTGTTGTATCCCCACGCGAAATTAAATATTTATTTAAATTTATATTTGATTTTCAAAACTTATTTATCTTAATTTTTAATATTAGTTGGAAACATGGAAATCATCGTAATCAATAATAATATAATCACTTACATTTATTTTAAGCGAAGCGGGTGAAATATAAAGTTATGGCTTACAATTTATTAACAGCGCCATCTTGAATCACAATGTTATATGAATGACATAAATTGTAGTCTCAATTTTTCTTTGCGTTAAAATGTTATTTTCTAGAAAGCTTATTATTATTTTTTAATTTGAAATATTCCAATTTTAAATTTTAAATAATTCTTTATTTCCGTTCGAGAGCACCAGTTCTTTCTTTAAGTCAGCAGTAGATGGCGTTATATAATAAATTAAAAATGCAACTGTTTGAGCAAAAATATGTTTATTCATAAAAACAATAATAAAAAAAAACATTTACAAATATTTTATTAATATATAGTTAAAATAGGTAGGTAGGTCGTAGGTTTCAGACAAGATAAGACAAATATAATTAGGGAAATTAACACAGTTAAAACATTTAAAGTATTGTTTTATACTCTGTGTATTAATTCTGAGCCTAATTTCGTCAGTCACTCTTACCGCCATCTACTGCATATAAGAATCATTACATGTTGTGTGCTTATTCAGTTTAGTACTAATAAACAATAACAGAGGACGAAGTTAAAAAATTAAGATAATTAAATATATATATATATATATATATATATATATATATATATATACTAATAGCACAGATGAAACTATAAAATTGGTGGTGGTGGTTAAAAAATTAATATGAGGTCGTCGATGCATAAGGCCACAAGGAAACGAGTGTCTTAAGACTAGTTCCCAAGTTCCTTTTGCCTACCCTGTTATGTGTGAGTGTGAAAGCAAAGATATAAAATGTACAATAATAAATACATCTACTCTTGGAAATATTCCAAAATTACTAAAGATTTAACTAAAATAACTTTTATAATAACATTGTGAATGTTTAACCCCATTCAAGAATTAACAGATTCTTAATTAAATTTCATTTATCATGATTTTATTTTATACATAAGTTTTTTTCGAGTTTGGTGTGGAAAATTATGCTGGTGAATTGTATTCCTCAGTTGGCGTAAAAAAGGCATAGAAGGGAGTGTTCTGGCACTAAGTTCCTTCTTCCTACCTACTGTAAGGAAAAAAAAACCAGCTTTTTCAATGCTATTTACTTCAAGATGTGACGTTACTATGTTTAGAGTATGTAGGTATGTACGAATCGAGAAAACACAAATATTTTATACAATTGCACTGATTCCGAGTTGAGATGGGACCAAATATTATTACCGATAGGAATAGTTAGTATATACGAGTATACATTTTTATCGCGATTCAAGATAGTTTATTGGTATATATAATTTTTTTTATAGAATAGCTCGATGGATTGTAATAATTTACTAATTACTTTTCTTTTTTTAATTTCAACTGTTTTTTGTTATCTCATACATTTACGGTCGCACGTTTGTGTCCTTCTTTATAATTTGTCTATTGAGCTCCTTGCTCTGGGAACAACGCAAAACAAGTTGCTAAGTTCTGCTACTCACCACACAATGTCTCACAAAATGGGTGGGAAACGGGGAACAGAGTGTCTTAACACTAGGTTTCTTCTGCCTACCCTGCAATGCCCAAAAAGCGTTGCGTATTTGAATCTGATACAACTAAAACTTTTAAATTATACGGGACCAATATTAATTAAAACTAAGAAAACTTAAGAGCTTTTACAAATTTCCATCATCAATACATCTTTGAAACGATAAATTTTCACTTGTCACTGTTCCATTCCTTGAAGAAAATCGCCCTGGTCTATATAATAGATGTAACAAATGAACCGACGACGTATCGAGTACTAAATGAAGGGAACGGGCGAAGGCCGCGGCTACGTTATTAATCTTTTCTGGTCTGTTTGTAAGTGAATGTGAATGATACCTTTATATCAATAACAGTCTTAGAGTCAGTCGATTCTACTGAAAATTTCAGGATAGTTAAGGTAGTTTGTTTTCTACTTAGGTGGCATTCGTATGGCAGTTGACATAAATGTTATTTCAAAATAACGATTCCTTATTATTATTTCTATCTTTTTGTATCTTTAATTTTTCTATTTACTAGATAGTGGGTTTTAGTGGGGTCGGTTGTATCGCGTTGTAATTAGTGGTCATGTTGTTTATTAATTTAATTTTGTAAATATAATTTGAAAATTAGTTAAACTTGATACCATGAGTGGTTAGCGTTACACGTGTAAACTATGAGAATGGTACTACCTTGTCCATTTTATTTACTTCCAGCGTGAATCTCTGACATACTCGTACATATGTGTACCCACGTTTTTTTTCGGTTTACTTATGTATGCTATTATTAGCATGAGATTATTATTTACTTCTTAATGTCGCTTTGTTGAAAACAACTGATCTACACCTAATTACAAAAGAACATAAAAAAATAAATTATAATTTGAAAATTTAAATTTTTATCGTCAAGCGAGTACGTCATACCTGAAGCGAAGGTTGCGGGTCCGATTCTCACCGAAGCAAAAAAAAAGGAGAAAAAAAAAACAAAAGTAATGAATTTTTCTTACTTGACAATTGTTATAAAAATACATCATGTTCTTTGATGTATTTTAGTCGTATATAACATACAGTAAGAAAAGCATCATATATTTAATTTAATTTTACTTTAAGGTCCACATAGTTAAGTAAGTACCCTAGTATTTCTATACTAGGGTAATTTTGAATATGGATTAGTGGGAAGCGCTAGAATAAGAATACTTGAAATTCCTAGTATATTATTTGGTCTTTTTCAGGTGCGCAGAGTCAAGCTACAACATGTCGATCGTAGATTCATATAATAGTTTCATGGAGAGGAACAGCGGTAAGTAAAAAAAAAAGATAAAAATAAGAAGAAAATTCTTATTTTAATCTTTTTTTTTAGGGTTCGGTATCTTTTAATAAAAAAAAGGAACTCTTATAAGATCACTCAGTTGTCCATCCGGCTAAAAAAAAATCAATTTAATATAAAATACAATTTACTTTACTCGAAGCTGTCCAGATTCGAAGTAGAATTTTGGAAATTTTCCTTCCTTTCGCTTATTTACTTCTCGATCCTTCTCGATAATGCACAAAACTTCATAAAACCTTTAAGGCGGCCACGACGCATCGACCATACTGTACATTAAACTATGAAAATATGAAATAAGCAAGAACATTTCCTTACAGATCCTCGAACAGAGAACTGGTGGTTAATGTCTGGGCCAGGTCCTCTCCTTGCTCTCTTGACGACGTACCTCTACTTCTGCAACTCCATTGGCCCGAGAATTATGAAAGATAGGAAACCGTATTCTTTGAAGTACACAATCCTTGCGTATAATGTATCACAGATTTTGATGAGCATATTCATAGTTTATGAGGTGACTTTTGTGTTTAATTTTCCAACATTTTAAATCTGAAATAATTTATTGAAATGTGCGCTTTTTCTTATATATATTTCATATTTTGCGCGCCTATATATTGAACTGACTTCGTTTTCTCCAGGTTCTTTATTCGACTTTTACATTTTTGTGTTGTTTTTTTTTTATTGAAAAGAGCATATTTCCCCATTGATCTCATTATCAACAAGTCAGAATTTAATTATGGAATCCCATGGAAATGTCATCAATCCCAGGGAACATGCTACGTGTTTTATATAATTTATTATTATAACCTGATGTTTGCTTCTTGTAGTCATTATATAACGGCGTTGCTGAGCTCTGATTGTGCTTTTTCTTTCTCTATTCAAGTGTTAATTTTTTAACATGATTTCTTTCTAGAAGACGCTTTCAAGGGTAGGAACGCTTTACGTGGTAGAAGGAACTAAATATCCAAACTAAAAATAAGTCTGTCTTAATTTTTTCAGGGATTGGCAGCAGGCTGGTGGAACGACTACAGCTTTTCATGCCAACCAGTTGACTATTCAGATAATCCTAAAGCACTTCGGGTAAGAATTTATATGTAGCTCAGGGGCTGCAATAGCGACACCACTCAATAAACCATGTTTTGAGATAAATGGATTAAAGTTTTCTTTGCTACGGAAAATACATAAAAATGCTTTAGTTTATTAAATCAAAAAATATCTTCAAATTAATACCTTTTCGCAAGAGTCATTTAATAATATGTATAATTTTGATTTTGTTTTTTCTACATTTTAAATGCAAATTTAATATATATATATTGTTATTAAATTTACATGGTAAACAAGGCTTGAACTACGATTTCGATACTCATGTTACATGCACTTTAGTATAAAATAAAACATAAATAAGATCGAAAGGGTGAGCAGAAATCAACGGAGTCCAGCGTTCTCTTACACCAAAGCACTGCTTCGCCTTAAGAAAGTTGCATGTCGGGGTTGCGTTAGAAACTTTCTACATGTTTGGTATTAGACACTTTATTTCATGCTGTAATACCCAAAATTTTGACGACAATTAGTGGAAAAAAATCTATGTTTATTTGATTCCCCATGCATACTAAGTGCAATGTGAAGCTATAATTAATTCTATAGATGAATAGCAGAATTTTCCATTCTACACATCTAATGGAAAATATAATGATTAGTAGAATATAAAAAATATTTGTCATATACAGATGGCAGCAGCAGTCTGGTGGTACTTTTTTGCCAAAATAGTGGAACTACTCGACACGATTTTCTTCGTTCTTCGCAAGAAGGATAGACAAATAACGTTCTTACATTTATATCATCACTTCATGATGCCTATTTGCGCTTGGATCGGCGTTAAATTTTTACCAGGTACATGTTATTAATGTATTGTTAATACTATGGGCTATTAAATTATTTCATATCTTGAAAATTGGGCGATGCATAGTGGCGGAGTATCTTAACACTATCTACTCTTCCCTCTGCCTACTCTCCTATATGCGAAATACAGCATTGTAACGATTACCTATTTTTAAATTATAAATGTAAATATTTATTATTCCAGGCGGACATGGTACTCTTTTAGGAGTAATCAACTCGTTCATTCACATAATAATGTACACATATTACCTAATTGCTGGTTTAGGACCTCAATATCAGAAATATATTTGGTGGAAGAAGCACCTTACTACTATGCAATTGGTGAGTTAAATATTTTTTATGTTGTCTATACCTACTAGTATTATAAAGCAAAAACTTTTGTCTGGTTGTGCGCACTAATCTCAGTAACTAATAGTTAAGTAATAACTTTTATATTACATAGTCCATTCATGAAGGAGGTATTTACAGCTACATTTAGATTTATATATTTTTTGTACACAATTTATTATTTTTTATTTCAGATACAATTCTGCATAGTTTTCTACCACAACTTAAGCGTTATGTTCGGTGACTGCAATTATCCTAAATTCATCAACCTGCTTCTTACACTTAGCGCTGTTCTTTTCCTTTATATGTTTGGAAAATTTTACATTAAAAGTTACGTTAAGAATGAAAACAAACAAGGAGTAAAAGAAAACGCAACTACAGTAGTGGCGGAAGCGAAGAAAGATTGCTAGCGAATGGTTTTATTATTATTTTAATTTAATAGATATTGGTCTAATATACTATATTAAAAATTATTTCTGTTTTTGTTATAATTTATTTCATATTTTACAATATAATTTTAGCTTTCTTATTTGTACGAAAAAAATGGAAAAATTAAAATACATACATAAATAGATTGTAAATAAATTTTGCTTTTTAACTTAGTAATATCTTTGTTTTATTTTCATTACTTTAATGCCATTAATTTCTAACATGTTTTAAAGAGTAGGTAGTTCACTAAGACGCAAAAAGATAGACAGTTAATAATATATCAAATTTATAACGTCTCCATGCCCCTAAACAAGGAAGCGTCTGCTCTCCTTTTAGGGGAGCAGCATATAGGGTAAAATATTTCAGACGAATATTATAATACATATGAAAATTGAAATAAAACAAATACTAAATGTTAAGGGAAATCTGCCATAATACAATAATGCAAACCGTGCACTTAAATCAGTTTAGCCGTTTCTAAGAAAAGCGTGAACAAACGCACAAATAAATTAGATTGTTAAATGTCCCCAATAACATTTTTTCTAAAATATCTTCCATGTGCAGACACCATTTTTGTTCAAAACAATTAAATATCTTTATGGGAACTACAAAAATGCAACTTAAGGCTTCAATAATTTTCACATTATAAATTTTAAGTGCATTGCAAACATACATTAAAACAGTAACGTAATTCAGTGTATTCCGAAAATAATTCAGTAGTTAAAGTGGGCGAAGCCGCGATCTGGTGGCTAGTATTATATATTTCATTTCTTCAATTGCGAATCAAAGCCTCTCGCATTTAGAGATGCATGCTTGGACTGTGTGTGACCGGTCTCCGTAAATCAACTAATTACTATCAACTCGATAACATAAACGCCGTTCAGTTATACGCTAATTACACAATCAATCAGTATTTACGTCATATTATGTATTATTCATAGTATTGTATGGGCATTTGCAAACCAAATCTTTAATTATTGGCGTGAATTAGGTGTTCAACTAGTGGTTAGCTTTGATATACTAGTTTATAAATTGATATAATTTATTTGAAAAGTGTCTTATTTAAGTGCGGTGTTAGGTTCCACCACTCAATACGCAATATAAATATAGCTGAAAATGAAGAAAAGCAAAGGAGAAAATATGTTAAGCTTGATTAGACTATGTCGGACACTTAGAATGTGTAATGTTTTTTACACAACCTGGATTCCATGGAGCGGGCCCATTAAGGTCAACGTTGAACTTGCAAGAGTAAACTACATAGGTATTTGTATTTCCACCAATAAATAGTCGGGCGAAAAGGACTAGCGAGAAAAAAGAGTTGAAATAAACTCGCTCGGTTCTAGAAGCGGGGCAAAGTTAATAATTACAATAAATTATAAGCAAATAATCATTTTTAGAAAAAGCTTTTATTTAAACGCTCTAAAAAGGAGAAAATAAAATTTGTCTTTTAAGTTTTGTACTTTGTACTCTTTTGTATACAATTTATATGATCATAAAAGCTTGTCGTGTTAATAAACATTTAATTAAATTGAAACTTTAAAAATTTAAGCTTAGCAGATTTTACATAATTAAATTAGTACTAGTTTATTAAGACAAGTTAATCGCGCGACAAGCTTTTATGATCATATAAATTGTGTAAAATGAGGTTGAGTTGATAGTTAAAATTTAAAAGACAAATTTTATTTTCTCCTTTTTAGAGCGTTTAAAAGCTTTTTCTAAACATGATTTTTTGCTTATAATTTTTTTTTTTTAGTTACCACTGGCTAGGTTTCTCGCACTAGCTGTCACGTTATTTTTCTAATTATTCTCGGCAAGTCCTTTCATTTGATACCCGTATTGCAGATGTACATAAATAATAACTATTCCGCCATATTAGATGTTCCGCCATATTGGATTTAGAAAAAACGTCACATTTTTCGAGATACTCTCAACGAGCCCTTTCAATAGATATTAATATTGTAGAAGTAAGTAAGTTCCGTTCATTTTTCTTTCGCGGTGGAAATCAGGCTTTAGGTTTAGGCTATTTGACCAATAGTTACTAAAACGAACGAGTTATCGAATCTTCTGATATAAATGTTTTTCAAAATAACATACTTCTTTTCTGAAGATAAATAAATCACAACGAAAATAACAATACAATATAAAACTAAAACAAAGTAAACCGATGAGATCATGATAAAATCTTGTACTCAGCTTACCAATTAAAGTAAATATATTTTCTTGTTTTCCTTTAAACGAATAAATTTTTAAGATATCGAAGCAATATCGAAGAGCGGAATGTTAGCAAAACAAGTCACAATGCACCGGACTAAGACTAAGTAATCCTTCGTTATTGCAATAGGTACGGAGGCGTATTCTGTACTTTATATTTACTTTTGTATTATGCATTTATTGACGACGTGACGGTTGTATGTTCGATTCATACTCGAGGAAATGAAATATTTAATTTTCATTTCCTTGCTCTGTCTGGTAAGAAGACAGCCCGCCTTTTATTAATGGATACGGAGTGTCTTGACACTAGGTTCCGACTAGGTCT
The DNA here is from genome assembly GCA_013403645.1 of Heliconius nattereri. Lineage (NCBI taxonomy): Eukaryota > Metazoa > Arthropoda > Insecta > Lepidoptera > Nymphalidae > Heliconius > Heliconius nattereri. The sequence continues at coordinate 7,349,616 of JAAIXI010000226.1, read as the reverse complement.
CAACACTAAATATATATCTTTAAAGCCAAAATATTCTCAAGCGCACTACAACAGCCTAAATATGAATTTTCCAGTGAATTTATTATCCATCAAAAAAAAGCATACATAAAAATCTTGAAAATTTCTAAAGTCTACATGCATTTATAGTCTGTACCAAATCTTGAGATCACTAAAGTCATTTGTATCAAATTCCCAATGCAGACCACGTAGATGCAGCTCCAGACCAATAAGATGGCAATGAAATCATTGATCAAATAGCCAATCCTTATCTCTTTGAGAATTTTGACCTTTATTATATGAGTTTCAATAAATTTTTATTATTTTAGTGAAGAATTTATTAGGTAATGGTTTCATAGAGTCTAATTTATCGCGATGATTGTTGGTTATATTCGGACTAAGCGCGCAAATGTTCCGTGAGTATTATATGTGAGCAACATTGGAGAACGGAGTGTCTTGAAACTAGATACAATACACTACTTTCTTTCTATCTCTCTTTTTTTTCAAATTCAGCGGAAAGTGGGGAACGGAGTGTCTTAAAACTAGGTTCCCTCTGCTTAAGTTCAAGCGTGCGAAGCCGCGAGGGGCAGCTAGTTAATTTATAAAAGCAATAATTAAAGTTGCATATGAAACATAGAAACGTTTTATGAACAAAAGATACAAGCCGAAGCTTCAGAATCCAATAATAAGTACATCAACGTTTAAAACGTTCCATTTATTTTTCCTGTGGCTTGGCTCTTATATTGTAATATTTCATTCTTTAGAAAATGAATCTGGCTCAGGAACCAACTGTAACGTACAAATGCGTATGTCTCCAAGCTTTATTCACGTTTAATCAGGAACACTGTATTTTCTTATGTTCTGTTCGATCGTCCTTTTGTGCTTGTATAAAGCTATAAAATAGCTTATTTGATGTTATAATTATTATTTTTATATACCCACAGTATGTAACACGATCGAAAGATCAATGGATAGGACCTAGGACTCTAGGACCTCAGTACCTATCCATTGTACTGTACTATTACTGTACTGGAGAGGACTACAGATGTGAATATTCAATAGTAATTTCAACTTGCTGCTTTTACACAACCTTGAGAAAAATTGTCTTGACAAATTGGCAAACACATACCGACAGAGGAAAAAAGTCATACATAAGGGTTTTGTCCTACGTACGGAACCCTTAAAAAGAAAGATTAAATTATACACATTAAATTCCACAAATACTTGAGTAAAACTGAAAGATTCAATTTTGAAACTTTTCGAATTCAAAAGTAAGTTGAGCAGTCGGTAATCCGTTTTCGGACTTCTGAAACGACATCGGCTGCAACCATTTGTTCCTGGTTAAAAGTGAAATTATTTATTAAGCTCAGTAACTTTGAAATACCAATTGGAAGGTGAGAGTACCTTTTTTATTATTAATGGGGAAATGCCCTTAATTATTTTTTCTCCCTGGGTTATAACATTACTTTCAATACATATTTTAAAAAAGATTTTAAAAAGAAAGCTTTTTGTTTCCACCACACAATACACCGTTCATATTAAAACTCCGTTCAGGAAATTACTATCATACTTGATCTCGAACTGTCACTACGTCGCGTCTCTCGCAAACGGGCGTAGAGTGGAAAACCGCTCGACGCTATTGTTCGTTTTCTTCGCTTTTAAATAGATTTCATAATGTGTTTTGATGGAATTATTAATTGAATATAGGTGTTTTTTAATGTTATTTCATGCTTTTATGGTGCATTTATCCTGCAATTTGCAGGGTAAGTTGAAGGACCCTTATGTTAAAACAGACTTTTTGTTTAAGTATAGATATAGATCTAAACTTGTAATAAAATTGTAACGGATCAGTGTCTGTACCTACAGTGTGACAAAGACCGAGACGATAGAACTTAGTGTTAATACACTCCGTTTCCCACCTTTCGCCCAAAATTTCGAGACAATTGACGTTGAGTGGCGACGTACTCCAACTCTGGTTTTGTCTTGTTTCAGAGCGAGGATATTAAAATAATTCGTTCCCTCAAAAGACATCGAACCCACAGCCGTCGCGTATACAGTCAGACGCTGTGTTCCTCCGCTACGATGGCCTCGATATATAATTTATATTACCAAAATTGTCTATATTTAAAATAAGTAACGTATGAATATCTTTTCTCTATTTTCTCTATTTCTTTTATTTATATTATAGGAAATAAGTTCGTTTATAAATCATATCTATTTATGAATAGAAAACTTATATGAGTAATATCTTATAAGCACTTATCCATACAACAAAGTAACTTATTTACTCATCGTATTGTCAAGTATTCTTGTAGCTAAGATATTGTTATCCTGTTAACGGTCAGATATCATGGATGTATCTTAGGATATTTGATTAATCACTTGTCAATATAAGTTATGAGGCGCTCGGAAAGGCCTCCGAGGAGACTCAATGTGTATTAATCTATACTAGCATAGACAATAGAATAAATTGGACATTTATATGTGAAATCATACATAAATATTATAATATAATTTTTAATTTTAAATATTTATATGACATGCCACCACACTTTATTTAACACACTATATTTTGAGTTTGAATAGATAGTGGAAAACGGAATAACGGAATAATAGCATTAAAATGGGTAGAAGATTCTGACGTTTTGCTTAATTAGCCCATTTTAGAGATGTTACTATTATTGTTATTTATAAGTTATTTTTATGTATTTTTCAACTTCACGCTGTATCCCACACATAGCCATAGGCAGAGGAAATATAGAATCATAACACTTTTTTCTCAACTTTTCTCAAGAATACGAGACGTTGTGGGCTACGGCCATCACGGAATCAGTTATTCATCCAAATAGAGCTTGAACCAGACCAGAGTTCGAACCAACTATCAACTTTATTATCTCTAATTTTTGCCTAATGATTAACAATTTTACTTAAAATACGAAAACAAACCACTAAGTAGCCTTTACATTACTTAACTTTCAAAGTTTTTCTATAATAATTCCAGTCATTGTAGACAATTATGAACGGAATGTAAGCTAAGTTTAAGTCAAAGTTTGTGACGACGAACTTTCCTTCAGTAGAAAACACTTTTTGTGTAGATATTTGATATATCTTGAGACATATATATTTGGGTTCAGATTTTCATATCTCCAGATTTTCAATAGTCGATTCGAAGTTGAAGTCTCCGAGAGCGTTGGGACATTTATGAAAATTTATGTCTTTTGTTCTATGCAGACTATCATCCAAAGTTACTGTAATGGTTTCTTGGTATTTTGAATTTTAATGCTCCCATTATTATAAGGGGAATTCATTGTATCTGTTATCATTTTTTTCAATTTCTCTTGAATATTCCAACAAGGTTGTCAAAAATAGAAAAAAGTGTTATGTCACTAAGTTTTTTCTGCCTACAGCTATGTGCGGGATATAGCATGAAGGCGAAAATAAATTAAATTACTTGTGAAATAATAAAAAACATATCATTCAAATAGGCTGAAAATGCAAAACTTAAGCATTTTCTACCCATATTGATGCTATTGTTCTTTTAGCCCTAGTGTCATTATGTCGTGATATTCAGTTTTCCACTTTTCATTTGAATTCAAAACATAGTGTGTTGAGTGGCGAAAACCAACGCCGCGTGTCCAGTGGTGGTACGTTAGGTATATCATTATTTTAATTTAAAGTCTATAATATATATATATAAAAAATCTATAATATTTACGTAGGATTTCACATATAACTGTCTAATTAATCCTATTGTCTATGTTGCTCGAAGCATGCATTGAGGAGACATTGCCTATAATCTATAATCTAACCTAGACATGACTCTAATCTAACCTAGTCGTGTCTATTTCTAAAAATTATGTGTTAAAAATCTATATTACTACCTACTATATACTATAATGCATTTAACAAAAAATATATACCATTACTAGGAAAGAAAAAAGAAAAATGTCTAAAATCTACCGGTCTAAAAACTGCAGCGATGGCTGAAAGGATTTTTCACCATTATTCGTTTGGGAGCTAATTTAATGCACTTTTATTAAGAGACTTTTACTTCAAAATCCTATAGCTCTCAAATGTTTTATTCACAAAGAGATGCTGCGTCTTCATATTAAATCACACCTTTAGATCAAAGGTGGCCTCATTGAAATCCTAATAGACTTTCGAGATCATCGATAAAATGAGACCGATTCAGCAATGAATATTATAATATTTAAATTGAAAATATAATCGCTGATATTATCTTACTAATTTCTACTCATACTTAAATATAAACAGCTTCTAGCTTTTTCCACATAGCAAAGTAGGGAGAGAGAACCTTGTGAGACACTCTGCTAAACAATTTTCAAAACAGAATTCAATTTCAATAATAAAGCCGCGTCTCATCAACTGCAGCAGAAAGAAGAAAATTAATTTAATTTAATCATTCCACAGAATAGGCATCGAAAACACAACCTTCGCATTCACACTGTACCACAGCCTAATACTGAAGAAAAACGAATTATAAATAATTCCGTCTATTAGGTAAAAGACAACATTAAACCTGGTTCAGGTAACTTCAATAGATATTCTATACAAACTTGTATTAATTCAATCAATATAAATATAAATATCCCACGATAGGGATGTGATCCCATACTGTATCTCACAGTTAGGCTTGATTAAATAACAAAATAATTTTTAGAGCGCCTAAATTTAGCTAACGTAGTTCTTATAGTCTTTCACATTTCACCGTACAGTAAGTAACTTAAATGTTTCCCTCATTGCGATTTGAACTCACAACCATTTCCGCCCCTTATATGGGAACTGTACCAGGACTAACATCTGGCGCAATATATCCCTATATCTATATGCTACGCATACTTGCGTTGCTCGCTCGGTTCAAATATTTGTATGGGTCGTTGAGGTTCGCCACGGTCGATGTGTTTTACAACTTAGAACGTTGTTTATCTGTATGTACTTAATTAGTTTAATAGTGATATAGTTTTATTTTTAGTTTTATATTAAGAAGGGAATGTGGAAAATAAAGAAAATAGAGTGATATGTTATGTATGTATCACTCAGCTGTTTAGAGTTTGTTGTTCATCTATTTGTCTATCTGTCGGTCTGTCGAAACTATTATTCTCATTATCACAACCGAAAGTATAAAGTTGAAATTAATATCAAACATTATTTCATCTACAGCCGCTTGGAGCGCAGAAATAAATTACCTTCTTAGTCAACTTACCCTATAAAAAATAAAGATGACCTAAGGATAGAAATCTAAAACAAATAACATATTATTGTAAAATATTAAAATATATTTTAACTAGTGCCTGCTGGTAACAAATGCAGTGCATACGTGACAGGTGTACATACAAAAATGAATCTTATTTATAGATATTTGAGTGCGTTTTTGTTAAATTAAAATGTTACATCTAAAAATATCTAAATTTAAAAAGTGACAACGATAAATTTTCAACCAATAAACTGTTTGACATGTGCGACGTGACGCAAAAACTGTTAAAAAAATATGTAAAAAAAATTAGTTATGCTTTAATTATTAAATTATGACGTTATATCACTTTTATAATACTAGTTATTGCCTGCTGCTTGGCCCACAAATGGTCAAATTTAAATAGCTAAAAAGTGTAAATGATATATTTTAATTATAAGCGTCCGAGGTAACTCAGACCACATTAGCTTCACAATGTATACCTTAGCGGGGTAAGCGAGACTGGAGGAACCTGAGATCCTTGTGTTAAGACACTCCGTTCCTTCCATTCCGTCGCGCTTTGCTTCTTTTCCACATATAGGAAATGAAAATATTAAATATTTCAATTCCTCGAGTCGGAATCCAACTCAGAACCTGTTACATTAGCACATTTGTATTTTGGGCCACTACTGGTCTTAAAACTAGATGAATCGATATAAAATAAAAATGATATTAATATGTTGTAATATAATAGCCTGTTATCCTTCTTCGATACATGGCGCAGGGCACAAAATGTAACTGTAAGCGCGACTGGTTGTGATTTCGATTGCTGCTCTAGGAAATGAAATTTTTATTTTTATTTTATTTCTACGCTCTGGTGTCGAGGACTCAACACGCAATGCCTTCAGAATTCGGCTAAAAGTGGGGAATGGAGTGTCGTAACACTAGGTTCCCTCTGCCTACCCTGCTGTGTACAGGATACAGCGTGAAGCTGATTTGATTTTTTTTAATACATGGACTATCCAAAATAAAAGGGGTGTTAGTGCGTTGATTTAAAGTAACTTTTCAGCTTTACATGATTTTAAAGATATGAACATTGAAGCTTTACGAAGGACAAATGAGAAACAAATACATGTGCTGTAATTAAGTTTCGAAAAAGCTGCACGTGGCGACAAATAAGAAAACTATATTAGAGTTAATATGTTTTTAAAGGAAACAAGAGGGTCGGTGTATCAAAAAGTTTAATAGTTCTTAAAGTAAAATGATCTATCCCTATCCTACATAATAATTATATAACAAGTTTTTTTTTGCTGTACGTTTTTTTTTGACAGGGAAGAATTTACTAAATTACACAGCGTATTTATTAGCATAACTAATAACTATTTTTTCTCTTTCTTATCTTCTAATTATAACATTATTACTAAAAGATAGAAAATATCATTAATTTTAATTTTTTGAACATACATCGAGGGCGTTACTAATAGAATCATTTGGAATTTGGTAAGGTAGAGAGAATATTGAGAGAGAAGTAGTGGGAGATCCCATTGTCCAAGCTCCTCTTCAAATCACATGCGTTAACGCTTGTTTTAAAGTCTTAATTCCACACTTAGGTTGCAAGTCCCACACCCTACAATACGATGAGCCCAACATCCTGGTATTAAATCCATGGAATGCTACCGGTAAGTAGAAGTTAGTTTCTTTTCTTTTCTTTAAAAGGTATAAATTATTAGGATTAATTTCAAATAAAGTTATACCACTTTAACGTAAACTGTTTAGTTTTTTCAATGTTTACTCAACTGCTGTGGGTCTTGTCTTTAGTCTAAAATTATTAGTGACAGTCAAAGAAGGATAAATTATTTAAGTAAAAAACTTTTGTGGTTAACTTGTATTTTATTCACACCACATATCGAGCATATAACAAAAAACTGTTTTTTAGATTGCCGCTTATAAGCAGAGATAGAGAAAATATAGTGTCGGGACACTATGTTCTTCACTTTCCGTCAATTTTCAAAACATAGCGTGTTGAGTGGCGCAACTCTATGCAGGGATATATGTTCTTATGAGAGCGAGGAAATATGAATAATTCATTTCCCCGCCTGGAAATCGAACTCACAACTATTGCGTTTACAAGCAACTGTACCGCCCGTGCCACTGCACTATGAATATATTTTTTTTTAAGAAGCATCTAAGCACCGTTTAAAACAGCAAAATAAAACAAAAACTTTTGAATCAAAACCAAAAATCATATCCAAACGATAAAGTTGAGAAATGTATTCGTTCTCCAACGCACCATTTGCTATTATGGGGCTCGGTTTGCCCTATACCAAATGTATTTATAGCATTTATATAGATCGCAAATCATATTACTTCTACAGAAATTCTAGAGTAGAATTGTACACTTTAATACTATGGAAATAAAGAAGGAAGTCACAAGTTTACCTGTTTTTCGGCGGAAAGTACTATTTTGCGGGAAACGGCAAGAAATCATACCGGTCGGGGTCATTTGGCAACAAAACAAAATGAAAATGGTCAAATTTAAACCCAGTAAAAGAATGGCGGTTAAAATTAATTTATTATGCACAAATTACTGTGTATATTAAAAAGGAATGAAATACACAACTATGTATAATAATTTTAAAATACCTCTCTTGCACGGTTGCCATGGGCCAGATTGAACGATGGTAGTATGCTCGAATCCATTTCAGAACATTTTTTAAAAAAAAATATATGAACATGCCACGCCCTCATTAAATGAAATGAAATGGAGTAATACATACAATGCCTTAATTACCTTCACACAGCGTCTGACTGGCAGCATGATAATTATGGGTTCGTATGTAAACTTTCTTCAGTGTACAGTAACCATTCTCTTCACCACTGAGCTGAGGACCTCTATTTATGAATATAATAATTATAAAAGCTCGAGTGTGTAAATGACAGTTGGCGAATAGATCAAATGATAATAACCCTTTCGACCTTAACGCCCTAATTCAATATAGTGGGAAACTTTGAGCGAAGGGGGAACTACAATTATATACTAATTGGAATAATATATTGTGTTTTCACCATCATAGCCCAGTTATATATTAACTAGGTTTTAACTACGACTTCATCCGCTTATTCAAAGGAAAATAAGTAATGGAACGAATAGAAATTTCGACATAAATGTCAGACATTAATGCATGTACTGTTTGTATATACACTTGCAAGGAACTTGTGTCTGAGTAGTGTCAGTTCGTAAATAAATGTACGGAAATTGTGTCCGAGCTGTTCACACGCTATCTGGTGATAATGTAATGAATTTTGTCAAAGCTATTCTATAACATTTCATATAATATCAACCAATAGTGCCTGAGATTCGTCGGTTCAAGCAAGTAATCTCTTCTGCTTTATAATAGTAATAAATATTATAGATGTAGATTATATAGCATGCTTAGGTTATAGTTGTCTATTCAAGTTTCATTTAGGGGAGTCATTTAAATAGTGTAGAAAAAACGTGTAGTTGGCTCATTATATTTTGTATATTTTTTATATAGACTGGAAAAGGTGCAGAATTAGATCTAGAACTAGATCTTTTGGTTATCCCATAAAATAACATATATGATGAAGTCATAAGATTTGTTTTATATTTATTGCAAATAGTTATGAAATCGTATAAAAAAACGTATTAATATCTTCTAAAATATTAAATTGCTTTCTATTGATATATAATTATACTAGCGACCCGCTCGCGGCTTCGCCCACCTTAACTACTGTATTATTCATATAATGTATGTTTGCAAAGCACTTAAGATAATGTGAAAATTAATTAAACCCTAATGCAACCTGCATTTTCGTAATTCCAAGAAGGATTTTCCAATTGTTTTAAATTAANATGTCAAATTAATTATTTTAATATATTGGTATATATCGAAAATATTACAAATATTAGGAAAAAAAAGTATCCTATGTTCATCCCGGTACCCTCAAGTATCTCTATATGAGTATTTTATCACAATTAAATAAGCGGTTTGGGCTTGATTGCGTAAAAGACAGACAGACAGACAGACAGACAGAGTTACTTTCGAATTTATAATATAGGTGTAGGGGTATTGCACAAGTATTATTATATTCTCAATAAACAAGCTTAATCAGCGCCCTGAATTTATTCGCTACAAATGCAATTGTGAAATTATGTTCCACTATTGTTTTGTATAAATATCCAAATTAAATATATAATAAAAGAGTTGAATGTGAAGTCTCGTCTTAGTAACATCACCATAATACTGTAGCCCACATAGGTATGGATCTTTCAAAGCTTGAAACAGACTTTGATGCAGTTTTCACTAATAAACAGAAAAATTCAAGAAGAAGGCTTATACATTAATTATGTATAATTCATGCATTTTATATAAGGATAGTTCAAGCGGGCAAAGTCGCGAGCAAATCGCTACTAAAAAAAACGTTAAAGTTAAACAACAAGCAACTGAGAAAGACATTTACAAAATAAAAGTTACATCCTTAAACAAATATTATGGGACATGAAAAATACTTTTTTATGATCAATATGGAACGGCACATAAATAAAAGTAGAGAGTGCAATTTTTTATAACACAATCACCCAGTTTTTTTATCTTCACACATTTTTTGCACATTATTCTAGAAAATTAGACAAGTTTGTAACGTCTATTTATAAGGCATGCAAATCAGTCAATGTCTAGAAATACATTATAAAAATAATTTTCATCATAATATTTTTAATAAAGTATTATAAAATAAAATATCATAAATGATATATGCACGCCGTCATCTATCATCATTCGTGATATGCATGTGAACATAAGCTTAACAAGTTAGAGCATTCAAATAATAATTAGGAGTGGTTAATTTTTCGTAGGGGTTTTTTTGGACACTAAGTAAATTGAAAATTACATTTAAATCTATTTTTGATGCTGTGTTGATGCCTTTGGACCACGTGTCATGACTCGTGGTCCAAAGGCCCAAGCGTGCGACTGAAAACGCGACGGCTGTGAATTCTGCCAGGGGAATGAAATATTCAATCCTTTCATTTCCTTGCTCTGGTAACGAGGCAAATCACGGTGTTGAGTTCCGCCACTCAACACTCAGTGTCTCAAAAATTTGGTTAGAAATGGAGAACGGACTGTCTTAATGGGGAACAGAATGTCTTAACTGTTTTTCCACCAAAGCAGAAGGAACCTGAGAATCTAGAGTTGTTTTGTATGCGGGATACAACGTGAAATACACAGAGAAAATCTACTGACAAGAAATGCATACAGAGAAATAAAAAATATTTCTTTCCCGAGCAGGAATTGAACCCACAACCATCTCATATACAATCAATCGGGCGCTGCCCTATTGCACCACGATTGAACTTTAAATCAGAAACTATGTTCAAAAGGATACAAATATCTAACTTATTTGCTTTAAACTCTCTTGGAAAGTACATACAAAACTTTTGTCCACGTAAAAGCATTCACAAGTATTGCAAGAACTCAAATACTCGAACATATTTTCTTTATACGAGCTAGGCCTAGAAATGTTCAAAACTTGGCCTGTCCGAAACAATGCAGTCATATTTGTTTACACAATGCACTTATCTATATATATAAAAGGACTTGTCCTCACTGACTGAAGTAAGACGCACGCACAGCCGTAACCTCTGTGCGTAGAAATGTGAAATTTAGACAGACTTTCGTAATCTGGACTTCCACTAAGAAGGGATTTTGAAAAATTTTAATCCGAAAGGGGTGAAATAGGGGTGAAAAGTTTGTATGGAAAAATCTTTAAAACGCCACCGATTATTATAAAATTTGATTTTTAGACTCTTAAGAAGATTTCATTGAACACGTGTTTCATGGTTTTCTAGAATTCACCCCTAAGGGTGCAAAAAAGGGGTTGAAAGTTTGTATGGAAAAATCTTTAAATCGCCGCCAATTTTTATAAAATTTGAAATTTAGACTTTTAAAAATATTTCATTGAACACATGTTTCGTGGTTTATTAGAATTCACTCCTAAATAAGCACGCGAAGCTACGCGCGTCCGCTAGTATTTGTATAAAATTTTAGAAACATAAAATTTGCCAAAATTATGCCATAAGTTTCACGCTTTTTCCGCATATAGCAGAATAGATACAGTTATCTCAGAGTTAAGACACTCTTTCACCACACTTGCATAAAACACTGATATGATCGATAGAGAACTATTATAATTCAAAATATCGAAATAAAATTCAATGCAATTACAATATCTATTTATCGTAACAAAATGCATACGTATACAATGCAATATTTAGACTCTTAAAATAGCCAACTCATTCTCACTTTATTATATGCTTTGACAGATAGTGTGCGGCGCAACGTGAAAATCTAGCATTAGGATCTAATATTGCAAAAATACATAAAGTTAATCCTAAACTCTATTCCATTTGAAATACAGTTCAAAATCTCTGAATTATGTTTTAGGCAATGTAAGCATAACTTTGTTTTCAGCTAGTCCATATTCAAACCACGCACAGTTGGCGTAGCTCCTGAATAGATATCTAGCGAAATGATACAGCCCTCCCGATGCCAATAAAGCCTGATTTATATAAGACTGCATTACTCTTAAACTGGACTACGTTTTGTGCTTTTGGACTTTTGGGACTGTGACTGTTTGTTTGTGAAAAATAATTTAGTAATTGGATGTACATATATAATTTCGCGATTTTGCTTTAGAATTGTAAGTAACGTAGCGCTTTGTTTATCAGTGGGGAAATGAAAATAAGTAAAACACAATTATGCCCCAGAGTTAACGTCGAACTTACCTACGAACTTACTTACGAACATAACCATCGAGCTTACAATGAATCTATCCTACTGCACAACGAGATTTTTCTTTTGTAAATATGGAAAAACAATTTAAAAAATGCAAAAATAAAGTGATTTTTCTGAAAAAAAAAGTGTTTCTCTCGTATTTAGCTGGGTAGGCAGTGTTATGATTCTCCGTTATCATCTTTTCGCACAATTTCCATGACATTTCGTGTTTTACCTTGTTATATTGAAGTAAGGATCCCAGTGGGGATCGAACCTACAATCGTCGCGGTTACAGTCAAACGCTAAAAAGTCCCACTGCGTAAACTCCTCTATATAAGAACGGTGTAATATCGGATAAAAGACTACGCTATTATTATCTGAAGTTAACGAAGGCTTAACGTTATATGCTCTAATAAGTCACTACTCACGAGGCATTGCTCTTTACGTAATAGTATCCTGTGAAATTATTGAAAGGAAACTAAAGAAAAGAGTGATATAACACACTTATTCTGCACACTTTTTCATTTTATAGTATTTATTTAGAAACTTAGACAAACATATTACGATAAGAGGAGGAAGAAGTTTCTGGGTTCTTAAAATGTTTCTTTGTTAATGTATCCCGCGTACAGCAGGGTAGCAGAGGGAATATAGTGTTAAGATACTTTAAGTCTATGTTTAAAACATTGTATGCCTCGGAACACGGTGCTGAGTTCCGCTACTCATAGCAAAACTCATCAAAGAAAATGTATATTCAAACAATTTCCGGCTTCTTGATCTTACCAAACACAAAGCGTACCAACATCTTAAAACAAAATTCAATTTGGCCAATGAAGATCCACAAAAGCATATAAAAAAGATCCGAGTAAGTTGAAACTTAATCCATACAAGTCAATGCAATTATCTTTTGCCTTCCATCCAAATATTGCCATGACAACATCCGTTTATAGAATCAGCTTATTACTCCTTACTCATAATATTATATTAAAGTCTCAAATCTTATGGGGAAATGTTTGCTAAAATGGGCGTTTCATTTATTTTCAAGTTTAGAAATGGTGAAAGACTAGTTTTGTAATATTATTCTTTTAAAATATTATTGTTTTCATGCTCGCATGGTCAAATACATATAACTAAATGTGTTTCTTATGATAACATAGTGACTTCAGAGTGCACGAAGTAACTCTCATCGCTGAGGAACGTGACTAGTGCTTTTGATAATTAGATTATCCGAAATTAAATTGGTATCCAATTTGAACCGGTAGTTCCTGAGATTACTACGCTCAACCAAACAAATTCTACAGTTTTATTAAAATAGTTGTGTGAAATGGACAGTTGTTATTTAATATTTCCACAGTTAAAATATTCCAGAATACTTTTTTACAAGTATTGTTCTAAGGATAAAAATAATATAAATTATATAACGAAATTTGGAAAAGTGTATTAACAAGAAATTTAACAACGAGCTTTGTTTTGAATAAGCTGCGATGGGAATCGAACCTACAACGCATCGTCGCATTTACAGTTTCTATATGAGCATATTTTTTATAAAATCGTCCGACTGGAGCCACCGTAGTCATTATATTATTACGCAGCAAGCAACTATCTATGAACAATGTAAATATTTAGTTTGTCCACTAAAAAAAAAATGACCACATTTTACTTGAAATAAAAATATGTCAGCGAAATTACAATTTTTCCAAAGCAAATAACATTTTCAACGTTCAATTTCAATTTTTAATTAAATTACCGTCTCAAAAGTAATTATATTGAGGAAAAAAATAGTTGTACAATATTCCAGCGGGTTTTAGTAGCTACCAACGTAAAAAACTGGGTTAATCCGTCAAGTTTGTTGTAACTGAAGTACAGTCGCTGAGAGGTAGATACTATGTTTTTTTCTGCTTCACACTGTATTCCTCATATGGCAGGGTAGACGGAGATTCACTGAACTAACTGACCGGGTGTGTGAGTCCAGCGCTAATGTACACCCGCTTCGCCGTCGTAGCCCAGGGGGTAGAAGAAGACTATGGGACAAGCTAGCCACTACTAGCTTTTTTTATGGAAACAAACAAAGGAAATGAGCGTATGGGCCACCTGATGGTACGTAATCACCGCCACCCACGACCCGTATAATAGTAAAAGATTGGTGCATTGTCAACCTTTAAGGCGGAGGTAGTAGGTACTTTTGTTGGTACCCACGTTGTATCGACCCAGAAACATAAGTTTTTACAAAACCACTCACTTATGGAGTGCCATAGCAACGTATATGCCATTTTATAAACATAAAAGTTTACATTGTCAAATGTATGGTAGTTCATGTAATGTCTTATTTATTAGTTTAATGTACTATATAACAATTATTTTTGATAAAAAGTTATTTCGATTCTCGAGTGAAAATCCAATCCGCTTCCTTTTATTTTTCATATTTTTTTTTATTATAAACTATTAACTTAAGATTTATATACTCTTTATATTATAACAAATTGTAATTAAAATAAGTAAATCATTTCCTTATAGCAACTGTACCTACAGATTATTACTATAAGCACTCTATTACATTGTTTGAACTAAACGCTACAACCGGCAAAACGATAAACTACAGTACACTGCATTCTAGTTAATTTAATATAATACCCACGATGAAATATACTGAAAATTGTTCTGGAATAATAATCTGTTTTATTTGAAATAAATAAATATAAGCCATCACAAGTAAATTGTGGGTTCGATTTCCACTTTGAGAAAATGTTTTAGTATAGATGATGTTTATAATATGTAAGTTTCATTGGTGTGATATAACAAATTGCCATTTTTTTTAAGTATAAGTAAATTTATACAAGCACTACTTAAAAACTTTTAGTTATTTATAAGTTGTTGTTACATTTTTTTTACATCAGTACCTAAATAAAAACGAAAATTGATACGTTTCAAAAAGCTTAACAAATTTTAAAAATGCTTTTCTGCTACAAACGTTTTACGGGACTTTGTACGGGACGATGCTTCATTTATTATTTTTATGGAGATTGTTTTTGGTTTTTATACTTTCATCGCCTGATGAACCTCCAGGCTTAGCCAGAGATTATTGAAATTAATAAAATTTTATAAATATATCATTATTTTTTCAGAATTATATTTTTATATGTCTTTATCCTGCATATAGCACTTCGTTTCCCACATTTCGAGATCTGCGCTCATAGGGATGAATAAAATAGTCCCTGATAATTTTTAACAATAGTTCTGTTAATTTCACGAAGAAAAAAATTTTTACACAGAAAAAAGAATGTTCGTTTCGAAAATAGTTCGAAAGGTTAAGTAATTTTTAGTACTTTTACATATGAAGAGTTAAATTTGTCATTATTGTACATTTCATATGTTCAACTATGCTCTGCTGGCAATTTTTTCAGAGTTCTGGTTTTCTTTTAGGCTAAATATTGTAAAACTACCTGTATTTCATAGTAAAATAAGCAGTTATCGTTTCTGTGAATGATATTAATATTTTTAAAAAATATTTTTGTCGCAACGAGTTAATTTGATATTTTTCAACAAATCGAATTTCCAACTATGCTCTGCTGGCATTTTTAAAGGAGTTTTGTAATTGGCTTTGTACAATAGAACTATTCATATTCTGTTAGAAATCAAAGAGTTTTCGAGTTTGAGCACATTAAAAAAATAGAAAATTATTTAGTACTTTTACATATGAAGAGTTGAAATAGACATTTTTCAATATTTCATACACTCAACTATGCTCTGCTGGCACTTTCTTCGGAGTTCTGGTTTTCTTTCAGGCTAAATATCGTACTACTTATATTCTATTGAAAAGTGAAGAGTTCTCGCTTCCTAGTACGATATTCATATTTTTAAAAAATATTTCTTCGTCACAACAAATTAATTTGATATTTTTCAATAAATCTAATTTTCAACTATGCTCTGCTGGCATTTTTAAAGGAGTTCTAGTTTTGTAATTGGCTTTATATAATAGAAAAACAAATATTCTGTTAGAAATTCAAGAGTTCCCATGTTTGAACACTTTCAAAAAAAATAATTTAGTACTTTTACATATGTACAGTTAAAATTGTCATTTTTCTACATTACGTATGTTCAACTATGCTCTGCTGGTAGTTTTTTTCAGAGTTGTGGTTTTCTTTCAGGCTAAATATCGTAGAACTACTTATATTCTATTGTAAAATAAAGAGTTCTCGCGTCTGAGTATCATTTTATTAATTTTAAAACTTACTTTACCTTTCGAACTATTTTCGAAACGAACATTCTTTTTTCTATTTAAAATTTTTTTTCTTCGTGAAATTAACNTAGAAATTCAAGAGTTCCCGTGTCTGAACACTTTCAAAAAAAAATAATTTAGAACATATGTACAATTAAAATTGACATTTTTCTACATTTCATATGTTCAACTATGCTCTGCTGGTAGTTTTTTCAGAGTTGTGGTTTTCTTTCAGGCTAAATATCGTAGAACTACTTATATTCTATTGTAAAATAAAGAGATCTCGCGTCTGAGTATCATTTTATTAATTTTAAAACTTACTTTACCTTTCGAACTATTTTCGAAACGAACGTTCTTTTTTCTGTTTAAAATTTTTTTCTTCGTGAAATTAACAGAACTATTGTTAAAAATTATCAGGAACTATTTTATTCATCCCTATGAGTGCAGATCTCGCCTCGATTTTTATATGCAAAAAAATGATCTGCCAAGGGAAGTTAGCAGATCATTTTTTTACATAACTTTTTCTGGGGTAAAAACGATAGAACTATTTATAAAATCTATCAGGAACTATAGAACTCAGGTGCATGCGAAGAGAACTCCATTTTTTTTGATCTGCTAGACAATGCTCTGCTAAGTTCACAGGCATGATACAAACAAGGTACCTTCAAAAAGCGCATCTATCTGCACCTTAAAGGCCAGTAACGCACCTGTACCTCCTCTGGTGTTACACGGATTCGGGGGCGGCGGTGATCACTTACCATCAGATGACCTGTACCCTCGTTTGCCTTTTCTTTTTCCATAAAAAACCCACTCGAGAATCTTAGTCGTTGACCGACAATTCTAACTCCATACTCCAAATAGCAATTAGCCGTAACTATTATTTATATTATATAGTACACTAGTCCAGAATTCCTTCGACAGTTCAACTATTACTCATGTCAGTGTTGACCACAATGCTGGCTGGTGTCAAGGAAATTTATCTGTTTGATAAACTACGCCTCCTTGAGAGCTATTTACTATATTTTGACCTTATGCAAATGGCACTAACAGACGGTTTCTGTAACTTCTGTGTTTATTGTTATTCTTTAGTGGTATATTAGGTTTTGAGGTAAGTGAGGTAAAAAATTAATGAAATAAAGAAAGACCGATGCCTTAGTGGCACAGCGGTTTTTTTTGGAATACAATTAAAAATCTTTGTAAAATAAATTATGACTTGCCGTGGCTGTTGGTTTGATTCACTCTTTATGGAATGATTTTTTCATCTTTTCGCTTTAGTAACCAGAAAAAGGGCAGCGTATAATTGCACTAGCTTACACACAGTGTCTAGAAAAATGGGCGGTACGTGGAGAACGGAGTGCCGTACTACTATGTTATCTATGTTACCCGGCTATATGTAGAATGTAGCGTAAACCTACAAAAAAAGTATATACATAAGTATTTACTCGTAGCCATATTATAATATTCAATAACAATTTTCGACTGTATTCAGAATCGAAATACAAAATTTATAACAGATATAGTAATGGGAACGACTGGGGGAGAAACGGAAAGGGATAATTGGCTTGACTTTTAGAAATAAGTATTCGGTTAAAACGGTAGCTATTCGCGTGCTTCTGAGTATTTCATATAATATAATTATAATTACTATTTAATTTAAATCTTATAAATATTTTTTGTGTCGTTTAATTTTTATTGTGAATTTTTAAAAGTTATTATTGTATTTTGTGTAATTGGAAGAAACTGTATACCTAAAGAAACTGTTGGTTCTTAAAATAAGCAACACAAACGTCTTGCGTTGTAAGCTATGTGAGAAAGACATTGTAACAAATAAAAAATAAAACTGTTACAATGTTTATTTATTTGATTGGCATTAGTTGACAAAGTCTTAATATTTGTTTTTATAAATTAATTGAATCGTATATATGTATATAGGTATTTTTTTGGCTATCCCTACAGTTTAAATTTTAAAACATAGTTGTGATATTTTTACATGAGAACACACATATTTTTATGAAATTCAATTAAAAGATGAATGATTTTTTTTACATTTTATTTAAAATATAGTTTCACATTTCACATATCACGTTGCAACGAAAAAAAATGTTAGTAAATTAAATGACTAAAATTTAAATAATATAATGTGCGCATACTGTTAATATTATAGCGGCACAGTGATTGTACTTGAGATGATTGTAGGAATATATTTTTTTCATAATTCATATTTAATTTGACTAAGGCCAACCTACACGTTATCCCCTTAAATAAAATGATAGGGGAAACCGGATTGTCCTAACACTATGTTCCAAACCCAAACCTATAAGCCCTACTCTATAAGATGTACCTCCAGACCCTATGCTATCACCATAAAAAATCATCTATTTCAATTCATCAATTTTTGCGTGAATCGCGCACAAACTAACAGATACACAGACAAGCAGACAAAAAGTTGGCAGTGTTCAGCTTCTATTATCGATATATTAACTGATCTAATTACCATTTTTTTGTATCATTCATGGACAGAATTCTGTTCTATTTTTTTTTCTTCCTTCCTTCCTTCCTTTTATATATACTACTACTACAATTATTTCTATTATATATAGAGAAAAAGAGAACATGTATAGAATTTTTATATCGAATCTGAAACTGTTGATGCGCTTCACAAATAAACGGAGTAATGTATGCCAGAGCATGCACTTAATTAATAATTCATAAATAATTATTAGGAGTTGTACTGATTGAAATTATAAAATTTTATTCTCTCACAAAATGTACGTCTTATTGTAAACGAAAAGTTTGTAGATTCGATCCCATTCAGTAATTTATTTATTTATTTTTATGGGAAGTCCAAAGAAACGAGTGCACGGGTCACCTGGTGGTACCGCCGTCCACGATCTCGTTAAACACCAGAGGAGCTACATGTGCGATGCCGGCGTTTAGGGTGAAATTAGATGAGCTTTTAAAGATGCCCTGGACAAAGAAAAAGTAATATAAACTGAACTAAATATTTAATTTCTTCGAGTGGGAATTGAACCCACAACCAGTCACGTTGACAGTCACTCTGTGCCCTGCGCCAGGACTGGCGTCGAACTTATGTACATATATTTACACAATTACTAAACAGACTTCAGTGTTTTATGGAACAATTCATTTCATTCCCAGCGCGACAGCGGAACAGTTAAAACGGTAGGTTTATTTCTAACAAGTTCAAATTGTCGATATTCAAAAGTTTCTTTGCAGGAAACTGGAACTTTGCCGGACTGTGCAATAAATAACGTTAGGTTACCTTTGTGTATTAAATGCAATGCTATGTAAAGTAGTAAGTTATTTGTTTATATAGGTATTAGTTTATTTATTATTATATTAAGTACTAGCGGCACGCCCAGGCTGCGCCCGCTTGAAGTAAGAAGACACTCGGTTTAGTCTCACTCAAAAACAAAATTGACTGACCACTATCATTATAGAAGGACGTCTAATATATTTTTTATTACTTTAATCTGTAATCTTCCCCAAATGGAATCGAACTTCTAACCTTTGCCTTCGCTTTTTCAGTTGTACGCTGTTTCCCTGTTCCACGACGGTCTTAATAATTTATTTTAATACCTACCTCTCAATACTCAGCAATTAAATATATAAATTCGGAAGTTCCGTCAAAATTAATAATTTTATTATCGTATAAATTTATCCTTGTCCAGACAATATTGACACGAATTTGATCCCAATTAATTGCTGACACAAAGACAAAAGACCGTTATGATTACAACGCGTTGTTGATTGGTTTACGTTGTTTTCGTTAATCGGATGATATTTTCCGTTATTTTATACGAGTAAAACAACTAGCCTGTGACCTGTAACCGTAAGAGAACCTAGTGTTCTGACACTCCGTTTCTCCTTTTTTGTCCGTTTTACAGACATTGGATTGGTTGGTGATGGATCTCTCTCGAAGAATGACAACTGTTGAATAGACTAGGTACAGTCTATAGAGAAGGGATTGAATCCAAAATCATGTATAATTCGACATAGTTTTTTTTTACTTTTCTCAAATTTATTGTGATTAAAACATTAATGAAATATTATTTTTGTTTTGTTTGAATCATATTTAAAATATCTTAGATAATACAAGGCTTTTTATTGTACATATATTAAATTTAGTATTTATACTCCAATTTTTAAAACAATATTTAAAAAATTAATTTAGTACACTTATATTGCATGCTTACAAATGTTTGTTTTAAATAATATTACTTATTGTGCAAGCCCCTACAGTGAATTAGTTTTGTTATTACCTTCATGAATCTCCACTTTGGAAAATTTTATAGTAATTGTGTGTCACTATAGGTATTTGGAATTGCTTGTAAATTATAGTGATATTATGTGAATGAATATAAATATGTGAATTATAAAAAAAAATGATTGTATAAGCTAAACTAATATTTCGTCGCAGTTCGGTAGAAAGGAAATAAAACATTTTCAATATCAAATATAACAAAATCAAATATACGACGTTGAGTTTCTAGGAGTGTCCCGAAAAATAAAGCGGATCATGGGGATCGGGGGATATTAACACTAGGTTTCCTTTATCTACTACAAAAAAAAATACTACCTTAGTCCATAAATAACCAACATTTAACTTGAAACTTTTCAGTTAAAACCTAATAAGAAGCAAAAATGAAGTATAAAACTTCCCGATTAAACGTTATCACACATATGTAAGTGTTCGTGCGAGATTTCACACAGTCTTGATTAGACACTGTGATTGATGACGCGTCGCAAGAACAAATGACGTAGTGATGGATTATGTCGCGTCTGCCTTTGATGGATACCACGTTCTATCTGACCGGCGATTATTAGTCATTAACCGTTAGATCATAGTGATATGTCACTATATTTTTTATTCTTTTATTTATAATAGACTAATAGCCGCCCGTAGTATACTTTACCCATTTTTGTAGCAAACTAAACAGAAAATTCCGTAGTTTTTGCTGTCGTAAGAAATAAGAGTGGTTTCTTCCTATATGCCAAATTTCAACTTTCTATGGCCAGTAATTTCGTCAGTGCGTTGTCTGACAATGAGTAAGTGCAGTGAGACATTATGTAGTTTTAGATAAGATTATATCATCATCATCATCATCATCATCATCAGCCCTCTTTTGTCCACTGCTGGACATAGGCCTTCCCCAATTCTCGCCACCACACTCGATCCTCCATCCATCCGCTTCCCGCCAACCTCTTTATGTCGTCGACCTTTCTGGTAGGGGGTCGTCCCACCGGTCGTTTTGTACGGGGTCTCCACTCTAAGACATGTCTGCCCCAGCGGCCGTTGGCTCTGCGACAAGATAGAGATATAAGATTATATACAAATACATATATATCACAACAGAAGGAAATACAAGTATAGTGTTTTTATATGTAGATTGTTTTTCGATGATGTATGATTGATCATTCCGTTGAGTCCGTCCGTGTTGAGTGGCAGAGCTCTACGCCGCGCATTGCCCCGGAAGGGTTGAATAATAAATAAAAAATGGTAGTATTTTCAACGTTTTATTTCACGGTTAGAAAAGAAATATCGTTTTTAGAAAACAGATATATCAAAATATATAAATTGAGTACGTTCTGATTTTAATACTTTTTCTAAAGAAAAAATAATATATTTGCAGCAAAAATGCATAAGGCAATATTAATATGACACGCGATTCTTATATGAGTGTAAATTATTTTCCCCCCTTACTGATCTAGATCAATTCAGAATTAGTCACGTTGGAAAAATTTTAACTTTTATATATTCACCCCTGTGAGCTCACCCCGGGTTCAATAAACTTATGATTCATCGTTTAAAGGGTGCTAATAGTAACTGAACTAAAGTAATTTTGTTTATGTATAGCAAAAGTTCCGGTCAACCTATAGGGTATTTCCTATTGATCTACAATTATGAAATTTGGCAAGAAGTGAGAAAAAATTGAAGGAAAAAATCCGAAAAATTGAATTGCTTATTTATATTACATATGCCCGCAAATTTAAATTTGTAAATTTTTTACAGTTTTACTTTTCGTTTGCCTATAATCCGGAAATTGGTTAGAACCCCCAGTACCGGCCCAACACGCACTTGATCGATTTTTTATAAATGTAATAGTTACGTAATATTATATGTACAATGTACATAATATGGTTCATCTTTATGTGTAATATTTGCTTAAAAACAATTATTTTTGTATAACTTTCTGACAGGAAGCTACCTCATAGTATGCATATATTTATAGACACCTGCGTCCTTTTACCTTGTCGTGGAAATTTCTATTTCCCTCAGAAATTTTGACTAAGAAAAGAACGATAACATATTTGTATTTGTTTTGTCCTTCGCGCTATATTCCGCTTATTGCAGGGTAGACAGAGGAAAGTTAGTGTTAAGACCCTCCGTTCCTCATGCACCGTCCAATATTTGGGACCTTGCGTGTCCAGTAGCGGAACATAACGCAGCACTTTATTTTCTCGCCAGAGCAAAGAAAATGAATAATTTTCATGCTTCGAATGGGAATCGAGCCCATGACCATCGTATTTACTGTATTGGATATTATTATTATTATTAAATAAATATCAAACCTGATCAGTGTAATCTTATACGAAAGAATTATTAGTAATAGGCTATGTTTATGAATTGATGTGAATTTGAAGAAGATAAAGTAATGGTGGCAAAAAAATATTTACAACGGGTTATTTATTTTCTTGCTTTTTGAGGCTAAGCGCTTTACACATTACCAGTGGTAGGAGGAAATGAAAATAATTTTAAGAAGCATTTAAACTATTAGATTTTAAACAACTTTTACCAATTTCATTGTAAGTTTTAATAACCATTTACACAGTTTTTTGCAACAAATCTTCGTCAGACAGTAAGGCAAGGGCACGATTCGCGAGTTACCGTCGGCCAGTGTGTTTGCAAAAGAGCACGGACCGCTAATTTCAACTGTTAGAAAGAGACGAACGATATTTTAGTTACGAATTACGGTTGCATCTACATCCTGCAAGCGTAGATTATACTTCTTAAGTTAAGTATGTAACTTTGTGTCAATACATATGTTTTATTTATATCATTAATATAAGTAGAACTATTAATATAATATACTTACTAGATAGGAGACCGCAAAATCGTTTTTTACGTGAGTTATAAAAATAATTCGTCAATGACCTTTTAAATTTCAGTATTCTACGCCGCGTAAATTAACTATGTTTTATTCCAACGCTACTACGCTATCAGTAATACGATTGCACTCAAGGCACGTTCTGCGTCATCGAACAAGTCTGCTATCAGATCTGTTACGATGTTGAAAAATATAGAACGATCATATATATTATATTTATTATGCGAGGCTAGTCGTCGCTTGAAACATTATTTACGTGGACCTTAAAGCGTAAAATAAAAAAAAAAAGGTTTTTCCTGTTCCCATATCAAAATTGAGAAATCCTCTCTTAGCGGACCTCAATATTTCTTCAACTTTCTAAGTTGTACCCAAAAAGTTATGCAACTTAAGTAATTAGGTACAAAAATTAATCTGTTGAAAACAACATATTTCGAAATAGGCGAAAGTGGAAATTGGAGCATGAAAGGATGTCTACACTACACTAGAATCACGTTAAAAATAAAAAGAGTATAGGGGTTTGAAAATCTCAAACGTCATGTTCATTGTACAAATGTATAGTTTACTGTTTATAATCTTGGTAAGAAATTAAAATATATATTTTTTTATTTCTTTAGATCAGCTTTACAGCCGCGAACAGACAGTTAGTAAGGAATAAAACAAAATGAATTCTACAAACATTGTATATAAAGGCACACACCTACTTTACCTCAGCATAAAAATCAACAATATTTTTTTATATAGGTTAACATTATCTCATAGCAAGTACTTATAACATTCACGTTTTTAATTAATAGACTACTATGCCGTCATACATATTCAAGTGTCTTGGAAAAAAGATCGAATTAATTCATTGTTTCCATTGGGTGGCTATATGAAACAAAAGTTTTTTTATCTTCCAACTCTCCCCTATAGCGGCGTAAAGAGAGAGAGAACAGAATGTCAAGACATTATTTCGTTGCCTTATGAGTGGCGGAACTCAATGCAACGCTTTCTTTTAATAGTGCGGAGAAATGGTTTTTTTATTAAGCTTCACACTGTATGTATCCCACAAATAGCAGGGTATGCAAAGGGTACCTGGGAACTTACTTTTAAAACCCTCCATTCGTCATTAAGACACTTCCTTTCTCCACTGCAGCGAATTAAGTAAATTCAACGTGATTTATATTTTTTCCAAATAATAACTTTTTTCCTAATAACTTTTTTCTATATCCGCAATATTTATCTTTATATATATATAAAAGCCGTCGATACCACACCTGCGGCATAATTAATTTACTTAAAGACACTCATACAAAGCTGGATACAGAAATATGAAAATACTTTTAATTTTCCACTCTTATTAAAAATAAGGATAAATGGAAAAGAAACATAGACTTTTTTCTCTTTCTTTTGACGTATACTTTCTTTCTTATTTTTTTATTCCAATTACAGTTTGGAATAAGCTTTTTATACTAAGCTATTTTATTATATTATTCTATAGGCAACATATGAATATTTTTAATTATTTTAATGTTCATAAGTCAGTTTAACTAACAGGATTTTTTCTATTATAAAAAATAAGTTATTTTTTTTAAGATGGAAAGGATGTCAATGGTAGTATTTATTTACTTATTGATCCAACAACGTTTGTTTACGTCAGTATAATTTACAAAATACAATTTTAGTAAATTTACAAAAAAAATACATTATAGTACATGGAACTAAAATAGGTGTAACGTACACTTGCTTCATTAGCTTGAAAATACTCCTAAGCAGCACAAAACAAGTAAAAAAGAAAATTAAAGACTGGGAAACTAATTATTTTCATTTCCTTGCCCCTTATGAATCATTGCGTGTTAAGTGGCAGAACTTAACGCAGTACGAAAATTTGTAAATGAGAATAATATATGTTTATCTTTATGCGGTGCTTTTAATAAAAATGTCGATAGCCCTCTCTCGAATTTAACCATGTAATAGATTATATTGTTACATATTTACTGTCTGTTTGTCCGTTTTTATATAATTTTAATGGTTCGGAACCCTCATGCGCGAGTGGGTTAATTTATGTATAAATATTTGTCTTCTTCTTCTTCTTCTTCCTGGCATTAATCCCGGCTATTACCAGGGTCTGCCTTCCTACTCAACCTACTCCACGTTGCACAGTCTTTTGGGTCCTCGGTGGTTAGACCATTGGCTCTCATGTCCTGCATCACCACATCCAACCAGCGCTTCCTTGGGCGTTCGGGGGGTCGCGCCCCAGGAACTGGTATAGCAAGGCACTTGCGTCCGACATAGTTCTTAGGCGGGCGCGTAACGTAGCGAAACCATCTCAGGCGACGCTCTTGAAGTTTATCCGCTACGTCACGGACCCCAAGACTGCCTCGAACGCGTTACGCCGTACATCCACCTCAGCATCTTCATTTCCGTGACGTGAAGCTCATGGGTGTGCCGAGATAGTGCCGGCCAACATTCGCTGCCGTATAAAATAACCAGTTGGACGATGCTCTTGTATATCAGCGCCTTGAGCTTGGGCGGTATTCTGCGGTCGGACCACACCAGTGATCTCCCGCCATTTGGCCCAGGCAGCGCTTATCCGGCCATGGACATCGTGATCGATGCCTCCAGACTCGTGCATAACGGATCCAAGGTACCTGAACTTCTCCGACTTAACGGCTGGCTCAGGACCTATAAGGATGGTGCTCGAGTTCGGGCTCCCGCAGGCCATGTACTCTGTCTTCGACACATTTACTTTAATACCGCCGTACTCAAGCGTACCCTTCCAGAGATTCACTTTACGCTGCAGCGTCAGTCGGTTCTCATCAATAAGTGCTATGTCATCGGCAAACATCATCAGCCATGGAGGCTGGTCCTGGATGTGAGCCGAGACAGTATCGAGCACTACATTGAATAAGAACGGACTAAGAGCCTACATCTGCGAGTTCCCTGCATCGTCCGGTTAGAGAGCCAATATTCCACGTTGCAAAGCGGAGTTTCCGTCTGGGTACTAGCGTCTTTAACCGTGCCCGTACATGACACGGTAGCCCTTGCCCACTTGTTGCAAGTGTAGGGCGATGTGCCTGCGCGTCGTTTTGCGGCGACGCCCTAGTCGTACCCAGCCTTTTTCGTTTACTGTCCATTTAGTTAGTTAGTTTTTCTTCCTCCGGCGCCGTGGCGCTGGGAAACGGTTACAGGCAGATGCCCTCTGACCGTGGTTTCTTGCGGTGGCCATTACAATGGCAGGCACAGTGTGGTGAAGGCTTGGAGGGGTAGAGGGGGGAGGGATGAGCGTTTACCACCTGGGCGGTCAGCCCAGCCGGGAGAGACCCTTGGTTGCCCCAAGGGAGGCCCAGCTAGGCGACGAGGTGGCTGCTCAGGAGTAGGTGTCAGGAGGGGAGGGGGGGATGATATCCCTCGGCAGGTGTTTGATGGCATCCGGCGATCAAGTGTAGAGCGGAGCGATGCTGCGTAGGTGCAGGTGGTCCGAAGCATCGGCACGGCGATACGCGTTGCTCGCGAGCTGGCCGATGTGGTCCTCCAGACTCTCTATCCTCAGGTCACGCTGAAGGGTAGCATTCCTGACGAAATAGGGAGCCTGGGTAACGTGCCGGAGGGCAACGTTTTGGACCACCTGCAGGATCTTCTTTTGGGCTTCACTGATGACCACGCCGGGCCCGCATAGGACAGGTGCGGCCTGACGTACGCCATGTACAGCGACAACTTCGTTCTCAGGGGGAGCTTCGATTTGAATAGAGGATGCAGGAAGGAGAGCGCAGTTTTAGCCGCGCTGGCCGCTTTTCTGACTTGCCCTGTCATGTTCAGTCGGCGGTCGATCACCACGCCCAGGTAGGTGGCTCGGCTGCTCCAGGGGACCTGCTGGCCCTGCAGGCTCATCGGAGGAGGCTGTCTACGTTGTGATCCGAAGCTGATCGCCTGAGAGTTGCATCTTGCTGCGTCGGGATGTCGTCGGTGTACAAGGAGTACAGGGCGGGCGATAGTATGCTGCCCTGGGGGACGCCTGCAGCGATAGGGTGGCTGGACGAGATCTCACTCTCCACCCTAACGCTAAACGTCCTGCCGCTCAGGTAATTCGGCAGGACTGCGGCGATGTGGTGGGGGATGCCGGCACGCAGCACTTTGTGTAGCAGCCCCGGGTGCCACACGCGGTCGAACGCGCGCGACACATCTAAGAAGGCTGCTGTGGCACTCTCCTGCTTGTTGATTGCCGTGGCCACGAAGTGCACCGCTCTGGCCACCTGCAGCGTGGTAGAGTGGTCGCTGCGGAAACCAAATTGTTCGTTGCGCGGCTGGAAGTGCGACAGTATGAGCGGCAGCAACAGCTTCTCGTAGAGCTTTTCAGCCGCGCTGAGGAGGGTGATCGGGCGGGAGCTGTCCATTTAAGCGGCGGTTCGCGGCTTATAACTGGAGCGACTGCCGTCTGACCTCCAAAACCCCTTTGTGGGGAAAAACCGAGGGGAGAGGAAAATAGAAGGGGTAGGATGGGTAAAAGAAGGAGGGAACTAAGGAAAGGAGGAGGGGAAGGGGGGGACACCATTCTTACGGACTGGATGAGGATATAAGAGTGGCGGCGCGAGGATCCGGGGTCGCGTACCCGTATGCCCACAAACAAATATCGGACAGATATTAATCTGGACATCCTCTGGATATATTTATCTTTAAACGGATAATAAAAAAACTACTGTGTCTTTCAAGTGGCTAGTGGCTTTAGTGTAAATCTTCTTTTTTAAGGAAAGTGAACAATAAATAAATCAACTACCTACTTGAATTGAAAATCGAAAATCCCAAAAATATGCACTTACGTTTATGCACCGTCGCACAGGCACAGCGCGAGGTTTGCGTCATATCGTCACAGTCGGGTGCCTCTGATCAATATTGAGCGAGTAATTTTCAGTGGTTGCTAAAAGTTGCGATTTGGAATATTTTTGCCCATTATTGCATTTTTTTTATAACTCCACGATGTATGTCAGTTATAGCAGGGCAGCCCAACTTCTTTTTTACGAATGTTTCAGAGATTGTGTGAGAAAGCATTAAAAACATGCTTTCTACATTTTTACATGGTGTATTTTATTTTATAAATAAGCCCTTTCATTCAATGTCTCTTTTAAGTGGGCTGTGTCAAATTTTATAATCTGCCCTTTTGTCGCAGCCGCCATTTTGGATTAATAACAATATTAATTACATGTAATTTCATTGCCATCAGAACTGATGTCATAATCCAAATTTTAGTTCTTAATGGGACCCAGAAGTAGGTCAAATTGAGCTTGCAAGATTTTACATACACTAACACAAATAGTAGTAACACAACACGGCAAGAAAAATTTAAGCTTGTAAAAATTATGTGCCTACCTATAAGAAGTGAAGTCACCATTCAAATATCTCAAGTTTAAAGTCTACATAGTCTCACTAAGAGAATTTCTGATTTTGGCAGGCCGTGAACTGGCTTTATCTTACTGCGGTTCCGTTTCGCTTGTACACAAAATGTACGATTACAATGTTGTTATAACATACATGTTCCTTCTTTAGTACGTCTTCTACACAATTTAACGGGAAACGGAAATTGGTTACTTTTGCATGAACATATTTATTTTATTTTAGCTTTACGCTGTAACTCGCATGTAGCGGGATAGGCAAAGAAAATGTACTCGTAATATTAACTACTCAAGCGAATGAATGAATTTCCTCGCTGAGGTAAGAAGATGAAGAAGAGAGCACGGCATTAGGTTCTGTCTCTCAATACGCAGTGTCTTAAAAATTAAGAGAAATATGGGGGAATGAAAGTGTCTTGATGGAAACGGAGACTCTTAATACTAGGTTCCTAGATCCCCTCTGCCTACTCTGCTACGTGCAGTACACAGCGTGACCTCTAATAAACCTCCATGCGATCTTTATATAAATTATGTTGATAAATTAACAATCAAAATGCTAGACGAACAACAAAGACAGCAACAAGTATACAAGCAAACGTTTGTTTCGTTTTTTCCTTTTGAACTTTGTACTGAACCCTAAAAGTTTGGTTCAACGGAACTCAAACCCTTCGCTTCATCCCCTTTCCAAAGAGAAGGGACTTACATGATTCTTTCCGGTGTGTGAGAATCGAACCCACAATAGTCACATTTACAATCAGAGGCTCTGCCAATGTGCAATAATCCATATATATGTTAATATTTGTTCTTAAGTAAACAAATAATAAAACCGACATATTGAAACGTAATGTATTAGTACAAAAATGACCCTTGCCTTAGCTCAGCGAAACACCGAAATAAAAGTCTATTAACCGTACTAAGGTACGGATTTCTTTCATAATGAAAGGGATTAGTGTCCCCATTGACCCCATCCCCTCAAAATTTGGTCTAATTAGGGAGCTTATCGTGATGCGCCTCGCTTATATACAAATATATAACTCTTGGTAAGCTTGTATTCACAAATTAGTATAGAATGTTATTAAAATTATGCATATATACAGTGTGTTTATATTATATTAACGTTGTAAAATAAAACTTCCTTTGTTAAGAACGAGGCAAACGTTTTTTAAATAAAAGTTCTAAATCTAGATCTCTATTTCTCTCTATCTCTAATCATTAAGCTTTACGCATTTTATCACTTAGCAGAAGGAATACACGACACGAGACTTGTTTAGTCACTTCGTTCTCTACTTCAATATCAACTTTAAAAAATTAAAATTAAATATATCACTGCAGATCCTATTTTGCATCACTTAATTAACTTAACGTCGCCAAATCTCTGCATATTTCATTAGAATGTAAAAAGCAGGTATATTTGGCGGGGATCCAGTAAAGTTTCAATTCTATAATTAACACTTACCCCTTGAAACTTTATATGAGTATCTAAAATTATACTAAATATAGTGCCAAGTATTCTTTATACATATTTACATAATGTATAAATGTATGTATGTATGAGACGATTGTGGCACTGTGGTACAAGCTAATGACTGTAAAATCCGCGTTTATAGGTTTGATACCCACTAGGGGGAATCTCGAGGAGGGACGGGGGGACCTGTTACCTGCCGCCGAATTTTCTAACCGCACAGCACGTCACAAACTTAAATATCATCCACACCATCTGGATATGTGGCACTCCACTACTGTGCGGTTTCGTAGAAATTTCCTTCCACGCGCCACCGAACTGTGGAATGGCCTACCCGCGTCAGTGTTTCCAGGTCGGTACGATATGGGTGCCTTCAAGAAGCGCGTCTATCTCCACTTCAAAGGCCGGCAACGCACCTGTAGCACCTCTGGTGCTGCACGGGGTCGTGGGCGGCGGTGATCACCGCCAGGTGACCCGTACGCTCGTTTGCCTTGTCCATTTTCCATAAAAACTTTCTAAGCATCAGTGCCTCTATATTTATAAGTAAAAAGTAAGTGTAGAAGATATGAAAAACACTGGCCAAGTGCGAGTCCGACTTGCACATGAAGGGCTCCATACCATTAACTATAAAAACGGTAAAAACACGGTTTTTGTATAGGAGCCACCTTAAATATTTATTTTTAGTATTTGTAAACAATCTTCTAACTATTGAGTTTCATGAGATACAGGTTCTTGCTGCATCTTACATTACGTGTTGAGTGGTGGATCTCTACGCAGCGATTTGCTTTTGGAACTATATCTGGTACCATATTTAATGTTTTCCTTAACAATAAACTAACTTGAAGATGAACACACTTAAATGGAAAATTCATTTCCTTTTATAATTTTTATTTTCTTTAAAGAAAGTATTGGACAATAAATAACGTCAAAAAATAACGGTATATGCAATGGGTTTAGGTTCGATTCCCGCTCAAAGAAATTTTAGTAACAGTTATTTCCGTTTTTGCTTCGGTAACAAAACAAAGCGCGGCACTAAGTTGAAGAACGGAATGTCTTAACACTATTTCCATATGCCTAATCTGCTATATGCGAAATTAATATATAATATAAAAATAATAGCAAATATTATGGTAAGTAAATGAAGCTGGTATGCCAAAACAATTCACACGAACCATCACTAACATTACAATTAAGATATTTTAAGATATCTACGTTACCAACTCAACTCGGCTAAATTCAAGTCTTGAGTCGTTACACTTCGAAGCACAGAGCTTATTTCGTAGGTATATGTCTTTGAATTATGTCTTGAGGGTTTCTCCGAGTCATTGGAATGTAACTAAAGTAATTATTATACTTACCCAAATATTACCCCGAAACGTTCAAAATTTTAATCACAATAATTTTGTTATGAAGTTAGAAATATATTTTTAGGCTTCCACAAAGTTAACGTCGACATTTAGTTAGTTAGTTACTTAGTTAGTTTATACTTTATTGCACACAAATAAAAGATAAAGAATAATACAAATAGTACAGAAAAGAAATAAAAAAAACAAGTATGCAAAGGCGGCCTTACAGCACAAAATAAGAATTTTTTTTTTAATTTAATTCCTTACAGCACAAAACCCCAAGAGATTGCAAGTGAGGGAACCCAACGCCGCGCTTTACCAAACTTGACGTTACCAGAGCGAAGAAATGAAAATAGTAAATATTTCACTTCTTCGATGGGATGGGATTAAACCCACAAACTATAGGGTGTACAGTCGCAATCTTGTCTTCACCAAGACTGGTCTCCCTAAGTTGTACTAAAAAAAAACATTCTCATCCTTATTTTCACATTTCATTGTAACTTACTTTCTATATTTAGACACAGATGTCATATAACAGTTCAACCGGGCGATATCCAGATCCCTTGTATTCACGCATATGTTGATTCCTTCTAAAGGACTAACGCTGACAAATCGGTACGAAGTGTGATGATTCATGAGGATTGGACGTATGCCAAGACTACGGCCGAAAACAAAGTTTGATCCAATTTTGTAGGTAGTTTTATTTGTCTATATGTTATGGTATATACTATTTTGTAATAAAATATTTTGGGTGGTATGACTTGTATTTGATTCGATGTGGTCGTGCTTGTGGGTTCAATTTCGCTGAAATCTCTAGTTCCTTTGAGCAGCGGAGATTTGTAAAAATCTCTTTATATACTATAGTGTTGGGTACAACGTAATATTTAAAAATATAGATGTTAATTTGAACACCGTAATTTTTAAATTTAATTTAAAATTAAAATAACAGGTTTTTTTTAATTACCACAATATACATGAAACTATTTTCTTTAGCTTCACATTTCCGCACGTGGCAGGGTAGGCAGAGAAAACCTACGGGTTTAGACACTCTGTTCTCCATTTTCCGCCTCATATTCGAAAAATTATATGATGGGAAATGGGACTCAACGCCCTAAATTGCCTTCTCACCAGTGCAAGGAAATAAAAATACCTCATGGTCCCAAGTGGGAATCGAACTCAGAACATTTTAATTAATATATTTGAAAAATATATAATTTAAATGGTATTTCATTAATAGTCAGTGTGTCACCAAAGTCCATGATGTGTCACATATAAATGTTGAGCATTTATCTTTTAAAAATTGTTCTTGTATAAAATTTGTGCATGAATAAATATAACATATCTTGTATGTTCAAATAAATAAATAAATATCACATTTTCATAAAAAATGTAAAAGGTAAGCAGAACTAGGAGTATCTTTAAATAACATGAAGTTAGTTAATTATTTAGTTTCTAGCGTATGCACTCGCATAGAAAGCGTTTCGCATAAAGTAGTTTTACGTTTAACTTTAATACAATCCTTCATATAGACATACGTAGTTGTGTATATATTATTTTAGCTTTACGCTGCATCTGTGAGTCTGTGTTCATACACTTCATTCCTCATTTGCCGCCGAATTTTAGAGGTGTTGTGTGTTGAGTGGCGGAACTCAACGCCGCCCTTTGCCTCGTTGCCAGAGCGATAGAAGTAAAATATTAAATATTTTATTTACTCTATTGGGAATCGTAACCACATACGTCACGATTGCAGTCACACGTTTGTACCCTTCTGCTCTGACCGCCTCATACTTGGATGACGGAACTACGTACGTCGTACGTATGTGTAAATAATAAATAAATTTATCCCACACAGTAAGCAGAGACAATCGATTGTCAATATATTTCGTTCTCCTCTTTCGAGACAAGAGACACTGCTTTTTGAGTGGAGTGGGGGAATAGAAATAATTCTCCGAGTGGGAATTTAAGCCATACAAGTATCGTGGTTACTAATGATGAAGAAAAACGTGATCAGGTTGAGCGCTGTGGTTAGCCTACTAGGTATAAAGCGTTAAGCGAAAGCCATGTACACTATATTCAATGAAGGACATTTAAAATATTGTCATATTTAATTTGGTTATATATATATATATATATATATATATATATCGGATAAATAAAATGTAGTAGTAGTAGTTGTATACTAAACAATATTTCACAAAAATATAAAAAAAAAAATAGTTGTACTAAATAAAATTCTGTTTATTAAAACTGTATGGAACCACAGTCCCAAGACTATTTAGATTAGCCTTATTCAGATTGAACGTTTTCATTATACGCCTTAGAAAGTCAGCTAACATTTATATTATATTTCATTCATTCATAGTAAGCCGTACATGTGGAGCACAAAATTAAAAAACTTTCGAAAGCAAATACTGAAAAGTTTTGTACCATTTTTAAAACATTATTTAAAATTAATTAGCTAAAGTTGATATTCATTGAAAAGTGGGACTGGTATAAATTAAAATTTTACAAAAACTTTGATTGTGAATTAATATTTCAAATTAATTGTATATTCATTTTGAATGTTTCTGTGCTAGTGCACAATAACTATTAAGAGGAATCAATATTACTTAGTTTTCGTCATACGACGCAGTGTAAGCGCAATGGTTATTGATTCGATTCCCTGTCAGGGTATTATTTGTTTACAAAAGGAAAAGTATAAAAAAATCATTATAATTTTCATGAAATTACAAGAGTGTTCCTAAATTTGCAAAATAGCAATTTGTAGTATCTCAAGATAATGAGATGGCCAGATATTACATGATAGACAGGGATTTTCAATAAAACGAGCTTATTGACTGCGTCTAAAGACTGAGACTAAAACGAGTTGATTGAGATACTCTATACATAGTGCGTACATTAAGAAAAAAAACATTTATTTACGTAAGTCATCTAGATATAGTCTTCAAAACTAGGTCATCCTTCTTATTTTCATCTAAATTCAGTACGTTTTTGATTGTAAAAAAAATGTGGTAAAACCCATTATGACCAACTTGGGTTACTCAGAATCGATTCGCGTGAACTCCGCAACGTTAACAATAGATATTTTTAAAAATGTTTTTTAAAAAGCTTTTATATATATATTCATAGTTCAACCATAATAGTTTTAAATATTACAGTTTCATGGTGTATCCCACACACAGCTAGATAAGCAGGTGATGGGCAAGGGGCCTAGTTTTAAGACACTCCGTTTCCCATTTCCCTTATTTTTGTTACTCCTTTCTTTCTTCGTCCTTTACGATTTCTTCAGTAATTTAGGAAACACTAAATTACTAAACATTTACTAAATTATTAAATATAATTTAACTTGATTCGTCATTGTATACATTGCAATTAGGACTGATAGTAAGAAAGAGAGGGGTTAAAATAGTAATCCTTACAGGTACAGATTCAATGTTGCTATCTTATTTCGAACATTTAGAGAGCACCCACAATTCAAATAGATACTACAACATATATAGCTACCTAATACTAAGAATTTGATAAACTTATGTCATTTTGCTTTCTTTACCTGTATATATATTTAGTCTATATAATAATAACAAAAGTGTGAAATCGTTCATAATTAATTTTTTGACTATATTTAATTAGTCGAATCTAAAATCATATTGAATATAGGGGATTTGTAATATGTTTTTAACAAGCATGCCTTCTAATAATATTCTTGTAATATATTTTTTAATTTATTTAATCGTTCCCAAAATGGCACTGCGGCCGATAATAGCTTAATAAACACGTTATATATTATAATATATCTTCTTTATAAAGACATAGGATAGAATTTCTGAGAACTGATTCCAACGAAACAATAAAAATATGACTAATACAAAAATTCAATAACTTTTATAGCGTCTCCACGCACGCAATAGGGAAGTCCCCTTTTGATGTCAAACTCATTCTCTTTAGTAATATATTAAATAGTTATATATCCCATTATCGATTTCGTTATTGTACCTATAAATATTTGATAGTTATTGATACTGACATCACTTACAACAAATATTAAGTATATTTAAAAATAGACTAAAACAAGTATATTGAAATAATTCTAAACTCACTACAAGACTGCTAGTTCATATATAAGTGGGTAGGCATAGGAAACATGACGTAAAGACACTCTCTTTCTCATTTTTCGCCCAATTTCCGATACATTACGTGTTGAGTGGCGGAACTCAACGTCGCGCTTTGTCAACTGGAGACCTGTATAAGACCAGCCAGACGCTGTGCCGGTACACCACAACGGCTTCTCGAACAAAAATGATAATATTTTTTAATATTAAATATACGTAGTTTTAACATCATATTCTGCAAAAAAGACATTCATATTAATATTTTTTTCAATAGTTATAACATAATATGGTTATTTGCCAAGAGTATCAAAATCATTTGAAATGTAGTGCTAGTGCTGATGTTTCAAATGTACTATAGATGCATAAAGCTATTTTAAGGTTATTTATTTTAGGATTTAATGAAGGGCGTTGAACTTGGACTTATTAGTAGTTTATCGGTTTCAACTACAAACAACGTAATAAATATATAAAGTATAAAATAAATATATAATATTACTCTAATAACTTCGCTACTTGGCTGAATAATATGAAATCTTTGCATCTTTCAGCTCTTGCTAGAGAAAATTGAACAGTATCGTGCCAACCGTCGTGGAGGGCGGACGTGCGCCAGTTATAACGAAGTTACGCGACGAAAATAGTCGATGATCACGTTTATGATATCAGTGAGTGACAAAGTGCTTGTGATTTAAAATATTAGGGATTGCTCATCATCATCATTATATTAAGAGGATTTTAGTCTCGGTAAGTAAATATGTTTATATATTTATTTAAAAAAAGACATTTTAGTTTGTTTTTTTTCATTTGTTATTAGGATTACGTAATATTTTTTGTGATGGGATTTTTGTCTATTCTAAATATAATTATACAAATATATGTAGCTGCATAAATTGCATACCATATCAGATTTTTTTTAATAAAAAAACCGGTATTATCCATTTTGTTAGTAGATTGATTATAAAGACAGTAGTCTGAAAATATAAAATGAAAATATAATATAAAATATATAATGTAGTGAATTTCTAATGTCACTGACGATTTACTCAAAATATTGAGTAAATATTTTGTTTTCTGATTCGAACTTTAAATATCTTATTTTCGTGTAAAGCTTGTCATAGAAAATTTAAATATTTTAATACACCCAGTATTTTTTTGTTTTGACGATAAAACCTTTTATGTTTGAATAATTAACATTGGCCTAACTTAAAAAAAAACCTTTTTATTAAAGAGTATTTTATTAAAGTTTTACCAAAATATTGTATGTATTTTAAATATTGAAACGTTATAACGTGACGTTATGTTATTTATAAATAGTAACTAATTAACGCTAGATTTAATTTTATACCATACTTTATATTTTGTATCACTGTTCAATTTAGCTTGTATCAATATTTAATTGAAATCGAACTGATGACCTCCGTTATTGACACGTATACCGTTCCTATAAAATTAAGCTAGAAAATAATAAGCTGTCAAAAGCTTTTATAGCTCAACGACTGTAATGGATTATTGTGCTTAATAAGATTTTGGTGTTTAATGAAACCCTTAATATTTTAACGTGAGTAAAATATTTTCGTATGTATCGATAGAATTTATAAATATTATATTTGAAACTGAAACCTTTATTTATTTTGTTTTACGTATATGTCTGATATATGTACGTGTTTTAAAATGGAGCGTATGTATTGTCAAGACACTCCACTTTCACACATTTCCTATTGTATGACGAGTTTAACGCCAAGCTTTATCTCACCCAGAACATGAAGAAAATTTCTATATTATAAGTAATCTATACAATGAGTCGGTATCAAACCCGTAAAGAGCTTACCGCCTAACATTATATTTTTTAGCATCATTCCATATCCTGTACATAGCAGGGTATGCTTACGGATACGTGGCACCCCACGCCAAGCTTTTTCAATCATATAAATTGTGTACAATGAGATTATGAGTTGATAGTTAAAATTTAAAAGACAAATTTTATTTTCTCCTTTTTAGAGCGTTTAAATAAAAGCTTTTTCTAAAAATGTTTTTTTGCTTATAATTTTGTTTTTTTTACTTTTTAGTTACCACTGGCTAGGTTTCTCACACTAGATGTCACATTATTTTTCTAATTATTCTCGGCAAGCCCTTTCATTTGATACCCGTATTGCAGATGTGCATAAATAATAACTATTCCGCAATCTTAGATATTCCGCCATATTAGATTTAGAATGACGTCACATATGTTATCGTACATTGTCACCCAAAGTAAACGTGTATACAAAATTTCAGCTCAATCGGTTGAAGATATCTACTTCAAAATTGAGCTCAAAGATTTCACCCAAACTCACATACATACATTGCAAGTTAAATTAAATCTTTTAAAAACGAGAAGTCTGGTAACAAAGAAAAACGTGAAAATGAATTCTGCCACTCAACACACGATGTCTCTAAAAATGAGTGTCTTATCACTAGGCATCACACTTTAGCTCGTACAAAAGCAGGGTTGGGACACTACAAAACAAAACTAGAATAAAAAAATCTTTTCTATTCACACATTTTTTCAATTTCATACAAACTATTCAGCTTTAAATTATAATTGAATCATAAAAACAATTTCTTTTAAGGCGTTTTTTCTCTCCCAATAATAATTTTCAATTTTCGTCCAAGCAAACATAATTAAGGGGCCGTTCCTTTTTATTTTATTTTACATTTAACGTCATTACGTCCTAACAGTTAGATGATCGGAATTCCAAATGCTGCGTCTACACGTTTTCTTCGAGCGTCGCTAATTTTTTATTGAAATTAGTTTTCTTTTCTGTAGCATTGCAAAAAACATATTTTGTGGATGTTTTTGGTTAGTGAAATATAAAATATAATAATTTTTATTATATAT
The DNA here is from genome assembly GCA_013403645.1 of Heliconius nattereri. Classification (NCBI taxonomy): domain Eukaryota; kingdom Metazoa; phylum Arthropoda; class Insecta; order Lepidoptera; family Nymphalidae; genus Heliconius; species Heliconius nattereri. The sequence continues at coordinate 7,311,139 of JAAIXI010000226.1, read as the reverse complement.
TTATTATACTTTATATTTTAATTGTATAGTTTTTTAAAAATTGTTTATGATGATGTTGTGCCGTAGAGGGATGACTGAACGCGAAGATTGGGAGTATCGTCCTCACTTAGGGGAAATATTTGAATTATTTATAGTTCCCCACTCCGTTAAGATGTAGCACGGCGTTAAGTTTCGCAATATAGTTGAGACGCAATATAATGTAGATTATTTAGCTGAAAATTGAAGAACAAATTGCCTTAATACTAGTTTTCACCTGCCTACCTATACGAGATACAACGTAAACAAAACTAAACTAATGGAGAAAACCCTGTTATTTCTTCAAAGCTTCCGGTTCGTGTGACGCAGAATTAAAACAAAAAGTATTGTTTAAAAAAATATTTGTTATCATTTGTGCTAATTATTGGTTTATCGTGAATTTTCTTTATAAAACATGTCTACTTATGTATTTTTTATAGCTTCTCCTTGTATTCCACATATAATTAATTAAGCAGAGGGAATCTAATGTTGAATTCAAATGAAATTCAACATTAGATTATGAAATAGTTGCCAGTTATTAAAAATATTGGCATTGTTACACATCCGCACCTTAGAGAATACATAAAGTTGTCAGAGCTGACCTTTTCCTCTTGTTTTATTGAAATCCCAACGGACTGTAGCAGTGATGTACTCGTACATACTAGCTTCCTTATTCTCTTCGTATTCTTAGTTATATTTACATCTCGAACCAATTTAAGGAATTAATATTTATATCCCCTATTACTGAAGCCAACGCGGCGCAGTGCTACGGATTCTCTACAAGCGCTAATATTGTGAGTACAAACCCATAATTTTTATTTTCTTTACATGGCTATTTGCTCGACAAATATTTGTTCTCGTGGCACGAGAGTGTGACTGTAAACGAGACAGTTGTTTTCTTTGCTCTGGTAAGGAGGCAAATCGCGGCGATGAGTTCCGCCACTCAACACGTAATGGCTTGAGAAAGTGGAGAACGGAGTATCTTAGCACTAGGTTCCGAGGTTCCCTCTGCCTACCCTGCTACGTGCTGTATACAGAGTGAAGGTAAAAAAAATATGTTTTTACTATTTACAAAGTTTTAACGCCGTTTTGGGCTATTTTGCACATTGCCTAACCATATGAATTAATTATAAGCTCGATTCTCATTCGTTTCGATTGTATTTATATATTTTTTTGGTTTTTCCGTACAAACTTAGTCTACAGAATACTTAATATATGCTTAAATGTATTAAATATTAACATTAAAATAATTAGGGTATACCTTCCTAATAACGTAATATATTAAATGTCACATTCATTGGAACAAAATAATCATTTGGAATGACCGTACACTGGACAACGGGAACTAGTTTAAACTCTTTAGGAATTTCCTATTAGGACGGTAATGTGCAAGAAAATAAACGACACCCTATTTTGGTACAAGCCACCTTTTGTGTGGAATAGAATTGCCTATAGAAAGCTGAATAGGATATTTTTTGCCTCATTTACGACGAAATTGGTTGATTTACTGAATTAAATGGCTTTGTTGAATATAGGTTTAAAGTTTACTTAAATAAAATCTAATAATGAGGAAAAACAGTACACTACGTTTTCTATATCTTGAAATTGATAGACTGTCGACGTCATTGTGGCACTTTCATTGGTTAAAAACTATTTTGACGTATACGACGTTTTACCAGTCGAGTAGCTGAGCCGCAATATTTGCAAGGTTTCCCAAAAACGAAAGAAAAAATGTGAACAAAATCACTTAACCCTTTATTTCCTCCGTCTACTCTACAAAATACTTACTTACCCTACAAGCATAAGCTCCAGTTAAAAGTGTTGTTACTCTTAATTACTTTATGATGCTTACGATCAGAAAAGTAAATCATATTTCACATGTAATTTCACATAATATACATATGAATATACATTTTGCGAAGACCGGTTTAATATTTCAATGTGCTTGCTTTATCACATTATGTATTGATTAAAAACGTACAGCGGCGTTCTGAACGGTTGTACGATTAAATTTCAATTTAATTCTTTTTCAGCTCAAATTATATTTCCTGTTCTATACGACGGTAAGTGAAGAGAAACTTTAAGATATACTACACTAGTCTCCACTTTTTGTGATAATATGCTGAGTGGCAAAACTAAACGCTGCGTTTTGTACAAAAATATTTAAAATAAAAATTTATTCCAAATACAAACTTTCCTTCAATTTGGATTATGATGGGTCACGAATAATGAAAGAATAGTACCACCAGGGATGTCACAGTCAGAATGAAGAATAATATGCTCAGCAATGCATAGACCGTAGCATTTGACATCCGTTTTACCAGGGATAAAGCTTCTGCCAGGTATAAAGCGTCCTTACAAATTGAAATGTAATAATTTATTACATATAATTAAATTACAAATCGCATACCTACTCTGTAAATGAACTGAAATAAGCGGCCCAATAACAACAATCAACGATCTGGAATATAAGCAATTAGAACTTCTATATTCTATACAGTGCCTCCGCTTTTCAAAAATACGTTTTTTCTCTTGTCTAGTTTTCACGATTAAACGCGAGGTGGAACAATAAAAACAGAGTGACATGCCTCATATATCTCTCTGCAAATCACATTCTATCAAACGTTAGAAACACACAAGCCTTGGGAATACACCTCAGATACCTACATATTAATTTGTTTCATACAAATGAATGTTTTAAATTAAAAAAAACAAGGCTATAAATAATCCCCATTAATCGTTTGGTATTACGCATAACGAAAAAGCTTAAAATATACGGTTGTTACACGCTGTATACAAATTCCCTTTGTAAAATTCGAGAGGGTGAAAGAAAGCGTTGTGCTTTCGCCATTTTCGTTCTCGATGTTACAGCTTAAATGAATTTAAATGTGCATATTATAATAGTAATCATATAGTTTTAATTAAAATTAAATAATTTAAAATTGTAGATTTATTTATTTTGAAGGATTATATATTTATTTGGATTACCAACAATTATTACAACAAAAGAGAAAATATACAACAGCATGAACTTAACACTCCCGTTAGAATACTATAATAATGTATAATAAGTACGAAACCAAAAAAAGTTATTACAATTGTTTTTTTGTTGACGGTTCAGTTGCCAATCAAAGGAATGAAATATTTAATATTTCGCTTTGGCAACGAGATAGAGCGCGGCGTTGAGGGCCGGGACATAACACTTAATGTCTCGTAAATTCGGCAGAAAGTGGAGAACGAAGTGTCAACACTGCAGGAAATCTCTCTGCTATGCCCCTGAATCTAAAAAAACACAAATTATAACCTACATATAAATCCCCTACTGTAAATTCTAATCAAATTAATGCTAGTTAGGAGTTAACGCTACTAGAACTAATAGATAACGTTAGTCTGCTTTGTTTCATAGCAAGCAATTTAACATGAAATTAATAACATTCTATACATGAAGTCGAAATATAATGTACACGATAACGGAGTTTATTATAGTTTCATAGCAGGGAATTAAGGGGGAACCTAGTGTTAGCACATTCAGTTAACCCCATTTTGTCGAATTTTTGAGCCATTGATGTTGAGTGGCAAAATTCTCTTTAACCAATTGGTTCATGCAGTAATTAATAAATTGTTTCGTGTTCGACCATGAAGCAGATATATCATTCAGAAAGTACCTAATACGGCAGCCTAATACTATCCAACAAAATAAAAAAGATATATTTGCAATACAAATATAACAAACAACAAAAATCCTACAAAGATATTATAAGAAATATTACTGAAACAAGTAGTATTTCAGAACAAATTATGTACACCATTGTATTCAGTATTGCTTTTCCAAGTTCGCAGTTTAATAAAAAACGAGTCGACTCGGCAACGAAACGCAATACTCAATGACTCTGTACACCAGTAGTTCTCAACCTTTTTGTTGCGACATACTTTTGAAAATTAATAAAAAAAAAAAAATAGTTACAATGATAAAGACAAATTTTAATGTTATTTATAACTATAATAAACATTTTAATACAAAAGATTTTAAAACTAAAAAACTCTTTTTAATGTTGAAATCTTTACACATTTTAGCATACAACTAGCTGGTTATACAGGGTGGAAGAGGCAGCGCTTCTTTTACTGAAACTGCATATAGGATAAAATATTTCAAACCCAGAACTAAAAAAATTAATCAAGGTAGCTCAACAGTTTGGACGTAGGATTTTTTTTTCATTTCACGATTTTTATCCATACCTGTATTTCGTGTGACGCACACATACGCGTGCGACGTTGCCGCTCTGACAGGTAAGTGTGTGCGTGCCTATGTTATACATTACAAATGGCGTTTTATTTTAAAACGTTAATTTTATTATTTATTTTGTTTGGAAAAATAACTTTTTTATTTTTGGGAATTATTTTTTTTCCGAATTATATTAGGCTTTTATAGAGTAGTTAAAGCTGTGGTTTCATTTAAAGTGGTGCTGACAATTCCACCCTGTATATTTCGCCAAGGCAAATTGTATATATATATATGGTTCAGGGAGGCGTACGTTCAGCAGTGGACGGCGAGAGGCTGAGAAAAAAATGTTTTTCATTAATCAAAATTTTCTTATAATAAAAATAAAAAGATTTTATAATTTATGTTTGGTTACAATTCGTATTTTAAAAAAAAATATAGTTGTGACGTATCGTTTGAGAATCACTGTTGAACATTATGTAATATATTCGTTGCAGAGTGGTGTTTAAACTTGCAATATGTACTACGTATGAAGTAATCTCTTAGGAAAGCTTTTATTTTTGTTTTATATATTATTTTTGCTGTTATTAAATTTATAATATACTAGTGGACCCGAACGCGGCTACGCCCGCTTGAACTATACGAATATTTATTAAATATATTTATGAAATTATTTTCAGTTTTCAATAGAAAGATTTCAAGCAAGCTCATTTTAAGTGACGTTTTCTAACAACAAACGGTTGTTTTTAACATGGCAGAATAAATTGCATGTCAAATTAATAAGTATTTTAATATATTGGTATTATATCGATAATATTGCAAATATGAGAAAAAAAAGTATCCTATATTCATCCCGAGACCCTCTAGTATCTCCATATGAGTATTTTATCACAATTAAATTAGCGGTTTGGTCCTGATTGCGTAAAAGACAGACAGACAGACAGACAGAGTTACTTTCGAATTTATAATATAGGTACGGATAATATATACCCTGGGTATGATGCAATAAAATAAATAAAATAATAATAATATGCATGACAATTACATATTACATTTAGCATAGTTAATTATGAATAATGCAATTAACATATTTTTAATGTTATATTGATCCAGCGTCGTTTTTATATGGACGACCTGAGGGTTGCAGCCTGTATCTGGTTATAGATAGGTCATAGGTTGGCAGCAGACGGAAGGCTGGTATCAAACTCTTAAGTACTACGGTACTAATAAATATTTAATAATTCAAAATCTATAATGGCACGTTCTTTTAGGCCCGAATTTCTTATAAAGGCAAAATATGTGTAGTACCATCCCATACGTAGATAAAAGTTTTTAACCACTAGACGCGTGCACGAGTCACTCCTCACAAGCCGAAGCTTAATTCATTAAATCTGATATATATTAATATTATATATAATATATTAAATAAGTAATTATAATTATCTTAAAAAACTTTGTGAGGAAACATTTTGTTCGGTCGTTATAATTCAGAAAAACATTTTTTTTTGAAGAACTAGGATGTATTTTTGATTGTGCTCACATATTTATATAAAATCATAAACTATATAAAAAAAATGTTAGTAGAGAAAACGAAGAAATAATTTAATCACATTTTTTATAGAGGTTTCTAAGGGATATTTACAAAAAAATACAAATTTCATTCACATCTACTGATTGGGGTTATCGCGATGATTGTAGGTTCGAATTAATTTCTAATGATAATAAAAAAAATACTTAAAAATACTTAAAGCATACAGAAAAAACAACGTATTAAATTTACTCACACGCTAACGATATCATTATATTCATATGTATTTTTTAAATTAATGTAGCAGTTTTATTTTTTTGCTAGTGTACATTTTTTTGCGCCACGCAAAAGAAAGCAGAGTGCTCAGTGGTTAATAACGAACCTAATAGTTGCAGATTCAAATGTAACTTATATATTTACATATATGACCCAGGGACAAGCCCTCGTCGTGGCTTGGTGATACAAGGATGTGACTATAAAGGCGACGGTCCCCGGATTATTTCTACCTATCTACTGAATACAGCTTGACACATGAAACAATAAAATATAACAATATTAAGGAAGAGAGTTTATTCCTTTGCTCTGGCAAGGCAAAAGCCCGGCGTTGAGTTCCGTCGCTCCACAGGCAATGCCTCGAAAAATTTGGCGGATAGTGACGAACGGAGTGTCTTAACACTAAGTTTCCTCTGCATGAAGTTGCAATACAGTGTAATGTTGTTTATTTTTGTTACAAAAGTATAAGATTCTTGGTAATATATGTAGGTCTATAACAAATACCAAAACCATTACTTATCTTCTTCAAAATGCTACACAAAGTATTTTGGGTCACACAAAATTTAATTAAACATGTTACGAGTACGAAAGCGGCAAATCTTCTTAATTTTAATTAATAACCTATTTTGATATATGTATGTACATGTTGTTTGGAAAGTACACTGCTGTTTGATATACAGCGCTAATTACACTCAAGTTATTTTGTAATGTTTTTTGGAAGTACGTAAAATAATATACCTAATGAAAACTGCCAATGCTTCTGTGTATTAACATTAGGTTCCCTTTGCCTACCCTGTTGTATGCGGAATACAACATGAAGCTGGTTTAATATTACAATTCACACATATTGGTAATATATATAAATCGGGGGGCATGAATGATTTAACGGGGCAACGGGAACCTAGTGTTAAGACACTCCATTTCCCATATTTCGCCTCATTTCGTAGACATAGTGTGTTGAATGGTTAAACTCAACCTTTTTACCCGATTTTGGCAAAGCCCAATTAGAGGGTTATGTCTTTAGCGCGCATGTACGTTCGTCTCTTTGTTCTTTTGTAACTGTTAAACCAATGAACAGATTTTGATAAATCATACGTCGTTGGATTTGTTCTGATGGCGTGAGTGTTATTGAATATATTAATTTAGTTTATGCAGTCGAGTTTTTTCTTATTTGTAGGAATAGAATCTGTCACTACAATAAAGATTTTGTTTAGGATTATTTTTTTACTTAAGATTCGAGGGTGGGCACAAAACTATTCTGAGGTGAGCATGGATCACCCGGCCCGCCCTATTCCTACGTCCATTTCTGTCTACTCTACTATGTGGTGTTTGTATTTCAGTAGGATTCAAATTTATAGAATTACTTATAGAATTATAGAATATTATTATTTATAGAATTTTATTAGAATATGGTGATTCCCTTAGTCTGTTTAGCCAGAGTATGAATTAAATCGCAGTAACTCATCACCTAGCTCTATGTATTTATTTGAGCGGAAAGTGGAGATCGGAGCGATATTTAATCAGATTGTCGATGCCTGCCTTCGGAAAATGCAGTAGATGAAAGCATAAACAAGGTAAAAGAATATTAAGCTTTTTAACAACTTTATTATTTTCCGCTATATTTATACTTACGAGCTTAAACTTATATTGTAAAGCTGAAAAGTTTGTTTGGTTCTACTAAATCTCACTCTAGGATTAAATGTAATACTTTTTTATTTCTTCGCTCTGATAACGAGGCCAAGCGCGGCGGTGAATTTCGCCATTTAAAACGCGTTGCCTCGAGAGTTTAACGGAAGTGTCTTATTGGGAACTTAGTACTCAAAATAAGGTTCCCAGGTTCCCTCTGCTTGACTTCCTATGTCGTCGGCGGCAAGGGCGTTAGGCGTTCGACACTCAAACGGCAGGGAACTCCAATCCCCACTTACAGCAATGATCTATTTCCATTTAAGTTCCACCACTCAAAACGCAATGTCTAGGATTCCAGAGGAAAATAGAAAAACCCCAATTTCATAATGTAACCCTCTTTGTATTGTGAAATATAGCATGAATGTCAACAAGAAATCTTATTTATAAAAATATGAATTTTATAAACTATTAAACTGGCTACCTTTGTACAAAACCCCATTAAAATGTACTACTATATACCTACCATTAAAATAATAGTTAAACTAAAAAAATATATTTTAAAAATTAAAACATAATTGCAACAGTCCTAAACGGATGTAACCATATTTATGCTATTCACTGTTGTAACAGAATTTATTTGTAAATATGTTATGAATTCAAAAATGTCAAGAGCTTTTTAGTTTGTGCTATTTTATGGAAAAATATTTCGTTCAGTTATATTGTACTATATTGAACTTTTTCGTATTTACGAATGGGGGCTATCGTGGTACAGTGTTATGGGCTCGATTTTCACAAAAAATTGCCACTCAACAAGTACTTCTTGAAAATGAGTTCGATTGTGGAAAATGAAGTATTTTAAATTCAAATTCAAATTCAAAATATTCTTTATTCAAAGAGGCAATTATCATGAGCACTTTTGAATCGTCGAATGAACATATGAACAAAAAGCTACCACCGGTTCGGAAGGCAGTTCTGCTGAGAAGAGCCGGCAAGAAACTCAACAGTTGCTCTTTTCAAAATCAATGGTACAATCTATAAACATTAGCTGGCAGCTGTCCTACATTACATTCAATAGACATTAATTCCATACATGCTTATCCTCTAAATATTCTTGAAAAGTGTAATATGCTTTACTTCTTAGAATTTTTTTTACAGATATTTTAAATTTTGGTGGTGGCAAACAGAGAATACACTGCGGAATTTTATTATATACACGTATACTCAGACCCATAAAGGATTTACTAACTTTTTGGAGGCGAAAACTGGGTGTAACAAGCTTATCTTTATTTCTCGTTCCTATCGTATGACTGTCACTATTTTTGCTATGACAATGAATATTTTGTCGTTTTAATGCTAGTTCCCCATTGTCCTGTGCGTGAACTTAACAAAAACGAACTCTTTAGTTTTCCTTAGGTATTAGCATAAGATACATCGTATGGCCTAGTAGCATTAGGCCACGTGATCGTTAATTTCCCAATGAGATATTTTTTTGCAGTAAAAAGTAACCTATATATAATATACATTAACTTTTACTTTTGTAATAACGAAGAGTTTATAAGTCATATCTTTCTATCTTTGAAAACTGCGATACAAAGAAAGAACCGACCTGCAATATAACAAGATTCTAAGTTCAATCGTTTAGTCGTTTCTATATTGAATTTCGACGTTTTCCTTTCCTTTAAACTAATATACAACAATATTAGCAATTTACAGTAAAATATAGCAAGTTAGCAGTTGTATTAAATATATGCATTTACGCATTTAATCCTTAGATAGGCTAAACATTTTATTTATCTTCACATTAAATTCCGCACGTGGCAAGGTAGGCAAAGGGAACCTGGGAACCTAGTGCTTAGATACTCAGTTGCACATTGTCCGTCGAATTTTTGAGACATTACGTGTTGCGGAAGTCTCGATCCACTCGTTAACAGAGCGAGAAAACCGAGTCTAAATTGAACCCACCACCCTCGCGTTTACAGTCGCACGTTTGAACTTCTGAGCCATGATGGCTTAGATACAATTTAGATAGATAAAACTTAATAATACTTACATTCATTTTCTCTTAAGAAGACGAGCTATTGAAATTTTACTTTAAACAACATGACTCCATGTAACGCGTAGCCACCTTTGTTTTAGAAATTTTGTTGTTTTTTTAATTATTTTAGTGATAATTTTCACATTGATTGTTTTGGTCGTAGGCTCGTATGTTTAATTCATTAAGAGAATGTCAGGATTGTTGAACCTTGTATAATGATTGGACTTGTTCTCTTCGGATTATTTTTACCCTAAGCATTGATCTTTTATTTAGGCTTGACCAATTGGATCCTGATCCTATGTGTAAAATTATGAATTTTAGTGAGTTAGTAATAACTGTATCTGTATATAGGGTAGGTCGGTCTAGTTAAGATAGAGTCTTCCACACTTCCCGCTGATTATTTTGAAACATTGTGTGTTGATTGGCAGAACTAGACGCAGCCCTTTGTCTTGTTACCAGAGCGAGGAAATATTATTATAATATTAAATAATTTATTCCCCCGAGTGGAAATCAAACCCCTAACCGTCTTGAGTAGAAGAGTCAATTGTTTATCTCAAGGCAGTCTCAGTAGGTACTGTGCTGTTTTATTATCATTTTTTAGAATGTATTACGTATTCATTTTTTTGTAGGTTCCGTCGTAAGTTGCAATTTCCATTTATACATTTTGAACCGACGTAGTTCAGAATGCTGAAAATGGGAGCACGACTATTGAAATATAATATGAATATAGAAATACGAGTCGTATCACTGCTATTCATTCAAAGAAGCTATAATTATAAGGGTAAGGGCTTGAATGCGAACTTTACGTAATAAAATGTGTCAAATTTCCAAAATCCGTTTATTGTCTCAATATTATGAAAAAAAAGAATATCTAGACTTTAATCTTAACTTTAAAGTATGTTACGAAATTTCTTAGATATTATCGTTCGATGAGCTAAAGTAAGTGGTAAGAGAGGCAGAGAAAGATCTTGGTCCACCTTCAAGAAAACAGTGTCGATGCTACTGGAGGAAGATAACACAAACGACTCTCTCCTAAGTACTACCATAAGACGTATCTACAAAATCCACAACTAAGACGCGTAGTTACTTTCAAACTACGATAATACTTACCATCAATTGTATTTCCAATTTCCATTTAGAACTTTGTATCAACGTTATGTATAATGTAGGTATATGTTGTTTCTCGTCTCGGGTATATAAGAAAACAGATACGAACTTACCATAAACAAACATACATTTGTTTCGTAAGTGATTGATGAAACCGTGTTATGAGAAGTGGCAACAGGAAAAAACACAAGCAAAGCAAGACAGATAATTGATTTTCTTCCACCCAAAAAAATAAAGGCTCATTTCTTTCGATTCTATGAAAGAAAATGCTTAAAACATACATATATACATAATTCTTTCAATTTTCAGTCATTGTTTTTTTTAGTCTTTCGCTTTATTTCGTGGCAGAATTGAATTCTGAGGTCGTCTGTAAACCAGATAGTTATCACTTCGCTTCCTGCTCAGGGAAATGAAATGTAAGTAATATTTTCATTTATTCGCTCTGGTGATCAGGCAAAGCGGCGTTGAGTACCGCCACTCACACGTAATGCCAGGATTCTGCTGAAAATGAAATCAGAGTGCCTTAATTCTAGGTTCCCAGATTCCCTATGCCTAGTCTGCTATGTGCGGGATACAGTGTGAATTAATTAACCCCACAATCATTACGCTTACAGTCAGACGCTGTTCCGTGTTGAGTAGACCTCAAGTAAGTATTCTGCAGTTTTAGTATAAGATATTTATATAGAAATAATAACTTGTTTGTTTGCTTGAAGTAAAATATTTATGGGGCGAGAGCCCCATATGTCTTTTAAAACTTAATAAGTAATTACAAATAATAAAAACAATAAAACAATTGTAGAATATTGTACCTAATGGTATTACTCACATAGATACGATACAAGTATATTTTAAAAACTTTATTTTATTTATTGTTACAATAATTTTAACATTTTGTAATAAAAATATATTTTACTTACTTGCCATGAAATGCACATTGTGTCCCTACAGTACAAACAAAATAGAGCCCACAACCATCAACAAATTAACAATCTCAAATTAAACAAGAAAATCATCAATCAATTATGCATGTGAAAGAAGAAAAATAGAGAACGTATCCTGTCAACGAGTAAATTAGGCAAAAAAGTATTGTGTAAAAGCATTTCCAGAACAAAATAAACCATCTATTATTTAATACGTACCTTCAGGCGTGTTGTCAACCCCTGTCGCGAGTGATGAGTGAATGAGTGCTTGACTGACATGTAAAAAACATTTTTGGGGGTGACAAACGGTGGTTGGTTCAAAAAAAACTGTCTATAACTCGGCGGAAAAAGAGGAACGGAGTGTCTTGACACTAGGTTCACCGGTTCTCACTGCCTATCCTGCTATATGCGGGATGAATGAAGTAAGTAAAAGTAAGTAAAAGATGAATAGAGTAAAAAATATATATTAGTATTATTTTGCCAATTGGGGATTAAGCCCATAACCATTGCATTTTCAGTCAAATTTCCCACTAACGATTTCTAAATGATAAACATTTTAAACCTATTCAGCAATCTCAATTGATATTAAAATAAAAATAGAAGGACATTGCATTTAAACCGTTTCGTATCAAAGAGATGGCTTCTTTACACAATAACGTTTTGAGATCCTTTACACAATTCTCGAGAGATCTCGATACTTTGAGGCTCCTTTGACTTTGGTATGAAATTCTTAAATCTTTTGTAGGTGATTTATTTATATATTTATACTTCATAACTGATATTCTGCCATATTTTTAGCTTCACGCTACATTAGGGGTAAACAGAGGGAACCTGGGGAGCTAGTGTTAAGACACTCAGCTCCCATTAAGACACTTTTGTTTCCGGGACTCTGAAGGTATTGGGTCTCCCCCTGAAGGATCTGGGTCTCTGAAGGTAGTGGCAGAAAACAAGTCTCGTTTTGCCTCGTTACCAGAGCAAGGAAAAGAAAATATTAAATATTTCATTTCCTCGAGTAGAAATTGAACCCACAACATATTGCGTTTACAATTACATACACGTTTTGTGTAATAAAATATACATGATCATGATGATATTTGGTACTTTTCTTTCCTATATATAAGTGTTCTACAATTTTTCTCCATACGCAATCAGGAGTTAATCAACCATATTAAATCATGGAATCTTACTTTTTTCTTTAATAATTTGTGAAATTAAATGTGTAAGTAAATGAATTAAACACAACCAATACAAAAATTGAAGGCAGCAATTCAAAAGGTCCATATGTTTTATAAACGCAATATTAAAAATTTCAATGCAATATTGCTCGCACCGTACGACCCTTGATGATTATACTGCTCGTTTATTTTTTCTTAAATAAATCATGTTAATAATTTGCTTGTGTAACCTTTTCAATATATTCAGTACCTCGAGTGGGAATGGAACTCACAACAGTCGGGCGCTTCACTACGGCCTTAATAAGTAAATACGATACACTATATAATTTTTATATATGAACAAAGAAAAAATTGTATTTATAAACACCAATTGATTTATACCAGGCCCTTCTCACATCTCAGATTTCTAGGTCAAGTGTTTCCACACTATGCATTAGGAAGCTCACTCTTATGAGTAGCTACGTATTGAATTACTGAATAAATATATAAATGTAATTCACTAAAAACAAATTGACTTCTGTTTGTCTGTATGTCATACTGTCTACTTTAAAAATAATAAACTAATTTAAATTAAAACTATTTAATACGTCTGATCGTTTTGAAGATCTAAACAATATTAATTATTAAATTTAAAACATTTCTCTTGAAAAATTATAATCGATTGCAACATTTACTGTGAATTTTACAAAACAATAAAAGTGCTTATAAAAATAATCGGAATACTCCGGTGGTCTGGCTGAGCCAGCGGAATAATCTTTCTTAACCTAATATTGAGGGTTTGGATGAGTGGATAACTAGGTATTATTTTATTTTCCTTGATTCAATATCAAGACAAGGCACGGCGTTAAATTCTGCTACTCCTTGCCAAAAAACCTTGCCAAGTAGAAAATGGAGCGTCTTAAATCTTGAATCCCTCTGCCTACCAGGGTAGGCTTATAGCTTCACATGTATCCCGCATATAACAGGTTATATGCGGGATACATGTGAAGCTATTATAAAATTACACATTTAAAATATGTAATTACATTTATATTTGTCTATATTATTAAAGACAATTGGGGAAAAAAAATCGTATTTTTTTTTCTTCTTATTTAATCTCCTTGAGTGGGAATTGAACCCACAACCTGTCACGCTTACAGTCGAATATTTTAAAAATAGTCACAAAGTTGTAAAAACTTTGAAGAAGCGCTATTCTATTGCTAGCTGAGAATGGCGATAGTGATTTAATTTTTTTTTTATTACACTTTTCACTTATACAACTTAATGTTTTTAAGTTATATATGTGTGAATATATAAATTGTATACACTTAAATATCACTTTCACGTTGTATCTTACAAGGTAGACAGAATTCCCTTTTATTGTTAAGACAATTTACAGCGTGTTGTTACCAGTGCAAGTTTATGCTCCTAGTACCCAGTAAGAATCGAACCCACTCTCGTCGCGCTGCTCCACGATGGTCTAAATAAAACAATAAATTCATTCAATTGATAGATTTTAATTAAGCTGGAGTATATCGTCGAGCTTTATAGTAGAACGAAAGACACGACGGCTTGAGACGGGAAGGCGCTAATATTCAATTCCAAGGAAATAGATAAATGGCTTCTTATTTTTTCCACTTTCTTAACTCCAAACCTTTATAAAAGACAATATTAAAAATAAATTAAGTTAAACCCATTACTGTAAACGTCTATTATGTTATTTTGTGGAGTTACTGAAATGAGGATACTTACTAAGTTTTAATTATAAGAGATTCTTATAATGAATTTAGTAAACCACTTGTTTTTAGCTTCACGCTGTATCAGTGTAGGCAGAGGGAACCTAGGAATTTAGTTTTAAGACACTCCGTTCCCATTAAACCACTTTCAATCCAAATTTTTCGACGAATTCTCAAAGCATTACGTGTTGAGAGGCTTTGCCTTTTTTTCCAAAGCTAATAAAAATTTAAACGCTTCTTAAACAAAATTGAAATCCTTAATGATTATTTGTTTATTTTTATATAATAAATTTGAAATGAAAAGTAATTAACGATCATACAGTTATAAAAAAAAAAATTATATATTGTATCATTTTTTACGAAAATAACAAATAAATGACTCATACACACATATGTATGCAGATATATTGGCTCGAAGGACCAACAGAATATAAGACGAGGGTACTCTTATAATATTTAAGCATCCAAGCTATTGATTCACCTAATGCCCATTTTATATTACGTTTATACCTTACCTTAAATGGACCCGATGAAAATGTTAGATTCTAAGATCAATCGGAATAAAAGATTTTATGACGTTTGGCTTATTTCAGTTATTGGAAAGGCATTTGGATTTTACTTGAAATTTATTTACGAAATGTTTGTTGCTTAGGATTTTTTTAGGAATTATTTTGTTTTCAAGTAATCTTATACTATACTTCTATTTTTAATATCATAAACTTGAAGAGTTTGTTTGGTTAAATGTGCTAATTTCAGAAACTAATGTTTCGATTTTCTTAGTGTGTTATTCGTTTTGATGTAAACCATTGTACTGGTGGCCAGCGTTACTTCGGGCAATTAGAATGTGGCATGTGTCATATACAACTCTCGGTTGTTTCCATTTGACTATGCGGGCGAAGCCGCACTTAAATCTGGTATCTTTGAAGTAGCAAGGTTTGTAGTACGTTTCTTCGTCTTATTTACTACGTACGTTCATAAATAATTTTACATCACCCTACATGAATTTCTTAAATATTTGATACTGTGTCTGTCTCGAGATAATCGGATTATTAAAATATTTCTTATTTTTATAGAATTTAGAAGAGGGTTGATCAAAAATGCTTTAAAATCATTTAGTGGGTTGAAATATGAAAGTTATTCCTCCCTATCACCCGTCCCAGCCACTGTACCCAATAACTTACAGTCTTTCAGCCGACGATTTCCTACACCCTGTCCTGAATAATACATGGCTGTAGTTTTATCATGTATACGTAATACGTGATGTTGTAACGTATATTTTGTTTTATTTTAATTTTTACAATTTTAGTAGTGTAGGCTCTATTATATTAATTGTTTTCAGTCTTATAAAGCAAAGAATGGCGCTGGGTTTTGCCACTCAAAACATTTCTTAACTGTTACCTAGAAAAGTACTAGATTGCTTCTGCGTACTGCCTGATATGCGAGATTAGAGTGAAATTTCAAATAAGAAAAAATAACATAAAACCGAATCATATGCCACAAACGAATTTAAACTACAAGTATTTATCACATAAACCTGAAACCTAACGTTTCTAAAGAATGAATTGTACCAGAAAATAAAATTATAGGATAAAGGACCGCCATCGCCGGTCCGCGAGCCAGATTAAGGTCGGCACAGTCGGCTGTCGTCAACAACTTCTAATTTCTGAACTAAGCTTTATATAAGTTATTGTGTCGCTGTCAAAATGGATGTTGGAAAAGATTATATGTTATGTTAGGTAATGGGATTTCTTGTAATATAACATTAGTTTCATTTGATAGTAATCTTTTAAACTTTTTTAGCTGGACACAGTATCACGCACATAGCAAGGTAGGCAGAGGGAACCTGGAAACCTAGTGTTAAAACTCTCCGTTCCTATTAAGAGACTTCCGTTCCTAACTTTCCGTCGAATTCTCTAGGCATTGCGTGTTGAGTGGCAGAGGAAGAAGAAAGTTATTTAAGTGACCAATTACTGACACTTCATCTTGCATAGCAGGGTAAGAAGAAGACGCCCTCCGCCCAATTTTCGAGACATTGCGCGTGGAGTGACAAAACTCAACGTCGCGATTTGTGTCCCTCGAGTGGCAATCGAACTTTACAGTCAGTGTATGTATATAGATACTTCTAAAAAGCTTTCACAAATTCATATTCGGTTTGAACTATACTGGCTTCGCTTTATTTAGATCAAAGAACTAGCTTCATTGTGAATATCATATCATGAATAGAACATTCGGCTTATTGCTATACAGAAAGAGCAAATAAAAATATATTTAATGCGTATAATATTGTATATGTGACAATTTTTGTTAGTTAATATTATATCATATTTAAAATTGTCATTATTTATGTATACAATTTTAAGGATAGTTACATCTACAAGCGTCGCGCTTAGGTAAAGCCAAACGCGATGGATGTGGGTTCGATTCCCACTCAGTGAAATAAAATAATTGTTATTTTCATTTTTTCACTCTGGTAACGTGGCAAAGCGTGGCATTGAGTTCTGCAACTCAACACAATGCCTCGAAATGTGGCAGAAAATGGCGTACAGAAATGTCTTTATGGGAACTCTACCTATAAAAATAAATACTATTTCTTGTGAAATTTAAACCTACAACCACTGTGTTTGGTCGGATTTATAAAATTTTCCTAATGGTTAATACATTGCAAGTTGAGTATGGGAACTCAATGTCGCGCTTTGTCCAATTACCAGAGGGAAGAAATAAAAAAATAATTCATTCCCCCGACTGGGAATCGAAGCCAAAACCGTCGAGTTTATAGTCAGACGCTGTGCCGCTGCGTCATAACGGCCCCATTCCAAATCTTTTTCGTTACCAATTTTCATTTCAATTATGAAAACATTAAAGTATAACAAACAAACTTTTCAAGAACAATATTTATACAAAAAAATAAATAGGAATAATAAATTCTGACCAAAACATCTTTTCAAATTCCGTTGAGACAATTATAATGAGTCGCAATTGGTGGGAACGCCCTAAAATATGATAATAATAACAAGTTATTAGAAAGTTGTTCCCTCATAAGAATTAAGAGTGAAGGAAAGTAATAAATTTACCCTATTTTTTTGTTCGGAAACAATAAAAAAAGATTTTGTCTGGTTTTACATCAAAATTGTTTGTCGATTGTATTGTTTATGATAACCTAGATTGATTCTTACATTAATTTGCAGTTTAAATTTAATATTAACACTTCTTTATATAGGAGAGACACGACAAAATTTTTGAATTGAATGGCGGTAGTGAACTCCGCGCGTTGTCTTGTCCCCGAAGCGAGGAAATTGAAATAGCTCATTTCTCTGAGTGGGAATCGAACCTAAAGTCGATGCGCCACGATCGTACCATAAATTTAAAGGAAATAAATGAGTATCCTTAAACTTTAAAATCTTCTTCAATTTAAGAAAAATATATAGAAAGTTTTCAGATTTCACGAGATTTCAAGATATTATCTATTCGACACTGATTATGTAGACGTAGTGTAGTGACCCGCATATGCTGTCTAAATGTTAACCTAGTTTCCGCTGAAGCCAAGACTTGATAAGTAAGTGGATAACAGTTGAGTTTAGCATAAATTGAAGTATTTACTCATTTGTAAATAGACCGTAGAATATATTCTTATAAACCGTAATAAAAAAAGTGAGAAATGAAGTGTCTTAACACTACGCTCATTCTGTCTACGCTGTTACATGCTGGGTACAGTGTAAAGCTATTTTTCATATTATAAAAAAAAGGCAATTGCAAAACAGAGTGAAAATTTGTCATTGCCAACGCGATGGATATTGTACCTTGACGTGTGGGTTCGAATCCCATTCGGGGGAATGAGTTATTTTCATTTATTTGCTGGCTAGAACCATTAAATAGGAAAACTCTTGAATTAGGGTGCACAGAATATCAGAATAAAGTATCTTGAAGAAGACAGAACTCTCCTCAGCTTACCCTGTAATATGGTAAAAAGTGTGACACTGCTTTTAATTCCAAACTTAGACTAAAAAGTGGAAAATAAAACATTCACCTTGTAATACTTTGTTACATAAAAAAAATATTTTAAAATTTGAACGTATAGCCAAAGAATTTTCTTACAAAAGGTTAGAATCACAAATCTAGTTCGCTAATGCATCATTTTTCATACCGCTATAACATCGAACCCATTGGATTTCAAACAAAGTAGGTATTTTCTAAAACCGTTTATTTGTTGGAAACTTCTACCCATTCCATTCAATAACCAGCTTCTATTCCAATTTCATTTCCGAATTTGCTGAAGGAATGATCTCTCACAATTGTTTTATATTTTTAATGGATTCCACAGATGACGATAAGTCGGCTATTTACATTGTTATTTCCTGAATTTTGGCTTATAGTATTGATTATGTAGCGAGACTGTTTTGTGTCTATAAAATATTTGTTTTATGGGAAATTACTTTTGGAATAGGCAGAATTAACTTTGTTGTAATTAAAAATGTTAATGACTTTTACATTTATATTTATTTGGAGATGAAAATATTATATGGCTTCAATGGCACAGTGGGATAGGGTCTGACTGTACACTAGCACTAGGTTCAATCCCGACTCGAAAAAATAAATTATTTCCATTACTTCACTCTGACAAAATAAATAAAGTGTTGAATCCCACTACTCATGATGTAGAGGCCGTCGTGGCGTAGGGGCACAAGAGTGTGACTGTAAACGTAACGGCCGTAGGTTCGATTCCTACTCGGAGGAATGAAATATGTATGTGTGTGACTATGCAAAGCGCAGGCGTCAATTTCAGCCACTCGACTCGTAATCCCTCAAGGATTCGGCTGAAACTGGAGAACGAACTGACTGAGGAATGGAGTGTCTTAACTCTAGATTCCCAAGGTCCCTCTGCCTACCCTGCTATGTGCACGATACAGCGTGAAATTAAAAAAGAGTATCTTGATAATTGATTCTATTTGCTATTGATAATTAATTACTATTGCTTATTATTTGCTTACCGAGAAAAAAATAATGAATATAATAGTAAATATTTTTCTATACAGTGGTTAATACTAAGTAATATATCCATCTAAGTAATATATCGAAAACAAAAAAAAAAACGATTTGAATTCACGTAAAACATATTCCCAAGTACCAAATATAACTTAGTCTATAATGCACAAAGGTGCACTTAGAGTGTACCTTTTCCAAAGTATTTCAGCTTGTGTGGTTCCTATGTGGAGTATAAACATTGAACGCGATCTCCAAAGCTATAACACTTTAGATACTTGCAGTTTACTTAGGAAGCAGGGATGCGCTAATGCCGTAGAAGGTTGATACGTAAGGAAACTTTATACATAATGTCGAGGTTTTTTAATGTGAGCCAAGTGATATGGATATTTTTCTTTGGAGACTACTTTTACTTAGACTATAGGCTTTTAAGATTTTGAAAAATGGTGTGGGTGTGAGAAATATAGCGTGTACATCTAAAAACTTCTTAATAAGGTTATTAGATAAATTATTTTTAGCAATTTATAAAAAAATTATATCTTAACAGGTAAGTCTAATCTTGTCTAAACAATAAAATTAATGACTTTTTTATGCTTCGATCCATTTTATGTATTTTATCATTATTGCTGAAGTACTAAGCTTACACTATTAAACCTTATTAAGTTTTAAGATTAAATACATAATGTATTACAAAAGAAAATGATTATAATATTAAAGAAAATATAATAAAATTTTAATTTTTGTGATTTTATTTTCTTTTGTTTATTTTAGTTAGTAATATAACTTTTGTTTATTTAGGTTAGCAAAGCAATATCTCTTATGGTATAGGGAGTCGAATACGAAAAACGATAAGATGCTATCGTTATTTTTTTTCCTTATTTTTTTTAATTGACGCTGTATCCCACATAGCAGGCTAGGGAAAGGGAACCTGGGAACCTAGTAATAAGACACTTCATTCTCATTAACACATTTCCGTTCCCCACATGGGAATCTAACCCACAGCCGTCGCGCTTTCGACGGTCTCTTTTTCCCCTTTTATTAATATAAAAAATACAAAATACATCTCTGAAATCAAATAATCTCCGCCAGCCCTACTGTCATAGTGCGAAATAAACTTCAGTTAATACATATTTATCAGTCGGCGGAAAACATTGAGGATAATCCGCCTCTTTGTAAATAGCTAAGGGCCAAATGTAACGCCAGTAATATAAATATACTAAGTATTGGAAAAACAAATGTTCAATTTCGTTAGAAAAATAGTGTAATTTGAATTGTTTTATAACGTGACGTTAATGTTTAATATATCTTTTATATAATATAGTGAGACGGAAACTAGTGTTAACACAGTATTTCCATTTCCTGCTCTATTTTCGAGACATTGTATATTTAGTGGCAGAACTCAATGTCACATTTTAACTTATTTCTCCCATTGAGAATCGAACCTACAACCTATGCGCTTATAGTCAAAAGCTGTACTGGTGTGCCACGAACGACGCAATATTTTTTTTATGATTATGATTTTTTTACCCAACTGTGGTGAAGTTTAAAAGGAGGTATGAGTTATGTTTTCCGTGCGTATGTATGTACCTTTATTATCTTATAATTGATAAACCAGTGAACTAATATTGATGAATGAATGGATGTATTAATTTAGTTTATGCAGTTGGGTTTTTTATTTTGTTTTACTTGTATCTAAATATAGCCATTTTGGAATTGTCTTTATGTTCATCGCGCGTCCAGTGAGGCTCGCATAGTAAGACTATTAACACAACGGCGACAGCTTAGTTTTTTTTATTAAATATAGTTATTCCCCCAAGTGGCTAACGAACCCACGACCGCCGCGTTCACTCACTACACTTGACTCGATATACCACGATGGATTTAATTCTTATCTCTTTTCTTTTCTTTTGGTATAAGCTTTTATTCGCTGTAAGTTAGCTAGTTACAAAACTAGGAATGACTGTCATGTTCCTCCAGAGATCCATTTAATAAAACTATATACATATATATTTATATTAAGATAATACAGGCTCGACAGTCGTTAACGTAAGAAACAATGGAAATCGATTTAAAGTGTCTTCGAAATATAGAGTAATCATCATCATCTTTTATCTGGTGTGGAACTTGATAAGCCTAATCAATCTGTTTAGTAATTTTAAAAGTAAATGAGCTGTATAATATGAACTTCTGAAAGCTCAAAGCTCTAAATACTAAATAAATAAATCTGTGTAGAACGGAGTGTCTTAATGGTATATGGAGTGCCTGAATACTAAGTTCCTATATTACGTCTACCTACCCTGCTATATGCGGGATACAGCGTAAAACTAGAAATATAAATATTATTTCACATAGAAATAGAACTCGAGTTGGATGTCTGCATTAAATCACGCAACCATTCCAGCCAACTCAATTTACGTTACAGCTTCATGCTTTATCTCGCATATAGCAAGGCAGGCAGACATAACCTAGTGTCAAAACTCAAGACTCTCCGCTTATCGCTCGAACTCCATATGTTATGTGCTGAATGGTGGAACTCAACACCACCTTCGAGCTGGTAATAAAATTAATCTCTTTCTTTAAAGAATAACCCAAAGTTTAATAGAAAACACAGTATGTATGTCAAGAATGAGATCAAAGTAATGTCAATTTTTGTTTGCCGGAGAAACGCTCGACGTAAGCACAAGTACCTATGTCTGACTGTTGACTTGACGAGTGTAATGATAAGGGCTTTGAGTTAGATATCATTAGGGGACAAAGAAAAAGTTTCAAAGCTAAGCATTATTCTTTATATAGTATGTTATACTTATTGTTGCTTAATTTTCTGTTTTTTTTTGTTTTGAACTATACTTTTTTGGCTGTTTTGGCTGTTTAAATTGAATGTATAATTTACGTAATTATTATTTGTAGCTTTTTTTCTTTTTTTTTGTAGAGCAGGGCTGGTGGAGGGAATCTAGTTAAGTGAGAAATGAACACACTGCGCTTACAATTGGACAATTGAAATTTACTTTTTGCCCCGAGCGGAAATCGAATCTACAACCGCAACGCTTACAGCCAGTCACCGTGCCACTGCGACTTAAGGCCATGAGATATCTTTTCATAGATCAGTTATTTTATATTGAATTAATTAGTTCCTACGCCACGATGCTCTATTAGACTATTTTACGAGTATGTGTACAGGTATATATGGATGCATTTACACCCAGACATAGAATGGATACTGATGTACACATAAACATTTATCTTAGGAGGGGATTGAACCCATAATAAACTAAGAAAAGCGTTTGGAATTTAGAGATTATGATCTTGAAGCTAGTGGAAACGATAGTATTGAAAATAACTTGGCAATGTATGTTTTTTTTAATTATCGATAAAAAATATGTTCTTGTAAAAACCAAACAAAATGTAAATACACTCTGTATCGTATTTACCTTAATTTGCAAGATATTAGGATTCCTGTAACAATCAAATAAAAAAAATAGATTTATCGTAGCGTAGGATTACAGCATCTGAACATAAACACGAAGATTGTGGGTTCGAGTCCCACTCGGGAGAGTGAATTATTTTCATTTTCTTGTTATAGTACGGCATTAAGTTCCGCCAATTAAAGTGCAATATCATAATAAGGAGTATGGTCGCCACCCACCCGACAAAATTGTGCCGTGAAACGGCCTATTCGTGTTTCAGAATATTGTCAGTCGAAACCGTATAGAAAGTCGGGTCAAAATTTCGGGTCAAAATTCTGAAGCGTTTTATGTAGACCAGTTACAGTTACCAGTTACACACATAAATCCTCGCATATGGAGAGGGTCTGGATGGATTCATTTTTTCGATCGTCCCCGCAGTCTCCTGGCTAGTCTATTAATGACTTGTGTGTTTCTGGGTTGAAAACAGTATAACACCTCATTTTACTGCCAACTTTCCTTACTATTAACACTCCTTAAATCAGAAATAAAAATAAATTGAAAAAGGGTTTACAGCGACTGCACTCACTTACTTAAAGTCCACTACTATCTTGAGACTGATAAGCCTCATTCGATGTTCTTTACGGAAACGTAAATTGGTTGTCCATCCGACGTCGCTTATCTTACCATATTGTCGCTTATCTTATCGGTATAACCTGGGGCACAATTGTCTATGCTGAAGATCTTTCACATAGTGGAGACCAGGAGACAGCTAGGCTTGGACAAAATTGAGTATTTGGCTCAATAAAAGTACCCAACAGCCCAGTTAGTATTACCGACGGCCACCTATATTCCTAACAGGTTCACGCTATCCGTACATGGTGGGAATTCCTAAGTACGGATGAAATGCTTTGAGTGTACATTCTTCATTCTCACAGAGAGACGTTGGAACTCGTTGCCGGTATCTGTATTTCCTGTGTCATACAATACGGTTGTCTTGAAATATAGCGTGAATAGTATGTATAAAAAAACCTATATGTATACGAATATATAGAAAAAGCATTTTTTCCATTTTTTTAACTCTTGTTGTATTAATTTAATATATGTATACTGTTTAATTTATTATAAAAAATACACCAACTTCTTTTCTTNGTATTTGGCTCAATAAAAGTACCCAACAGCCCAGTTAGTATTACCGACGGCCACCTATATTCCTAACAGGTTCACGCTATCCGTACATGGTGGGAATTCCTAAGTACGGATGAAATGCTTTGAGTGTACATTCTTCATTCTCACAGAGAGACGTTGGAACTCGTTGCCGGTATCTGTATTTCCTGTGTCATACAATACGGTTGTCTTGAAATATAGCGTGAATATTATGTATAAAAAAACCGATATGTATACGATCCGATAACCGATATATAGAAAAACCATTTTTTTCAATTTTTTAACTCTTGTTGTATTATTTTAATATATGTATACTGTTCAATTTATTAAAAAAAATACACCAACTTCTTTTCTTATTTAGAATTATTGAACATGAGTACTATCTACAAAGGTACCTATATTAATTTCAATTTTTCAAACCAAGCCTGTTGAGTTGTATTAACTAAGTAGGTAACTCATTATGAAATGAGATTCTCTTTGGAGATTCGTGTTAAAGGAAAAAAAGAGGGAAGATAAAAGCAACGGAATAATTATTTTACGGTACTCGACCAGCTGAAAAGCGTGATTTTTTAGGATTTTGTTGTATTAGGATGTTACCAACGGAATATTTTACGGAGAAGGCTGAGGTTTTAACAGAAAGAAATTATCGATAAATTAGTGCATAACCTTTTTTTCGTCAATTTCAGAGATTGTTATCTCTGAAATGGGAAAATATATATGTATTGGAAAATATACCGATTTGAAACACCCGTTCACAATTAACAAGCGACTCATATAATGTATGTGCATTTCCTTTCTTCGTATTTCCGAAACTATAGAACCGCTTTTGATGAAACTCAGACTGTTCCTTAGGTTGAGATGAGTACCTATATCACATTTAAGTTAAAATAATGACTTCGATATGATCTTACTTTCCGAGAAAATAATAAATATAATGTCTTGTCTGTCTTAAATATTATCCAATTTCAACAATATCACATACGTGTCAAACTCAGAACCTCCCTTTTTTAGGTCAATCAACATAAAACTACAATATTATGCTTATAGCCAATACTCCCTAAGAAATCACACTCATGGGAACAATATACGCTCTGTATATTTTCTAATCTTCGTATATTTTCCAATATACAACATACACTACTATCGTCATAATGTGTATCGGAGGTGGAACGTACAATTTTAAATTGTATTTTTTAGTATTTTTAAATACATTATTAATATATTTTTTAGTATTTTTAAATACATCATACTACTACACTTAGCGGTCAGTCAGTCAGTCTTTATATATTATGCATGATAATAACATACATATTAATAGAAATATGCTTAACTTAATAATTAAATACATAAAGAAATAATTGATATATTTCATTCACTGCGATAGTCTTAGTTTTACTTAATAATTAAATAACATATCTACATAATTTTTGAGTACTTATTTAATCTCTCTAATAGTAGAGTGGGGGTATGAGTTTGATGGTGAAAGCGAACGGGGTTCTATTCCCGCTCGGGAATAATCCAACCATCACAAACTCAGAGCGATAAAATTAAACTATTAACTCGTTCCGAATTATTTTCATAAAATAATTAAGTATAAACTATTTTCATTTTGTCGAGCAAATCGGACGGCGGAAAGTTGATAGGGGAGTGAGTTGACTCTGTTCCCTCTATTTTTTATGCGGGATGCAGCGTGAAGCTACAAATAATATATGAAGAAAAAAATCAATAGATGCATTCGTTTTTGTATTGATTGCTTCAGTACATGAGTTTATGTAAAGCTTTACTCTAGTCTACTCTAGTTTCAAATGAGATTGGTAAATACTTGTTGATAACTTACCTACACCTGTACAAGTAAAAGTTTTCAAATTAAGCTGAAAGCTCTTTTTAAGGAACTAAACTTGATAAGTTTACACATTTAAACTAACTTTATAAACTTAAAGATAGTCCAATGTTAAGACAGCGCGTCTTCTATTTCGCGTTCTATTGTCATATAGGAAAATAATTATATCGTAGCATTGCGTGTTGAGTGGCGTAACTCAACACCAGACTTTTGCTTTGTTGCCAGAGCGAAGAAATAACAATAATAATAGATAATAAGTAATTCCCTCCAGTGGGAATCGAACCCACTACCTTTCGCGTTTTCTGCCGCACGACTGGCCTGCCTGCTTACATAAGAATTAATGAAAACTATAAATATATATTCCAATTTATTAAAAATGAAATGGAGATAATAGAAAAATAATATTTTAATAATATCTATTTCTCCGCTCCAGTTACACCTTTGTGTTAGCACAGCGAACACACAGCTGGGCTACCTATGTCTACCCTGCAGTATACAAGATATATTTGAACTATATATGTATAATTAAACATTATATGAAGATATCCTTGGTATAGCGTTTCACCGTAAACGCATTGGTTGTAAGTTCGATTAACACTTGAGTATACGAATTTCATATTCTCATACTGGCAACAAGACAAAGCGCGGTCTCGAGTTTTGCCAGATTCTACGTAATACAGAAGCAAAATTAATGTAGCACCTTTCTTTTTTTATGTCAATTAGAGAGTACCTCCCTTTCTTCTGTCCATTTATATTAAAATTATATGCGCGTTGTGTGGACGCGAACAGACACTTTAACTAGACTGGAAGTAATGTTTATAGAACGATTACGAGAGAGCTCTTTCAATTATAATAAGAAGACATTTTTCCTAAAGGTAGGTAGAATATTAAATTGACGCGAGACTAGAACACACCAACTTTTTGTTTTTCTATACATATAGGTAGTTTTGTATTTATTCGTATAACTTAACTTAGCTTAACTTACGAGTAGTATACATGCCCGCCGGGCCCTCGTGCCCTCGTGCTTTTTACGTGGCCTTCCTTCAGTATATTTAATACTGTGTTTCCGAAGGTCAATCGAGGTCTCCCCTACCTCTGTTCCGCCGAGTGGAAATTGAACCTACGACCATCGCTGACGCTGTCATAATACACCACGACGTAATTTTATAACATATTTTGTGAAACATTCATAGGGAGTATGTGACATAAGACCTACCCAGACTTAAAAAAGTTTAAGACAATGCGAGGAGAAAAATAAAAGATTTAAAAAAATCTTACTTTATCATATTCTAAATCACATTTTAAATAGAGCATAAACACTGTTCTTTACTCGCCCTTTCTTCCATATTGCTATCTTGGACACCAATTTGCCTTTCCATATTTTTTTGTCGTTCGCCCCCAGTCGATATGTCGTAAATTTGTAATCCCAACAAATTGCTTGCCGGCCACAATGTACGAGGCCGGACGCCACTGGTTTCGCACTTCGTTTGGTTTATATAGTACGCTAGTAAGCTCCGTGCTTTGATTGTAAAGATTGTAAAGGAAAAAAGTTAGTGTTCTTTAGGGTTCTGTAGTATAACGGAAAAAACATTATATAGGATCAATTAGTTATCCATCTGTCTATATATGTTTATAGGACAGACAGGTCCGTTAATACCAAAATTGCTTAGAAGTGTCTACGTCTACCGTCTCCAGGATCATGAAAAAATTTAGCTTCTAACTCAAAACAATCAAAAGATAAAAACAAACTGAGTGTATCCGCTCTCATACTGAAGTTTGTCTACTTTTTTAACAATCATGAAATTAGTACGGAACGTTCGGTGGACGAGGCCGACTCGCACACTTCATCAGGTTTTTAATTTGTCTTAAACAGGTTTCATTTGTGTAGTTGCTCTAGACGTTTCTTGAAATGGCTGAAAGCAGAGCGGAGATTAAATTTTTCAAACTTTTTTTTTTAACTTTTTATTGAAAACGACTCGACGACGATGGTATCTATAGATACCAATTTTTAGTATTTTAGTAGGCAGCGGGGGGAACCTATTGCTTAAGGCTCTTCACTTTCTGCTTAATTTTGCATACATGGTGTGATGAGTAGCGGAACTCAAAACCATGTTTTGTCTTGTTATCAGTGCAAAGGAACAACAATCATAGGAATCGAGCCCACGACTATCCACTTTACAGTCAGACAACGTATGTTGCTAGATATTAAATATATACAGGGTGGAAGAGGCAGCGCTCCTTTTACTGCAACTGCATATAGGGTAAAATATTTCAAACCAAGAATTAAAGAAATTAATCAAGGTACTTCAACAGTTTGGACGTAGGATTTTTTTTTCATTTCCCGAGTTTTATCCATACCTGTATTACATGTGACGCACACATACGAGTGTGACATTGCCGCTTTGACAGGTAAGTGTATGTGTGCCTATGTTATACTTTACAAATGGCGTTTTGTTTTAAAACGATAATTTAAATTTTATTATTATTTTGTTAGAAAAAATACTTTTCCATTTTTGAGATTTTTTTTTTCTGAATTATTTTAGGCTTTTATAGAGTAGTTAAAAATGTAGTTTTATTTAAAGCGGTACTGACAATTCCATCTTGTATCATATTACATTTAAGATATATCCCAACTTTTACCTAAACTAATTAGGGCTGAATGAAAGAAAAACGACGACGAATTGCGAAAACAAAACAAAAATACGAGCAATTTTACAAAACTAAAACACGATAAGTCACAAGTTACGATATCGATTGCTAATGGAAACTCAGCGAAAAGGAATATTACTTGACATTTCAGTCTCCATAGAGTTTGGGAATAATTTTCTCAAAGTGGAATAAAAAGTTATGAAGCATATTTTAAGCCTCAATTGATTTGTTTTATACGTTAAATTGAATTTTTTTGTAAGCATTTCTTTTTCTTAATATTTTGGGGTTCGAGAATCGGAGAATATGGATTACATTATACTTGTATTTGTTGTTTATTATGAATTTGGTGTGTTGTCTTAGTAAATATTGCTGTAAAACTACTGTAGATAACGTAAGAAGCTACACTTAATATATAATTAATTTATACATATAAGTAAAATCGAAATGTCTGTCTGTGATTTCTCCGACGGGCATGGATGAAAAAGATTTCTACACATCGTACCGTACCGAGACCGTAGTGTTTGGCACTCCGTTCTCTAGGACTACCCCGCTAGGGATTCAGCGTGAAGCTAAGTTAAGTTAATAATTATATATAAAAAAATATACAAAAAACAAGCCAAGCTGACCCACCAAAAAAATATAATGAAAATATTTAAATTCGCCCTTCATTAAAATTTAATAACTTAAACAAAGCACATTTTACACTAATAAAACATAGTGGTTCACTTCAAAAATTTACTTTTCCACATAAAATTTGGACGAACTGACGACCTAATCATAATTTATTATTAAAACTTCCTTCGAACTTTGAAATTTAATTATCAGCAAGAATCGGGAAAATGTTAGCAATTTCTTAACGAAGTAGCAAAACCGAGGATTAGGGAGTTTATACTATTTTATTTCATGGCGGATACTTTTGTGTTTAAGTGGAAACGTTGATTAAATGAAATTATTGATGGATTTGATTTTTCTAGCATTACTTTTTACATTTCTAATTAATATAAAATGCTGTTGTTACCGTCCCCGTAAGAATTTCGTAGAACCTCTTAAGGAACATTAAGATGTTCCCTTAAACTTCTCGAGGAGCTAAATTGTTAAATTTCATTATTCTACGCTGCATTATTTTGTATGTGCGTTGTCGGTCACTCTGTTAATAACGGAAGAGTATATAAAAATCCGTTTCACACTGTATCCCTCGCACAGCAGGTTAGGCAGAGGGAACCTAGTGCTACACTCAGTTCCCATTAAGACACTTTCGTTCCCCAATTTTGCTGAATTCTCAAGGTATTGTGTGTTGAGGAACAAGGTATTGTGTGTTGCGGAACTCAATGCCGCGCTTTGCCAAGTTACCAGAGCGTAGAGTAGAAATCGAACGCACAACCGTCGCGTTTATTGGCAAACGAAGGCCTCAATGTTTATGATATTCTTAAATATAGTAGATCGGTAAACCTATAACATGTTTTATGTAGCTAACGAACTAATTATATGAAGGAGAGTTATTGAAGCAATGAAGCGGGTGCGGGTCGACGAGACTATAATAAACTCGAAGATTTTTTTCATACAATCGATTTCTATGAAAAAATTGGTTTATTATTAGGTTGTAGAAAATGTGAATTATTAAATGTTTTTATTTTCATGGATAGATCATAGATTTATAGTATAGATAGCGAATGGTGAAAGATGAAAATAAACAGTGAGAATGGATCTAAGACAGTGCCCCGCAACTTAGTTCTCCCCTCTCCCTCTTAGTGCTCCCATACATTTCCTACCTATCCACATTTCTATTTTCAATATTATAAGTCTAGTAATCTGTGTATTGTTTATGAGTTAATTAGTAGCGGAAGCGAATTTTAGTATACAAATAAGTAGTTAACTCTTACTGATAATGTTGAAATCGCTCAAAAAAGTATGATCCTCAATCAATATTTAAAATATTATTAAAAATACATACTTATAAGCAAAATTTACATTTCGATTTGCCCTTTTCTAACATTGGTGATAATTTTTGTTTCTGCCAACCAAAAAGCAACCTTTAGACTGTTAAAATAAAGTTCAAATTCATTTGTAATTATGATCTAGATTACTTTAATTCAGCTATTCGGTTAATCCCTAGAGACTTGCTCTTTCCCGAAATCGCTTGGATGTGATTTTCGACTTTTATCTCCACTTTTATTTCTAGTTTCTTCACTATATTAGATAAAGAGGTTTATTACATTCTTTGTTGCAATTCCACTGAACTTGGGGTAGTAGAAACCTACATATATTTCATGATATCTTTTCTATGTACTTTGGTCGGCAACTAAATTGTCCTAACACTAAAGTCTAGTCTGTGGCGTTGAATTCAATACACAACGTCTCGAAAATTGAACAGTGCATCGGAATGTCTTAACACTAGGCTCCTTCTGCCTATCTTCTATATGCTTGAGATAGAGCGTGAAACTAAAAAATGTAACATAAAGTGATTCCCAGAAGCATACATATAAACTTTGAAACGTACGTGAGAATTTCCCAAAGTTTCATTCTCCCAATGGTGCGATTTAAAATCGTATTATCCATTGCCGCCGACGAAAATTGATTATACTAAAAACTTTTACCTTTTGTATCGTGTCACCTTATTTCCGAACCCTTTCTATTAAATAACAACTCGATTTCACTTTATGTAGTTGTGTTTTTTTTTTGTTTTCACTCATGATTTATTTACTCATTTCATCGTCGTGAATTTACTGAATAGCAGAGGGACTGTATTCACGCTATATCCCGTATATAGCCGGTTTAACAGAGAGGTGGAAAGTGAATCTTAACCCTAAGTTCCCAGGTTCCCTCTGCCTACCCTTCTATGTACAGGATACAGCGTGAAGCTAAAAAACACAGAGAAAGCCTAATGATAAAGCCCGATTCAATCTCGGGGGAATTAATTATTTTTATTTTCTTGCTCTAGTACAAAACCCACCCGTTCAGATCTGCCATTTAATACGCAAGATCTCGAAAACCTGAGTATCTTAACACTTCTACTAACCCTGCTATTAGCGGGATACAGCGTGAAGCTTTAGAATTACTTATTATCTCATTTTCACCATTCACCTTATAAAACTTTAAATATTTATTTCTGTGTACCAAAACATATGTACTGTATTATTTATTCATCGTTCACTTTATGGCTTTATTTTACAACTAGAATAACAATAGTTGGTTTTTTGGAGCCATTATCAGTAGTAGCAACGCGCGCTGTCACATTCGGTCGCCATTTTTATGGGTCTGTGTAATTTAAATAACGTATAGTGTATTAAAAACAAAAATACTTTGGAATTTTAATAGAAAATTTTATAATCGTTTGCTTTCAGAGAATAGTCTCCTGACGTCGCGTCACTTGGTTAGCGTAACCCAACACTGCATTTTATTTCATAATAAAAATAGCAGATTTTTAAAATAAAATCCTCATATCAGGGTAGGCATAGGAAACCTAGCACTAGATACTGCGTTATTGCCATCATCTCATCAAAAATTAAATATTTTTGAAGTATTTAGAGTAGCGGAAGTCAAATAGTCGGAATTTATTGTTATATTACCCCCAAATATAGTTGAAGTATATCGAAGTTGAACTGAACGAATACTGACTATTTTGTACACAATTTATATCAAAAGGGGAAAGACAGTTGCCGCAACAATATGCAAAGTAACGTATGGCTTCAACTACCCGTGATGTGTTATGTACTAGAGTCTTGACCGCTTTGAACTAACAATGGTCAAATCCAAATATCCATTTTGTTATGTTGTGTATTTCTATTTATTTAAGTGTCTTCTTTCTCCTCTTTTTGGAGACTATTGTCTCTATACTTGCTTGTAGTTTTGTATCAGATGGAAACTGTGAGTTTATAGTGCATATTTTGTTTTTTATTTAATTGTAATAGACTCCAGAAGCAAAAACGAATTATTCACCTACCTACAACTCTATTAGATGCGTAAAATTAAAAAAAATGAGTACGTGTTTCTAGTAGAGATTGAACCTACAATCATGGATGTATTTTAAATATTTTATTTCATATATTTTAGAATTTTTACAGCTAAATTGTTAACTACTAGCATCAGGTCAATTGATTTCATATTATGCTGACAAAATCATTTTAGGACTGAGCTTTTTAATTGGCTGACCGTTTAAAAGGTGACCTTTTTTAATTGGGAAAATAAGCTTCATCGCATTTCGCTAAATTATATTTAAATTAAGCTTTCTTGTGTGTCTTATTTTTATAAGTCTCTTCATTGGCTCTCGTATTTTCTTCATAGTTAGTCATTTATAAATATGCTTTTTTTATGCGACGATAACGCGTGGTCCGTACAATGGCGGAACCATTGATTACTGGCATTTTGGAATGGGAAACGGAGTGTCCTAACAGTACGTTCTCTCTGCTTACTCTAATACAAAATTTTAAATAAATCTTTGATTAAGAACTAAACGTACAATAACCGTTATCACTTATCAGTTACTAGTATTTATTTATAACTAACTAAATGTAGAATAGATAGCAATCATCAATAAGCAAAACCTTGTAAGCACACAAAAGCGTGCATCTGCATACATTCTCATATATTCCCATAGCCGATGAAGTTGTTCAAGCGTCCCACTTGTCCAGCCATGAAACGTCTCTTGGCGCTCGTGCTTGTACAAAGTGAGAAATTTACACTCAATTTTAGGTAGAAACGTACCTAGTGTTTGAGTTGGGATGACATCTTTATATGCTACTGCCGACTCTTCTACAACTGCTTCAACCCATTGTTATATTACAAAAAACATATTACATAAACGCCTATATGTTGTTCAAATATGTAACTTATGTTTTTAAAGTTAAGTCTAGTTCCTACTGCATTTTTGTTTAACTTGGCACTGACTTTAAACCTATCAGTACTATCGGAACTTTATTAAGATATTTTTTGCGTTTTAATTGTAGAAGTATTTTTAAAGTTTTACATTGTCTCAAATTCGGTTGGAGAATGGAGAACGGAGTTTCTTGACACTATGCCCTCCCTTTATATCTGGCGATACGAGAAAACTAATGAATATTTTTCGTTTATAATCTGAATGGTAGAGCTGACGTATAAAGCAGGTGATATATTTTCTTTCTCAAAGCGGAGTTCTACACCTTTTTATTAAGTGGTAACAATCCTGTTTGTGTAAACGGATCGATAGAAGGAACTTGCAAGTAAAGATAAAAATTTTAACTTGTTACGTAAAGCGAATTTGTCGTATGACGCCGGAAAGCGAATTTGTCGTATCTCTAAAGAGCCTTCTTTCCGCTTTCCGGCGTCAAATTACGTTCTCAGAGACAAAGACGCAAGCTAAAACTAGAGTACACTGTACATACGTCGTATATGTTTCTTAGTGCATGATTAAATTTAAGCTACTCGTCTCTAAACGAATAACAAATTGCATCAAACGTGCAGCTGCATTTCATTTTTAATGAAATCTTCTTATACTGCAGATGTGAAATTCTAATAGCTAAATTGAGTTTCGAAATGACAGAATGAATACATATTCTATATGTTTTTTATGTTCAAAATTTAAAAGCAGAGTAGGAAGAGGGGAAACTAGTGTCAGGGGACTAGCGTCTAGTGGACTTTGAATAGAGTGGCAACACTGCGCTTTGTTTTGTACCAGAATGAAGAAATAAAAATAATTAAGTACGAACGAAGATACTACGTCCAAAAAAAACGTACTCGCTGTACATGGAAGATATGAAATTTTTTTAGCTCCACTTTATATCCCACATATAGCAGAGTAAGTAGAAGGAACCTAGTGTTAAGTCACTCCGTTCCCATTGAGACGCTTCCGAACCCCAATTTTAGCCGAATTCTCAAGGCATTGATTGCGTGTTGAGTGACGGAAATCAAAGCCGCGCTCCGCGCTCAGGCTACCCTGCTATGTGCGTGATACAGCGTGAAGCTGATTTATTTAAATTTTACATAATGGTGAAACGAGAAAAGTAGGATAATATAAAGATGAACTATTGCGAAGTAATTCTCCGTTTTTATATAGATGAAAATATTCCCATCCAATATCCTATTTTGCTCATTACTTAAACTACATTTAGTATTTCTATTAACGAAAATTATTATTGAAATTGCGAATTTTACTCACTCTCACACTCGAATTTTACTTTCACTTTAGGGAAGGTTGGTTATATTCTAATTGTAACGAGAATAACACTAAATTCTTATAATTTGTTGGAATTAGACGACTTTTTGCCTTAATTTGTTGGTCATTTTATGTCTAGAAACTAATTTTAGGGTCGTTTTAACTCGAAGTTTGCGATTTTGGGTTGAGAATATACGACAATTTCCATTTGCTTTGGAAATGTGAATAGTTTCCTCGAGTCCAAAACAATTGTTTGACATTATTGTTTTTAGATTAATTTTAATTAAAAATTTAACTAATCTTTAATTTTCTGCATTTCGCAGAGATAAATTAGTGATTATACTGTAATATGTTCTCTACCTTTTGCCTTTCTTTGAGATACTCGTATAATGCGTTAAAAGAAACAAAATTTCAATAAAAATATTGAATAAACGACAGTATAGAAGCCGCGTTGGCAGAGAGGCACAAGCGTGCGACTGTAAACGCGGCGATTGTGGCTTCGATTTCCACTTGAGGGAATTAAATATTTAATATTTTCATTTTCACGCTCTGATAAAGCGCGGCGTTGAGTCCCTCCTTTAAGCGTTTCGCTTAAAAGAATTAAAACATATTAACGCATTTGAACCCACACGCAATTGCAGTTGAATCCACACAACCATTGCGTATACACTACTCAACTGGGCTACGATGACGTCATTTGACATGTCACATGATGAATGAATGAATTAAAACATTTAAGTACGAATGCAGGCATAATGAAATGTAAACATTGTTAACAAAATGATTTTAACAGCTAACTGTTGTAGCATATGTTCTACTGCCTATATATAAATTATAAATAATTTATTGTAAGAACTTCATGTTTTTAAAAACAAACTAAGTAAAAGTGAAATACTCTTTATTGTACACCAGAAATAAATATATATAACGTCACAAAATTAAAAATACATATATAAATAAGTACAAAATGCGCATTAGGAAACAACTTCAATTTCTGAAAATTATTGATCTGTGTACGTATAAAGAAATCCGATGAGTGTCTCAACATTATATTCCCTCTCTCTTTATACTTGAAATATATGTACTAAACTGGAAATCGAACCCATTATAATTCCCAACTATGCAACAAACAAATTTTGTTATTATTATTTAAAAAAATATTTTAATTATCGAATTTTCACATCGGATTGATAAAATCGACATTTTTTGTATCCGCTATAATTAAATTGGAATCTCCTCGGAGCTCCGTTTATGTCGTTAATCCTGCATTGTGAAAATTAACTTTATTAAGCTTGAGATGGTTTTTTTTCATTTTTTTTCCCCATTGATTAAATTTATTTCAGTCTGGTTATACTCGTAACGCATGGCTTGAGTTGAATATTGTAGAAATAATTTAATAATATTGTAGAAATAATTATTTTAACTACGCTTTCTCTCGCTTTAGAGGCCGCTCGTGGCGTACAGGCATAATAAGGGTGCGGTCGTAAACGCGACAGATTGTGGGTTCGATTCCCACTCGAGGGAATGAAATATTTAATATTTTAATTTCTTCGCTCTGGTATTGAAAAGGACGGCGTTTAGTTCCTAAATTCAACTTGCAATGCCTTCAGAATTTGGTGAAATTCTTTCTTCTAATACTTACCCTGCTATCTGAGGGGTATAGCGTGAATCAATAAAAGCAAAGCTTTATCCCGCTTCACATTGCAAAATAGGGTAGGCAGACATTCCATTGTAAGCCTGTAGCCCCCAAATTTGAAATATTGTGTTGAGTGAAGACGGGGAGTGGAAAAAATTTATACTATTATTATAAAAACGAGTTTGTTTGGTTAATAATACCCTCAGTAGCTACTGGCTCGAGATATTTTTTATACTGGAAAGTCTTCGTATTATATTATGTATCACATGAGACACTGTTCATAGTTATTTTCGTTTGACCACGCGAAGCCGCTGATAAATGTTAGCTTAAATATTATGATCATTTTCCAGAATCAAGATACAACTAGTACCTAAAGAATTAAAATATTCATTTCTCCGAGTGGGAACGGACAAAGACCGCACGCCAAATAATATTAATATATTTTATATAGTACTAGTGGACCCGAACGCGGCTACGCCCGCTTGAACTATACGAATATTTATTAAATATATTTATGAAATTATTTTTGGTTTTCAATAGAATTTGTAAGAAAATATAAGCCTAAATAATTTAAATAAGTTAAAAAAGAATAATACGTGGAGATTTATTATTAGATAAAATATCTGAGTAACTGAAATGAACAAACAAAAGAAGAAAAAGTAACTAAAGGAAATTCTTAATATTAGAAAAAGTACCTAAAGTTTGCCGTGCGTGCGTACTAAACATTTTTCTATATTAAATAATTAATAATTTTTGCGGACAATATTAAATAAAATCCCAAATGATTAAAATTACGATATTTTAAGTGTATAACATTGTTATAGATAACCGAACTGAGATAAATTAATAAGTAGTAGTAGTAATAAGCAGCAAATAATTAAATAAAAATTAACAGTAATTCGAAAATATATAAAAATTTACAAAACCATCAAAGTCATCTGCCCGTTCGCGTCGGTCATACTATACCTACCACTCGTAGGCTAGGTCATTCCGAATCACTGACATCTCCTTAATTATTTATTAAATTGTTATACAGTAAACCATCTTAAGTATAATTTCCATCTAGATGAAATGCTAAAAGTGACTATTATATTTATTTTCATAAGGATGAATATCAAATTATAGAAATCATCTAATTTTTGTTAATGTATACAAATCTATATCTATAGTATATATCAACGCGGACTTTTTTAAACAATATTTAAGGGACAATATTTTTGGAGAATATTGTTTTTGTGTCTCATAAGGTTGAGTCGGCGCGCGCCATGTATGCGTTAAGCAAACTTATTTTGGGTGACGTTTTCTAACAACAAACTTTGCAAATCGTTGCTTAGCAACGGCGGTTGTTATTAACATGGCGGAATAAATTGCATGTCAAATTAATAAGTATTTTAATATATTGGTATATATCGAAAATATTACAAATATGAGAAAAAAAAGTATCCTATGTTCATCCCGAGACCCTCAAGTATCTCTATATGAGTATTTTATCACAATTAAATTAGCTGTTTGGCCCTGATTGCGTAAAAAAAAGACAGACAGACAGAGTTACTTTCGAATTTATAATATAGGTATGGACCAAGTCTATTTTACAATTTACAATATAAATTTGAATGGCAACAGTGATGAGAGTGGAAAATGTGAAAACGTTTTGCATCATGCTTATGAATATTTTAATGAGATGAGACCGCCCTGGGAGATCTAGAGTCAGTGTGTTATGGAAACTAAATTAACGCAAGTATATAAAAGGTTAGGGTTCGTTTACAAGTTATTTTAATTATATATATATACCTACATTTTTTTTTATTTTGAATATTTGATCTTAGCGGAATTTGAACCCGCGTCTCTTTCAAACCGTCTATGCACTCTGACTACTATGCCATATGTTCAAGTCCCTTTACGTTATTTGTTGAAAGTTGTTTTCTAACTGTGGAATAACTCTTTTAAAAATGTAAAAATAAACATATAAGAATTTCGACGTACCTTGATGGGTACTTACGGCTTAGTGGTCAGAACGCTTGGACAGTTTCCAAGAGGCGCAGGCTTCAATCCGGCTACATACGAATTGTCATACGTTTTATTAAAAAACATTTATATACATACACATTTTCGTTAAAAATTAACATTAATTATATTCATTATTTATATTATTAAAATTAATTAAATTCGTTAAATGTATAATGTGTAAAAAATATATCGTCAATATGAGAATTTGAAGTTTGATATCGATAGTGTCCACTCGTGTCGTGTGACAAAGGATGTAATCAAATTTGTTAATTGGTTAATTCGTTGGAAACGGGTTAGTGGATATTATATTTTATAGTAGGTATAATACAAGTATAATAAATACAGAATTTTCAGAAATTTGGTTGGAAATCATTTTTGGCATCGTAAAGAAAGCAGCGTTAGACTTTATTACATAGTGATTGTAAGTTCAATCCCTATCCGGAGAAATATTTTTTTAGCTCTTATGAAATAAACTGCGGCGTTTAGTTTCACCACACTATATGCAATGTCTCGAATCCAGTGGAAAGCGGAGAAGAATATCTTACTACTGTGATAATATATTTTTTTCACTTATTATAATAAGTAAAGCTCACTATAAAACCCACATAAAATATTTGTGTATTAACAATAAAAACTATATAGATAAAAGTTTGTCATGTCCGTAGAAAATAAAGCTTATTTT
>JAAIXI010000226.1:6464304-6669574 GCA_013403645.1 Heliconius nattereri | reverse complement strand
GATTGTACCATTGATTTTGAAAAGAGCAACTGTTGAGTTTCTTGCCGGCTCTTCTCAGCAGAACTGCCTTCCGAACCGGTGGTAGCTTTTTGTTCATATGTTCATTCGACGATTCAAAAGTGCTTATTATAAGTTTATTTGAATAAAGAATAATTTGAATTTGAATTATTTCCATGTAGTACTTACCATTAAAGCAGCGCATGCGCGAATTTGTCTCAACGGTAGGACTTTATACACATTTATCGTATTTATGTTAATTTACTTAAGAATGTGCAAATAATAAACTATATATAAACCTTCCCTGAGAAATACTCGATCTAATGGTGAAAACCGCATCAAAATCCGTTGGGTGGCTTAGAAGAAGAAGAGGTAGAAAGTTCAGACAGACACGAAAAGCGACTTAGTTTTTAACTTTGTAAATTTTGTGTTGTATGTCGAAATAAAAAGTACCTAATTAAATATTGAAATTAAAAAAATCTATATTCTGTCGATCGACCACTGGCGATCCCAGCTATCAAGTCACCCCCCCTGTCTCACAGATATAAGACAATAATATGCATATTTTGAGCACTATATACAAATGGATAACTTGTTGGTCGTTATACGATTAGATAATAGAATAATTTATTCTCTTGTATGCAGATGATTATTAAAAGATTGTCCAAGTGGACCAACCGAGACTGTCTTAGTTTACTAACATAACGACATAACATAAAATGAAACGTATATTGTGATAAATTGAAATTTAAAATCTATAGTAATATAATAAAACTGAAGAGTTGGTTTGGTTGAACGCGCTAATCTCAGGAAATACTGAAATTAATAGAAAACGTCATTTTATGATGGACATGTATGTTTCAGTTCCCTTTTAAATGAAACTGTTTAACAGCATTAATCGCGTATATTTAGTATTATACATTTTTGGAAACCCGACGTTTCGAACACTTTACAGTAGTCCGCAGGCGCACGTGATGTGAATGTATATTGTATAATTGATACAGATTAAGGGCAATTGCTATGTGGGATGTACTCAATGGGTGTATTGGTACATTTTACATATTGAGTGCATATTAAATTAATTAAAAGCGTTTACATATGCATTCCGAGTATATTAAAAGTACAATAAATACTTTAAGTGTATCGAGGTCGTGTAAATATTGAGTGCTACTCATACACTATAGGTATGTTACACGTGTGTTATTGAATACTCTTTAGAGGTTTGATACATATTATATGGGATAGCTTCGGCATACAATGAGTATAATCTAGTGTACACAACGCACCCTTAGGCATCTGTACGGCCAGGTCCCTGTGCAGCCTCTGCTCCAGGTCGTCGACCGCGGCCGCCGCCGCCGCGTCCAGGCGCTGCGGGGACAGCGACGCAGAGGAGCCGCGCGACCATTCGCAGCCCTCCTCGCCCGCCGCGCACCCGCCGCACCCGTCCTCGCCGCCGCTCGCGTTCTTGTGCCGTTTGCGGTACTCCGTTATAGAGAGCTGGTGGAGATGGCAGCAAATTATTAGACTACTTTAGAAAGTGATTAAAAATTTAAACATAGCGGGATTTGAACCCGCACGTCTTGGAAATGGTCCAAGCGCTCTAATCATACGAACTCATCAAGCTATAGTGAAAATCTTTTACCCTTGTTACAGCTTATTTATATGTTGTTGCATATAAATAAGCTGTAACAACCGCGAAAGAATTTCGACACGTGACGACGCTGTATTTTGCATATAGCAGGGTAGGCAGAAGGCACCTAGTGTTAAAACATTCCGTTACCGCGTTTCCGCTGAATTTACGCTTTTTGTTACCAGGGCGAGGAAATGAAAATATTAATTCAGTTTATTTTTGTATATTCACAACTTCCGAGTAGAGTTGAACTTACAACCGTCGGGTTTACTGCCACACAATGTGCCGATGCCGCACGACCGAGATTTTTTTTTTATAAATATATTTTTACACTTTTTTATATTTATATAAATATATTCTTACATTTTTACTTTTTTATTTTATTTCATTAGTAGCATTTAAAATACATAAAAAAGTTAAACAGTGTCCTGCAAAACTCTTTGTGAGTTTGACTGCAGGATCTCCAGTCTCTTTACTTTACTAATTTAAATTAAAATTAAATAGAAACTAACTAACTAAATTAATAGAAACTTGTGAATTATGAAATGAACATGTTGCTACCACCATATTACACTGGCTTAAAAGGCAGCTATTGAAATAGACCCGGCAAGAAACTCAATGTTATGTTGTTATGTTGCTCTGATAGAAATTAACAATCACAAATTAATTAGTGATATCTACAAATATATTGTTATTTTTTATCTTAACTTTGTATAATTGAATGAATGAAATGAAAATTTATTGTCAAAAATATATGAGTACAGCAACCAGATACAATAAAACCATCCTGTTCATTACAGCATTTAGGTAGTTAAATAATTTCATTCTGGTTTTATGAAAACTGGTACCCATTGAAAGATTTAACTTGTAATTGACGAAAAAAGTAGTGAAATCAATTTAAATATTCTGAAAAATTCCAAATAAAATTATTTTCTAACTACAAAAACTATTTTCATGAAGGGAATAAATTTCCATCAAAAATCAAAGTGGGAAAACATTTATTTTATAAATTCCTCTAAGCAACTTTTCTTAATTAATTATTATTTAATCTACAAGTGAAATATTAATTATTCTAATATCATCAGTGTTAAAAGAATTGTTTGTGTGATAAATATTAATATCTTATCTGACGCCTTGATCCAGTTATAAAAGATCAAGGATTACGAAATAGTTAGTACTTATTGTGGTGGCATCGTTGTTATTTATTTTTTGGCCTCACGTTGTATCCCGTACATAGCAGGGTTGACAAGGAGAACTTCGGTCCCCATAAGACACTTGCATTCACCACTTGTGTGCGATGATTGTGGGTGGGGTTTTCGCTCATAAATTATTTTCATTTGTCCAAAACGCAGCGTTGAGTTCCGCCACTTACTTAGCACACAATTCCGAATTCAGGAGTTAGTAGAATAGCGGAGTGACATAATATTTTCTTTGCCTACAAGAAAAAAATCTTTGCCAAAAAAAACAAATAAACAACAAGCCAGTATCGAACCTTCAACCATCGCGTACTATAATCAAATATATTCCAACTGCGCATCAACCACGTGAATGTAGATTCGTTATAATTTTATATTTCATCCACATGTCGTTTCGTGCGCGAGTTGTAAATTCAAGGCCGGGGCGGGTGACCTTGCGATCTTTAGAAACAAGTTTTACATTTATTATTGTACCAGTGCACCTCATGCATTTTCTCGTTATGCAATTTACAGCAACTAAAAAGTAATCAACCTTAACCTTTGCTTGGTGAACTAATGATAATTACGATTACTATTTATAAACATTCGCTTCATTATACCTAACTACAATTTGATTAAATAACTTGGTAAATAAGTAATCGATAATGTTGTGTTATTATTAAAAACTTATAATAATAGACGATAAAAAAATGTATAATATTTACATAATATGCTATACTTAGAATAGTTAAGTGTAAGTATTAAAAGGTGTGGGTTCATAATTTGTTTGGGAATTTCATAATTAGTAACTTTCCTGGTCGGATTAAAAAAAAGTGAAATGTCTCTTAGTCTGTGAATCATTGTGGAAATATGAGTGATATGTTGGTTGGCCTTTTTTGTTAATCTCATAAACTTCAGGACTAAAGTTGAAATGAACACTTAATAAAACAACAGTGTATAAATTAAGTTACTTATACCAGTGGTCTTAAATACTAATAATGATTAAATAATATAAATGAATGCAATGTTGGATATCTTAAGTACCTCTACATTTTCTGGAACTAGAACCTAAGCTTTAAATAGGTAGTAATTATATTTATAAATAATTTTTTTTTCTCTACCTATAAGTTAGTAATTTTTTTTTGTTTCTTTTATTCATTTAATTGTTTAACTTCACATAGTTATATTTCTATTTTATAATTTAAATGCGGCTTAAATTCGGCTTTTGGCTAGACAGTAACCTTAGAAATATTTTTAAAAATATTTCTAAGGTTACTGAGTTACAATTAAGATTGATAAGTTAGTTGTCTCACCTTCCTTCTGACAGGCTTTGGTTTCTCCTGAGGCGGTGGGTTGAGTCTCGGATCGTTCGCAGCGTAGGGCCTCGATACAACGGGGTTAGCCCCCGAAGCAGTAGTTGTGGAAGCTGAAGCCTGCACACCCGTCACTTGAGTGACACTTGTAACACTTGTAACACTCAACACACCGGATAATAAGACACTATTATTAGAATCCATGTTGTTCACACGAGTCAATATCTCCTGAACACTTTTCAAGTCGTCAACTGGACACACACCCTCGACGGGGAACACACTGTCTTTCAAGCTTGTAGTCCTGTCTATTGCACTTTTTATAACCGACATATTGGGGATGTTCTCGTTGATAGTGTCCACTTTGAAGGATTGTGTCATGCTGTAGATGCCTGAAAACAGCCCTGTTGAGCTGAAACGGGTTGAGAATGGCAGAGGACTATCCACTGATGGCGTCAGTTCACTTGGGCTTTCCTCTCTCTCCACTATATCCGTTTTCGTCTTCCATGGCTTCATGGGTTCCTCGGGCAATGGTATGGTCTCAGGTGAGGGCATAACGGAAACAGGGCTGGGCTCCTCAG
Organism: Heliconius nattereri; assembly: GCA_013403645.1. Taxonomy (NCBI): domain Eukaryota; kingdom Metazoa; phylum Arthropoda; class Insecta; order Lepidoptera; family Nymphalidae; genus Heliconius; species Heliconius nattereri. The sequence goes on along the minus strand of JAAIXI010000226.1, from coordinate 6,664,881 downwards.
GTAGTGGTATGGTCTCAGGCGCGGGTAAGGGGATTGACTCTACAGGAGGCAATGGTATGTTTTCGGGGGACACATGCAGTTTGGCATCTTCATGTGACATAACCTCATCGTGAACATCACCGTTCATTTCTGGCGACTTGGAGCTGGAGTCGTCCTCTGTTCTAAGTTGAATGCTGATCTGATCGTCCACCATATTGAGGTCGAAATTGAGATTGACCTTCTTCCGCTTTTCCTTCGGTAGTTTTTTATTTCGACTCTTCAATATCTGAATATTCTCCGTATGAAATGAGTGTATTTTTTTCTGTATATCGTCCATCTCGTCTCGTTGGGGCGAGGAGTCTCCGCTGGTATCGTTGGGGGGGTCGTCGGGCACGCCTATGATGCGTCGAATGTGTTCGGGGTCGTGTGGGTCGTGTGAGTCGTGAAGATCGTGGGGGGGCTGGTGGTCGTCGGAGCCCTGGCCGCTGTCGGAACGCGCGCGGTCGCGGCCATACGCCTTGTACTGCCGCGCGAGCGCCAGCGCATCCTCCTTCACTGGAGAATCCTCAGATGTTAATACTGGTGATGTTTCGTCGTTGCACTACACAGAAAGTAATACAGGTAAATAATGCATCATTATAATAATAAAAAAATTTTGGCAGACTCAATTATTTGGACAATTATGTATTCGATTCATTAATTGTTATTTTGATAATAAATGTGGTTAACACCTATCTATAATTACACTGGGCTGGAGCAGGCAAAGCAAGTGTTGATATATCAGAAAGGGTACCTTTAAGCCTATATCTGTGGTCTCAAGTCCCAGGCGCTGCTCAATGCTGTACCTCATTTAGAGACCATAGATAATATTAAGTTTTAACTACCATCCACTTCTGATGTGTTAACCGGTGGTTTGCACCTTAGTGACGTTTTTTTTTAATATACTTCACTTCTGATTTCTAACAATATCATATTTTAATTGCAGTTGAAAGATAAAAAATGTATGTACAATTACAGAAATAATGTTCATGAAGGTGATCTTCTCTAGCTGACATTTCTTCTAATTAACTATTGGAAGCCAATGAAAGCAATATAGGACAGGACAACAATGCTTTACAATATACAAATAGAAGGAAAGATTGATAGTTTTATATAGGAAACAAACAAAATATATTATAATTTATATGTGATACATTTTTAAACTCTTCAACTTACAGGCACTATATTGTTCTGTTCACACGACAATGACTCTCTCGCCATTCGTCTCTTCTTCAACGGCGTAACCATTTCGTTGGGCGGAGATTCTGAAACAAATGTATCTACACTGGACATAAGCATAGTGAACTTAAGCTTTACCATAATATTAAATTGGTCAACTCCTCAAAAAAACATGTAATTTAAATCTTATCTCAAATGAATGAAGAATTATGCACATACAAGTTTTTTATTGTTATATAGCTATTTATAAATTATGTTATACGGCCAGGTCGACAAAATGTGACATTGTGTTGATCTAAAATTTCATAATATAATTACAAAATGTTACAATCAGAAATGCTGTTTTATTAATATTTTCCGGGTATATTTCTAAGCAAACTGTTCACTGAGGGACAATGGGGGAGGAATCCAAATGACGATGAAATATAAATGCAACATAATTAATAAATATGATGAGGAGTTGACCTTATTAAAATACTGAATAATTACCAGCCATTGGTGAATCACTCTCCTCACTGATCGCCTGTCTCAACCATCGTTTCTTCGCACTGTGTTGCACCGGTAGCGGCTCAACAACTTCATGTGGTACTTCAACACTCCGTGTAATACGTTTAGCTTTCTTCGGAGGTCTATTCCTCTCCCTACCAGGAGTTCTCGGCGGTGATCTTGGTATATCATTAAAATCTGGGTTTCCGCTTAAATCACCTATCATAGTAGACGCTACTCGTACTAGGCTTTCTAAAGATGGCGCTGATACTAATGTCGGTCTGTATGGAGATTGATATGGTGACGGTGTTCTTTCTGGTGATCTGCCTATCCATTCAGTCGCCATTGTTTTCTTAGTTTTGGGTAATTTGAATGCAGATTCAACTGACCCAACTGCAGCTTCTACAAGTAAGCAAGCTGAACTTAGTCCAATGTCCTGTGAACAAAGGGTATATAATAAGATATTTTTTTTAACTTAAGGCTGTATATATGTATATACAATTATTAATACAATATAATATAATTGAAATCATTAGGACATCACATACCTCATTTACAGGTTCGTGTCTTTCCTCTGGCACGGGCGCGGGTTCGGGAGTCGGTCTCGTGGGAGAAGTGGCGGCTTCATCTCCCGACGTCACCATATCACTGTCGGCGGAGTTGAGACGACATCTGTTTGATTGGGATGATGTCCTCGCCCGTCCTTTTCTTCTGAAACCACGTGTTATGTTATATCTCAATATATATAAGGTATTTTTGAAGCTGACGTGGTGCAGTGGCTCAAGCCTGCAACTGTAAACCAAACGGTTGTGGACTCGATTCCCACTTCGGGGATTTTTTTATTTCCACCCTAGGTAACAAGGCAAAGCGCGGCGTTAAGTTCCGCCAATCAACACGCAATGCCTCGAGATTTTGACGGTAAAAGTGCACTAGGTTAGGTCACAACAAAGTGCGCGTTCTAGTGTTACGTTTCAGTCATTTAGACTCAATCCTCGTTTAATGCCCTACATGATGTAGTGCACCAGAAGTAGTGTAATGTAATGACCGATAAAATTATAAGATTTTTTAGGACTCGCGATATTTGGAAATGAAAATATTTGTAGAGGACAGCCCAATAAAATATTTTACCTTGACATAAATATATTTACAAATTGCGCAATAATGGTTGAAATTACAACTAAAATATATAACAACATTTAAAATAAATTTACTTTTTTCTCTTTTTCGCACTGCATTGTATGTCATCGTCATCATCTTTCTCAGTGCTCGGGTGTGGATCGGACTCCCTCCGTTTTTGTCTCTCTTTCACTTCTTGCTTTCTCTGTTGAGCTTTCTCCATTCGTTCGAACGCTTTCATTATTGCTTCCATTTTGCGTTCCTCACGAGTCTGAAAATTAAATAAAATTTGTTTTTTTTCTAATTCTAAATTATATTCATTTTAGCTTAACGCTGTATTCCGCATATAGCAGGGTAGGCACGGAACATAGTGTTAAAACACTGTTCCTCATGCACCGCCAAATTTTCAAACTCAAAGCCGTTAAATAATAATTTAAAATTATTAACGTAGATTACAAGAATCTTACCATTTTCCTTTTATCCTTTTCTTTGCTTGATTTCTGTACTTTGTCCTGAGAATCGTCTGTCTTATCATCCAAAGACTCCTGGTTGGTGCAAGTCGTTCGACTTGACCGCGACGATCTGTCGTGACACGCGGACTTTGCAGTTAACTCCCTTGTCACCGGTCTCTCTTGTTCAATCTTTGGTTCTATCTTCTCTTCAATTTTTTCAATTTGCTCAATTTGCTCAACTTTTTCTAATTTTTCGACTCTTTCGACCTTTTCAATTTTATCGATTTTCTCGACTTTTTCAACTTTTTCAACCTTTTCCACCTTCTTAATTTTTTCTATTCGTTCCGGCTCGATATCTTCAGAATATATAGGAGTTGCAAGCTCTTCTTTAATGTTTAGATCTTCCGGTTTGATGTCGGGAGTATCAATTTCCGGATCAGGTTCAGGAGGCAGTTCGGGTTCCTCCAATTCTTCTAATTTCTCAATTTTTTCGATTATATTCATGTTTTCCTCTATCGGAGGTTCTAATTTTACAAAGTCTGGTTCATCAATATCGGGTTTCATTTCTTCATTGGCTGTTAAGTCCATTTCCTCTTCTTTTAGATCCTCCTTGAAATCTATAATTGGCTCATGCTTTTGGCTTACTGGTGAATGAAAATCTAAGGATAGAACAGTTTCTTTGACTTCCTTAACGGGGGACATTGGCGGGTACTCGTGTTTGATAGGTGATTTCTTTCCCACTTTAATTACAGAGAACGGCGGCGATTGTTCCCTAACCGGAGTGGTTGCGATTTGAGCAAGTGGAGGAGAAACTGGCGAAGATGATGAACTGAAGCATCTGTTTCTACTTCTTTTTTCTCTTTGCGGATAGTCTATGCTCTTCCTGCTAACTAATGAACTCAGGCCATTTACTTTACAATGTTTAGGATTCCCGCAAGCGCACGGTTGCTTGCTTCCGTTCGTGTCGTGACCGACCGTAATTTCTGTGTTAGACGGTATATCATTAATCGTCACCAAATAAACATGAAGAGTTCCTTTCACTATGCAGTGTTGTAATTCCGCATTAGGTTTACACGAACGTCGAACGAATCTTGCTTCATTTCCATACGTCCTCGTATCTATGCATATTTGAGTGTTATCTTTAGGTAATCTGTAGAAAAATACGAACGGTCCCGGTTTCTGACTCCCAGCACGAGCTGAGTTTTGCAATTGTGGTCTGTGTTGGTTGGACAACATGTATTTTCCTCTCAATTCTATGACCGGAGTGTTTTCTTTAAGGTCCTTCGTTGCTATAAGAATCTTGCCGCCGGCGTGTGGCACTGTCGTGCATAAGTGCGCCGTTATAGCCGACGCCATGTTCGGAGAATTGCCTGATTTGCTGCTGTACTTCATGATTTTAGCTCTTAACTCTGGGCTGTAGTGATTCGTCATGGCTAATTCATATAAATCTCTCCAGTGAGATTGAGTTGACGATAAGCTATTAGAATTATTATATTTACTTCTGTTTAACATTAATTCTTTTTTCCGCTTCACTCTCTTCTCAGAAAGTTTTCGTTTCGTGCCTTTTCTAATGACTTCTGCTTTCTTAGGACGCTTTGGTCCTCTTTTGGGTAAACTTAAAGTCGGCTGCGGTAAGGGCGGCAGCACTGGCAAGTTTGAATTATATGTGGTAACACATGAACCGCTAGTGTTCGTATAAGTCGTGACAGTAAGTAGCCTTTTCCTTCTTTGTCCAGATCGATCACATTCAGAAGAGTCTGAGTCAGATGCCCCTAAAGCGCTGAGCTCCTCTCTTTTCCTGAGTTGTATGGAGCGCGCGTGTCGCCGGTCTATAGATCGAGGCTGACACAACTCGCACATATACGCATCTGGTATATTATTTCGGTCTATTCCCATACAGTCTACATGTTGCCATTCCCCACATCTGTCACAGCAGATCATATAACCATCGTCGTGGGTAAAGTCGCACACACAACGTGTTTTACCCTCTTCTTCACCTTCTGGCGCTGTTTCAGTGTCACTACCGCCTGGAGCTGGCGGTCTCTTATCACCTTCTACGGATGATATGATGGATGCTGTATCATCATCTTGTGGGGGTGGAGGCGGCTTAGGTGCAGGTACGAAAGCTACGCTCGTTACAGGGATTGGGACCACTGGCACTGAAGTGGAGACAGTTTGTGGTATTTCAGTGGGGGTAGTTGCTATAATAGGAGTGGGGGGCGCGGGGGTCTTTAAGGGACTCATGGGAGCTGTTGTGACCGGAGGGGTTATTACTGGAGATATGGCTGCCACTGTCGTAGTTGGAGGACTAACAGGTTGTTTCTGTGCGGGCAATGCATATGTATGGTCGAGCATAATAAGAGCTAGTGCTTGATAAGAATAGCGACGCAACTCCTCTGATAGATTAGGCCGTTCCTCCACGCCGATAATATCATCAGCCGTTAGAAGCATTGATTTGTCACCGCTGAAAAAAAAAATGTTATAAAATTATAATGTACAACATGTAAAATGCGTTAAAGTAATATTATAATGTGATATTATATTATCATCTCTAAAATAATCTATATAAAATTGCCGATTAAGAACTAATTTATTACCATTAAAGTATGCAAAAATGCAAAATGATATTTAGTACTTACAATACAATCCTCTTTTGATTAAAAGGCTTAATCTCTGGTTCCTCAACAATCGGAACAGGGGTTATATTAACTGTTGGATGTATCGGCGTTGGACTTTGCAGCATTAACTTAGGTTGAGACAAAGACTGCAATATCTGAGCAGTGAGCTGCTGATTGGCGGACACTTGGGAAACCGTCGACAGTTGGTTCTCCGGCCCATATGTTTGAACATATCTTAAATTAGGTGTAGAACCAGATTGCACATAATGAGGACCTTTAGGTAAGTTCGTGCTTATCGGAGCCGTAGATAAAAGTACCGGACCACAGGGAGACTGTAGTACTAGACGTTCTCCTTTGGGAACCTTTTGTATCGTCATAGTTGACTGCGCCTTATGCGTGGGACTGCCAACTTTTTGTATCACTTTCGATGTATTAGACTCTAAATAGTTACTACTGGAGCTTTTATATGTAACACTTGCGACAGGCCAGGCTTTACTTTCGGACTTATTAGCAGTACCCGCCTGCTGAATGATCTTTATAGACCTTGATTGCTTTTGGCTAGACATTTGAGAACTCTTTGAGCCCTTGAATGTATTAATTGATTTTCTTCCAGAATGTACTGATATTTTATTGGGTCCCGAAACAACTCTAGACAAGATGTGGCATTGAGTACTTCCTGACGAAGCAGCCACCATTGCATTTAAATTAGCACCATTATTAACCTTATTTACATTTGTGCTTTTAGAGTATATGTGACTGTATGGCACATTTTTTATTGGGCTATTATTTATAACACTTGGAGATAAGGAAGCACCTATTAGGGACTGGTTTCTCGGGGGTTTTGTGCTTAACATAGCATTACTTAAATGTTTCTGAGATAATACATTGGCACTCAATTTATATACATGATTTTGCGTTCCATACACTGGCGCAGCAATGTCTTTACCCTGAGCTGTGTAAGATTGAGAGTAATTTGCATTTTTTGGTAAAGATATATTACTTAAAATCTGAACTTTAGATGTCTTAGGTCGACTAATATAGCTAGTTTCTGTTATTATGTTTGTCCTCCTACCAGCCTGTGTTGTATCATTGACATAGCTTTCACTTGTAATTATTATCTGTGAGACACCTGGGGGCCGATCCTCTTCATTTTTACCATCTGAGGCACTGGTAGCAAGTATTGTGGGTAACCATAGTGTTTGGTTGCCTGCAACATCTTGGCCAACATTCTGTATAGCTGTAATATTACCAACAGCTGCATCTACATTAATAGTAAAATTTTGGGGTAGTTTGCCGACATTTTGCACAATTGCTGTATTCAATGGAGTTTGTATTAAAGTGGCGGCATTCTCTACATAATTTCCATCTGAATCGTCTGCCTCTTGTATTAGAGGGTAGGCTATGCGCCCCACATTATCTATTGTTGTCTCTTCAAATCTAACAATACGGGGCAGAGAATCAACAGACATCTCTGCACTACACCTTTTCTCACTAATATGATACTCTATATCTTTGTCAACTTTATGAACTGATTTAATTATACTTTCAGGGTTAGTGGAATCAGGTTCAGGGTCACCTTGAGTGGGTGAGACAGTAACTGCCCTTAGAACAGGGGTCCTTACACTAGATATGTCCATTGTATCTGCTAATTTGTGATCCAACACATGTTCATATATATTTTCACTGGAGGTGGTCGGCCCGTAATCCTATAACAATATATATTAATTTTAGTCACAGTTTAACTCAAATAACATTTATACAATATCATTCGCATGGCTATTATGATGTAACCTATAACAAATAATTTTACTTTTAATAATATGTACATAGTACAAACTGTTGGAAGTTTCAGAAAGTTTTTCCATATACTGTTAGACTCACAGTGAATTTATCATACAATCAGCATATATAGTATAAAGTGTTTGAATAATGAAATAACATGTCATATCAAATTCCCTTGTTCAGCTGAATTTGGGATAAGTTTCAAATCAAAAATGATCAATATGCTTTATTAGTTCATACTTACCATAGTTATTTACTGAAATTATAAAAAATAATAGTATAGACTAAAGGATGTAATGAGACAACAATTAAGTATCAATTTTTATTTCTTCCAAACTAAGTAACCCTGTAATTGGAGCATTCATATAGATTTTTAATAGTAGTTTATTTTTATTACAGTCAAAAATACATTAAAAATACATGGCAAATACTTTAAGATTTTTAGGATAATGCAAATATAAACCTTTGAAACAAACATTGTCAATTTATTTTCTTTTATAATATACATATGTGAAATATAAATAAATAACTAGTATGATAACATTTTAACAATATTGAGTTGCATAAATAGTTTAATGGTACATTCATTATGTAGATATATAATGCATACCTGTAAATAATTATCTATGATTTTCTAGCTGATTATGATATAAAATGGGTGCGAGACTTACTTGCCGGACCGCTGGTTCATATTCTGATGTAGCTGACATGCTGTGAATAGCATCTTGGGTCCAACCCGAGAAGATGCGATGGAGAGCTCCCGGCCTCCAAAATTATTCCAAATGACTGCAATCGAAAATCGACTTTTTATCGATCCACTTTCCTAATCTTCATAAGTTTTGACGGCATAATTATGTTGTGAACATATTTTTAGTCCACAAATATGATATGACAGTCGAGGTCATTGTTCCACAAAATAGTCAAAAGTCACATTTTTAATGTTTCCTAGGAGAAAATATAAGAAATAACAGCAAAAATAATATATAATAACATATGGTATTCAAGCGTAAATAAGAAAATTTCTTAGATAGGTTAAAATCCACTGCCGCCATTATTGTGGCACGAAAACTGAAATGTCTTTAAACATCAAAAAAAGTAAACACTAACCTTAAAATGGAAAACACTGTGAAAATAGGTAATATTTTGGGAAAAAACAGAATCAAAACAATAAGTAATAAGGGTTTATATATCCCGCTTAGTAACAAAGGGGTGAAATATATAAATATATACGAAAATGAGGTTTGTATATTTATAATGTTTCTAAAGATTAAATTTGAATTAAATCTTGCTTTAATAGTAAATTATTTATATTTGTAAGAGTATCACCACAAGTAATTACGTATAAAAGACGACATCACACAAGTTAGGCTACGAAATCCAGATGTAAACACTTTTGCAGAAAATAATGAAGGAAAAGGAACTCACCTTTGCACAAATGAATTAACAACGTCTACGATGTAGCGAAACTATTTTTTTCCTGTATTTGCATAGCACAAACGAAAAAGGCCTCAAAAACCGAAACTACGACCAAAACATTCACAAGAGTCGAAGATGGCGGCCATTGCATTTTCTTGATACAAAACAACGGGGGGTTTCACGGAACATGTCTAAGTACTTTGAACTTCCGGTCAATTATAAATTATAAGTTTTTTATTCAAGAAATACGCAATAATATCGATTAAATTCTTTGTTAAAATTCAAATATTATAATTATAAGTAAAAATACATTTAGAATTGTTGTGTTATGCAATTAATTAAATTTTTATGTTTTAAAAGTTATACAGTTGATAATATGTTTTAGAAAAAAAAAACAATTTAATCTATGGAATAGACTATGATGAAAATTATAGACAAGTCTTTTTTTTATTTTATCCACAAATAATCTAAATTTATATAGATAACAAAATCACTCCAAATAATATAACAACAGAGTCTATAAATTAAATTAGTTTAAAATCTTTCCGAAATCTATAAGTATAGTAAGGAACACAACAATTAATTTTGAAAATATATATAATAATTACCCCGATTCTGTAAATAGAATATAAGCTACAAAAAATCTAAAGATCTTGATCTTTTTAAAGTCTATCTAACAGAATATATGTTATATTTTTATATCTGTTGTTCGTCTTTTAATAAATAAGTAATTAATTGATTTTAATTAAACTTTTTTGTTATATACTTACTAGTCATCGTCAACATATAGGTATTTAGTTTATTATAAAGGTCTTATATCTGGTATGGGATATTATTATAATGTATTGGGAGAAATTGGTTAATATGATTTCAACTTTCTGTTGACAGAAAAATGAAGATGAGATGTGCTAGAAGCCCAGTAAAATCTCAATGGATATAAATATCAAGCTTAAAATAATCCTCACAATCTGGATACGCGGTATTTTACTACTATACGGTTTTATAGGAGCTTCCTTTCACTCTGTTTCTTTTCCCAACTGTCGAATGGCCTACCTGCGACAGTGTTTTTGTGACAAAACGATATGGGGGTACTTTCAAATAGCGCGTCTGATGCGCAGCGGTGATCACCATTAGCGTATTTAGAGATACTTTTATAGGTGAAAATCTTCTGAAATCTTCTTCTTCTGAAAATTAGCTTAGATATGTAAGTGTAAGTTTTGTTTTTTAATTTTTCAGGGCGTCTGGTGTCCACCTCAGAATTTTTCTTGTCAGCCCAACCGAACCCCCCACTTTCCTATGCCCATGAGATGTGATGTGTGATGGTGATCACTTACCGTCAGGTGACGAGTGCGCTTGCCTTGTCTTTTCCGAATACTACAGTGCTAACGTACTAAAACTATATAGTTGTCCAGTTCCAATGTTATGATGACGTCAATGTTAAACCAGGATTTCGAAGGAAACTAGAAAGGCTGGTTTATGTCACTTACAATAAATATACCTCTATCTAAGTATTAAAATTATTAACTTTTAAAAATTACAAGGAATTAAGCGGTGAAATAAATAATCCCCTACATAACTTCATTAGCATCATTGTTTTTCTGAAACTATTTACGCACAATGGGTGGTAAATAGTGTAGTATTGCTAAAGTTATAAAGACCACGCAAGCGAAGTAGCGGGTGAAATATAGATATTTATATATGTAAAATAAATAAAATAAAAAAAATCAATAATCAGCTTCACACTGTATCCCGCAGCAGGGTAGGCAGAAGGAACCTAGTGTTAAGACACTCCCTTCCCCACTTTCTGCCGAATTCTAGTGGCATTTCTTGCTGAGTGGCCGAACTCAACGCCGCGTTTTGCCTCAACACCAGAGCGAAGAAATGGAAATATAAACGTAAATAAATATTTCACTTCCTCGAGTGGGGATCGAACCCACAACCGTCGCGTTACAGTCACACCCTTCTGCCGCTGCGCCACGACGGCCTCACTCAACTATACAGTAATGGTACTCAATTTTTCATTAATAACATAAAAGATGTGTAAATATATTTTTTTATTCACATGTAGTGTTGTAAGTGGATAAATTATAATGATATATTTTTTACTGTTGTTTTATCTGTGACTTTGATATCTCACATCAGATCCTTGCTATTTATTTTACCTTTTAGGATTGCCAAAACTAACTTATGATATTGTATATTTTGCACTGAACTTTTATTAATATCTATAAACCTAAATGATTATTTTTTTTTAAAATAAATATCATTTTTCAATTATTTATTAAAGGTTACTTTTAATAACTAAATTATCATATTTTTTTAATGTCAACTCAGCAATAAATATCACATGAATATTAATAAAACACTTTTTATATACAATTTAAACTTACATAATAATTTAAAATATTATAAAATTAATTATAAATAGTTTGGGAAATATTACAATTTTTTATTCAAAGTACGTTTTAAATCCATATTGAATGACCAGTGTATATAGCGATTTAAATTTTTAAATTTTTATTGGTCTGTCATTCACACGTTGTTTATAAAGTGCTGCTAACACTTTGAGGTTATTCAAAGCTTTGTTTAGTGCGAATAAATATATTAAAATGAGTGATTTTGTATTAAACGATAGCGAATCAGACATTGACTCAGATGAAGAGGTAAAATATGCATATAAATAAGTATTAAAATTATTCTAATTAATTTAGTTAACAATTACAAATTTCTTCTGCTAGTTACAAGAAGCTTTTGCAAAAGGATTATTGCAACCTGGCCTTAATGAAGAAATAGAGAAAATAGAGAAAAAATATACTAATAATGTAGCAGATCTTAAAGCAAAACGACTGGAGTTTGAATTAAAATTGCCATGGGTTGAAACATTGGATTTGATAACTTCAGTAGCCCCTATGGCACCTGACGTTGCCTTGCAAATGCAACAAACTGCACAAAGAAGAAAGTAAGATATAGCTGTTTTGTATTATCCAAAAAAAAATTGCAATTAATCATTATTCGGTCTATTTACATACAAGATGCACATCTTTGTAACTACTGAATGCATTTGAATTAAACTTTTTTTTAATAGGTAATAGGTCTGTGTCTGGACTTATTATATTTTAGTTTATTATATAATTATTTACTTATAACTTTCTTTTATTTCTACAGAAACATAACTGAGAATACTAAAGGAAACCTCTTGTATGACCCAACTCAAGACCCAGTTCTGAATGAGTTTAAAAGAGAAAATTTAATACACAGACAGGCACAAGCTGCTGTTGTTAATGGAATTAAAAGGCTTAAGGAACTTAATATTCCAACTAAGAGGTAATATGTATTTAATTATTACTTATAATTTTAATTTGTCTTTTGTAATGCAAGGAATAAGGTGTGGCTTCCAACTCAGGCTTTTGTATGATCATTAACTTCGTCACTTACTATGACTTCTATATAATACACTAATTGCCGCCCACAACTTTGTGACTAATTTATGACCATTGCCACGCTGCTTCCATTTACTATTTTTAGTTGTTATTGAAACTTGCATCAGGTGAGCAAAGAGAACCTGGTGGTAAATAAGTGTTATTTGGGGTCCACACAAATTGCAGCAGGTGACAGGTCAACAAGAAAGGGGAAATAAAGACAAATTAAATGTAATTGTCCAAATAGGTTTTTCAATTGTTGATTGAAATTGAAAAAAAAAATGCTGATCAGCTTGTACATGCATATACCAATTTTATTACATGCATGCATGTATTATACTATATTATTTGATTATTTCTTATAGTTTAGTTGAACATCTGATGAAGAGATAAATGTAGAAATCAAATAATGTATAAAAATAATAGTAATCATAAGATTCATTATTCTTCTTATCGTGTTAAACTTTATTAGTAAAACTTTAAACTTTAAAACCTTCTTAAAAGTGAACCTTTTATATTCTTTTTGTTTAGCTTCATGTGTATCCTTATATAGTAGGATAGAAAGAAGAAACCAAAGATAGACACTTTTTTCTGTCTAAGTTTGAGACATTGCTTGCTAAAGAGTGAAAGTAAAACTAATTAATTCTTTTTTCTAGTGGGGATTGAATTCACAACCAGTCAACCATTTGCATTCACTACAAAAAAAATCCTTGTCCACACTGCCACAGTGGCCTCAATTTTATAATTTTTTGACCAAAAATACTTAATGTGATCTAATGTTTAGACCTGATGATTATTTTGCTGAGATGGCGAAATCTGATGAGCACATGCAGAAGGTGAGAAAGAATCTAATGGCGAAACAAGCTGCTCAAGCAAGAACAGAGAAAGTGCGCCAATTGAGGGACCAAAAAAAGATGGCTAAGAGAGTACAGGTATGTTATTTTGTTTATATTTGGTATCCCGCATATGGGAGGGAAGGCGGAGGAAAGCATGTGATAGGGTACAAAAGAGGGGTCAGATTTTTCTATGTTAACAGAGTGAAAATAATGAATTCCACCTTCTACAGTTGCATTTACCATCATACACTGCACCACAAAGTCCCTAGTGTTATTGATTATTTAATTGGATTTCTTAAAATATTTACAATGTCATGTCAACATTTTGATGCCATTACTTTAATTATTATTCTATAAATTCAAATTCAACATATTCTTTATTCAAATAAACTATAAAAGCACTTTTGAATCATTGAATGTACATGTCAACAAAAAGCTACCACCGGTTCGGAAGGCAGTTCTGCTGAGAAGAGCCGGCAAGAAACTCAACAGTTGCTCTTTTCAATGTCAATAGTATATTTTACTATTACATTAGCTGACAGCTATCCTGCCTGACATTCAATAGACATTAATTCCATACATGATCCTCTAAATATTCTTGAACAGTGTAATAAGCTTTACTTGTGAGAATTTATTTACAGATATTTCAAATTTTGGTAGTGGCAAACTAAGAATACACTGCGGAATTTTATTATATACAAGTGTACTCAGCCCCATAAAAGATTTATTGCATTAACTTTTTGGAGGCGAAAACTTGGAGTAACAATCTTATCTTTATTTGTCGTTCCTATCTTATGACTGTCGCTATTTTTTCTATGACAATGTATATTTTGTCGGACAAAGAGAATGTTATAATATACAAATTGGGAAGCAACTGTAATAATACCTGCATCTTTGAAAACATCTTGCAGAGAATCTCGAACTCTTAGATTATAAATATATCTCACGGCTCTTTTTTGGAGAATAAATATTGAATTGATATCTGAAGCACTGCCCCATAGCAGCATTCCATAAGATAAAATACTATAAAAATAGCTAAAGTAGGCTAGTCTGGCAGTTTATATGAAAGTTTAACTTTATATGATTTTTTGCAGATTGATACAAAGCTAAAGCAGGCAGCAGATAAAAAACAAATGTTAGAACAGCTCAAGAGAGTTAGAAAAGGAAAATCAAGTGATTTGGACTTCTTAGAAGATAACAAAGGTAAAAATGCGAACAAGGGTAATCCCAAAAATAAAGTAAACAAGAAGCGAGCAATGAAAGATGAGAAATTTGGCTTTGGAGGTAAAAAGAAAGGATCCAAATTGAATACAAGAGATTCGTCAAATCAAATGGATGGTTTTAACAGTTCTGCAAAAAAGAAACCTTTTAATTATAAATCTAAATCTTTTAACCCTAAAAGTAAGAAAAATGTAAGGCCTGGTAAATCAAAGAGGAGGAACGCTAAACGATAATATTAAGTTGATAATTTGAAATAGTAAATAAATATGATTTTTGATTAAACAGTCATTGTTTTAATATAATAACAATTAGATTTTATTGAATTAATTTCTTGCGGACTCAGCGCAATAGATAACTTTTTTTATAATCTTAATGATGGTGAGGCGTCATGGCAATTGTTTGTTGGAACAATAATTTATAAACAAATACAAAATTTTATTTGTTTATAAATATTACACGACAGGTTGTGGGTATCAAATCCACAACCTGTACAAGAGAAAATAGAGAAAATAAAAAATATAATATTTATATTTTTTCGCTCTGGTATAATCTTCTGTATAATTAAACTTATATAAGATAGATAGATATAGAGTAGACTTTTTTTATAACTTCTATAAGTCATTAAATTTAACATTACTTAAGGTATATAAATAAAACAACAAAATCAAATACAAAGTATATATATAATCTGTATAATAAATGAAGTTGACAGTGGCATATGACAGTGATGTATGACAAGTGGCAGCTACCACTTCTTGCCCTTGCCCTTGTTCTTCTTCTGTTGCTGCTTGCGTTGCCACGCACTGTCCTTGTCGGGCCTGGGGGAGCGAGCGGCGGCCGCGCTGGCGGCGGGCGCGGGGCTCGACATTGATGTCGCCTTGTTGCTCATGTCGCTGGAAGAGGGAATTGTTTAGAAGGTAAAATTATGAGACCGTGGTGGCATAGTGGAAAATGTCTGACTGTAAACGATGGTTTTGGGTTTGCTTCTTGATCGGAGGGTATATATTAATATAACTTAATCGTTCTGGTAATTGATCAAATCGTGGTGTTGAGCTTCGACACTCAACACGCAATGTCTCGAAAATTTGTGGGAAAGTGGGGAATGGAGTATCTTATTACTAGATTCTGTATGCCTACTCTGCTTAGCTTCAGCTAAAAAAGTTACTCTAGAAAAATCTAAATAACATTCAAATACAGTTAATATTATAAAAATAAACACGGATTTGAGCAAGAAAAAAAAACTCTTAGGTATTATGAATAATTATTAAAGTTTTCATAAAGTTACTTACTATTGATCAACGGCGGCGGTGGTCATGCCCTGGCTACCCTTGATTACGTCACGACGGATGCCACGCCGCTTGCGGTACGCTGTACGCTCGTATTTGGGCAGCCATCTGCAAGATATATATGAAGATCATATAAAATGTAAATGTGTGTGATTTCCATTCTGAGTTTCTGATAAAATATTTTATTTTATTTTTCTTTAATTTCCATTCAATTACTATATCATACAAATAAAGCTAAAAAATAATATAAAACATTGTAATACAAAAGGCTTTTGTAATATTGAAACACTCCGGTTAGGCTCTCTATTTAAAAAATAGGCAACTTAATAAAGATTTTTAAGAATCATTTAATATAGTCTGGACCAGTTACATATAGATATAGGACATGGATAAAAAAATTATCACCTCTCTGGATCCGGAGGTCTGGAGAGGTCAGCATTGGGAGGCAGCTTAGTTTTGCGCTTGCGTTTCGTCTTTGTTTTCTGACCTAACTCTGAGCCTGGTGTTCTGTAATTTTAAAAATTATATTAAATCAGCTTCACGCTGTATCCTGCACACAGCAGGGTAGGGTACCTAGTGTTAAGACACTCAGATCCCTACTTTCCGCCGAATTTTGGAGGCATTGTTTGTTGAGTGGCGGAACTCAACGCCGCAGTTTGCCTTGACACCAGAGAGAAGAAATGAAAATATGAATAAATATTTAATTTCCTTGAGTGGGGATTTACAGTCTCACTTTATGTCCCTGCGCTAGGACCGTAACCGAAATTATCTTATGTATATTATATCTTTTTGTACGTTTGATTGTGATACTACTCCTTCTAAACGACTATTAGAAGTCAGGACAAATATTTAATAATAATATAAACACATTTAGATGTTTGTAGGGCTAGCTTATAATAAATAATAATAAATTTTTAATATTTAAACTAACTACACTCTAAAGTGGCTTGGCAGAGATTGTTTACAGTGATAATGCTGTACATGTTATATCTTTTCATGTATATTTGTTTTGTTTGTTGTAACTTTAAAGACAGATTACAAATTTATATAAACTAGCAATAAAAAAAAAACATTTCTAAATTATGAATTAAAAGTATAAAAAATATATAGAACAGACAAATTATAATTTACCCAGGTGATTGTTCTTGTTTGCTTTGAACAGTTTTTTTGACAACCTTCGCTCCCATCATCCATTTAGACGATTCCAAGGCATCCACATCGATTTTACCCTAAATAAAAAAAAAAGAATTTTTTTTTAATCAAATAAGTTTAGTGTTTGATAAAAAAAGTATATACGACAAAATAAATATAAAAAAATAACAATTTTTAAGTGTTTTAAACACTTGGGAAAGAAAAACACTTTTTAAGAAAACATATAAAAAAATGACAATAGCGGGATTTAAACCCGCACCTCTTGGAAATCGTCCAAAGCTCTGACCCTAAGCCATACGTACTTATCAAGCTACGTCGAAATTCTTTAACGTTTGTTACATAAAAATTGTACGTTTATGTTTATAAGTAGGACTGGTTGGATCGGTGTGAGCGAGAGAACCATTAGTCTTCACTCCATTCACCTCGAGTTGCGATATCGGTGGCAGTCCCTGCGCCAGACTGCGCGCGCGCTCTGGGTGGTGCCGGAGCGCTTTGACGAGCCGCGCGAGGCTGCGCTTGTCGGCGGGCGCGGCGCGCGCCAGTGCTTCGTGCGCGAGTGCGGCGGCGGTCGTGTCTCCGGCGCGCTCGTGCGCTTCCGCCGCCGCGCGCCACATGTGACGGAGCGACGACACTTTCTGTGAAATAAAGATTTTTTTTTCTTCATGCTATATCAATCATAGTTTCATATACAGGAGTCATACCATTCATTTTACATGCTTGTCTCAAACAACTTGAAATTCACAAGTACACAATTACAATAAAACAAGCTCCCAACAATGACAGGGTAATTTTTTTGTAAACTAATTCATTACATTATTTTTTTCTGATATTATTTCTTTCTGCCAGTCGGTCCTGGCGCAGGAGCATCAGCGTTCGACTGTAAACGCGACAGGAGGTGGATTCGCAATGCGTCCAGAATTCGGCGGAAAGTAGGGAACGAAAGTATCTTAATGGGAATGGAGTGTTTTAACACTAGTTCATAGTTGTGGTTTGGTTGACTAAGCTAATCTCAGTAACTTAGTCAAGCCAAACTTAACTTAACCAAACAAGCACTTCAACTTTAAAACATTAATAGATATAACTCACCTCATCATCATTCTTATAATGTTCATACACGTCTAAGAACAATTTTGATGCTTTCTCATATTCATTATCTGCAGTAAGAAGAGTACAGAGGAGACCAACGATGGCTGGTTTGTATTTGTATTCGCTATCTTCTAACAACTTGACTGCTGCTTTACGATCACCCTATATAAAAAAAGTTGAATTGATAACCTCCTTTTCTCACCGAAGTCGTTTAAAAAACGTACAATAACGATTAAGCCATGTATTAAACATGTAGTTTAGGCTCTCGTGACGCAGGGGGGTCGACTCCCACTCGTGGGAATGAAATATTTAATATTTTCAATTTATCAATCTGGTAACAAGGTAAGGGCGGCGTTGACGTCCGCCACTCAACACGCAATATCTCAATAATTGGGCGGACAATGCAGAGTGACTTAACGGTAGGTTCCCCAGTTCCCCCTGCCTACCCTTCTATGTGCGGGATGCAGCGCAAAGCTAAAAAAAAAGATCCTTACCTGAGCTAACATAACTTGAGCAGCGGCCAGTACAAGTAAACCGCCATGTTTCAACAAGAGGCTAATAGCTTGAGTTTTCTTTCCTTCTTTTACTAAAGAGGATGCTTCAACTAAAGCTGCCTTTTTGTCTTGACCAAACTCTTTGTTGAGTTTAACGCAGCATTGTTTACAGAAGTCCGGCTGAAATTTGTATATATTACGGGTATTATTATATTATATTTTATAAGCAGAATTCTTAATATGTTTTAAATCACTTATTTTAACTGTTGAATAGAAACATGTGATTAGTTATCACCAATTATAACATTTTCTCAAATTAAAAACAAATAAATGTAGTCCTTTGCATAAAATATTAAAGCAACTGTATTACAGTTTGACTGTAAATGGTGGTAGTGGGCATTCAATAAGAATTGATGAATTTACATTTCGTGTGGCTTAGAATTCTACCATTAAGAAGCAATTCAGACAACATACAAAAAGCAGAAAACAGAATCACTTTGACAGTCGGTTAAAATCTACTAATATACTTCAATAGATAAATCTATACCTAAAATATATATTTTTTAAATCCTGTTAAACTGTTACTATCCCAAAAAAATATATATACAAAAACTTAAATACATAGAATAAATAAAAGACATATAATAATAAACAACCTGATTAGAATATATAGCGAGTACTGCCTGGTTGTATGCAATGGCAGCGCGTTGGCGGGAGTTTAGTTTATGTTCTAATCCATCTTGGGTCGCCGCCTTCATACGTTTGCGGGAGTCGAATACATTTGTATCTCTGAAAATTTTAATATTTTTTATATCTCCACGTTTTATATTTCGCATATTGTAGCAGTGTGGAAGCAGGGAACCTGTGTTAAGACAGTTGTTACAAACATCCCACGCAATTTTTAAGTAATTGCATGTTGAATGACGGAAGCAAGAAAACAATAATTATTCATTCTTCTCAGTGGGAATCGAACCCATAGCCGTCCCGATTACGGCACCACGACAGCTACCTTTAAATAATAATATAAAATTAAATTAAATTGAAACGAAAAGCAATTCACAATGCGTACTAATAGTTCTTGAGATAAATGCGTTCTTTGCGATAAGTCAAGCACTTTAGCTTTGTAATATTAGTATAATAGATATAAAACTCACCTATTAATGACAACAAGATTGTTACTTGCAATAGAAATCAATGCTTGGTCAGATGGCTTATCTTTCAATACATTCTGGTAGAGAGCAGCAGCCTCTTTCTCCTTCCCCATTTGCTGTTGGCAGTATGCTTGTTGCACTCTGGAAATATAATTTCAAAAAGTAAATATTTATGTAAATATAATAATTATTGTTGGTCATGGGTTTGATTGAAGGTGGATTTACTTATTTACTATATTTTATTGTTATGCTCCACAGCCCCCTTTTACTTAACTTTTCCGACCTTCCGGGTAAACGGAAAGACCGACAGACGGAAAAATAAAAATTGTTACTACTTATACTAGACTAGTAATACAGCTTAGCACAAGCGTCAGTCTCGCATGATTGTAAATAATATTTTTATGTACCTAAATATACACAATTTATTTTTTGGTATACTTTACTTTGTGTGGAGAAATAAATTATTTTTATTATTATTTTTTATTACTTATAAATCTTAAAGAACGTGTTTATTTAGAAATCACAGACATTCCCTTTAATTTTATTTTTATATCCATCCATCCATCCATCAACGTCCACAAGGCATAGGCATATTTTTATATAGGTATAGTTAATTATTAACAAAATATTACAAAAAAATAAATCTTTAAAAATTTCCTTAATATGATTGGTTCTATGACACATGAGGTAAACTTACATTGAAGAATCCTAAATCTTGAAATGTCTGATTTTATCATCACACAATTTTTTTTTTCTATCATTAAACAAATAATAATTTTACAAACAATATCAAACAACAAAACATTGAACACCAAAAATTTTGCCCATTCAATAAAACACTTTTGAATCTCTTTAACTCTTTTATCAAATAGCAATTTTGTCGAACAACATACTTTAAATTGATATAACTTTTTTATTTATAAAACAATTGTAATTAAACAAGCCTAATAGTGAAAACTTCATTTAAATTGGGTGCGCTGTTTCTGAGATTAGCATGAGCGAAAGCACAGACAAACAGACAAAATATTAAAAAATCATCGTTGTGGTTTCTATTACACTTTGTATTTAAATGCCCTCAGAAAAAGTTTTTCTGATATATCTTCCATGTATGGACACCAATCCATTATATTTTATTATAAGTATAGATTAGTCACAATATCCTAAGTCATAATGTAAATAAGATGGTCCAAGTTTTATTAATTCACTACAAAAATCGTAATTTCATCTCTAAACAAACCTGATAATAGCAGCTTCTTCCTTAGCCTCCTCTTCAGTGCCACCATCTTCAATGACACTCTCTGAGCAAACCTGTTCAGCTTTCTTTAAAACTGGCAAAGCTTCATTATATTTACCGCGCATGGCAAGCGTTGTACCAGCATTGTATGATAGTTCATAAGTACTTTCTTCAAATGTTGGTAGATCTGCTGACTGGAATTGGAGTAGATTTACACTATAGTGTGGGAAATGATTGATCTCGGCCCAATCTCATTCTGGTAGAATATTTTCATGAGAAATATTCTTATATATGCATATATTGGAGTGGAACTTGACCGGACTGAAATTATGAATAATGGTAATGAGAGTATGAATACTCTCATTGTTTTTCAAGTATATTTTAACAGACTGAGATCAGACCGCAAAAGAACTATGACAGGCACAATAGTGTGGTTCCAGATTAGTTAGAGCACAAAGATTCTAAAATTAGGAATTTAACCTTTAATCTTTCTGCTTACAATTAGACATTCAATAAAGGAAATGGTATCAATAATTTATGTAATACAGGTTAAAACAACATCTTTTTTTGGCAGACAGTGGGGAATGAAAATGTCTTAATGGGAAAAATAAAATGATTTTTACTAGGCTTCTAGGTTTCCTCAGACTACCCTGTTATGTGCGGGTTACAGCTAAAAAAAGAAATAATTTATATTAATTTACCGGATTAAGAGCAGATAAGTTAGCAACCACAGCGGACATATTAGCTTTCCTCTCATCTTCATAATCATCAGTGGTATTTTTTACTATGTCTCGATAAATGTTATAGCAGTCTTGGTATAGTTCTAGACGGTACAGAATTTGAGCCCTGAAAAAAAAAGCATCTTTCAGATTTTATTTGTATCTTATGTATAACAAGGCAAACAGAGAAAACAAGTGGAAATTGAACATAGAAACAATATTTATATGAAGTTAGATACTACCTTATTACTCCACAATGGACTCTGATTCAGTATTTATTCAAAAAGATTTCCTATTAGGTTCTTATGTAAAACTTTATTAAATCTTATAAGAATTGAGTGGGGAACAAACTTGATCCTCATGCAAATACTTCTGAGGTTTGTAGGTTTTATTGCCACTCAGGCAAATTAATTATTTTCCTCACTTTGGTAAAAAGATAATGTTGAGATCCATTAATCAGGGTGGGGAACAGTGTCTTAACACTAGTTTTAATCTACTTTACTATATGGAATGGTAGTGTGTAGCTAAAAAAATAAAAAATAAAACTACCTTAGTTCCTTTAAAGCTGGTGTTAGTTCTGAAACACTATCAACTGTCTCTAAGGCTTCTTTTGGACAGTTCAGCCTGTATTGAGCATAAGCTTTTTCAAATTGTAAGTCCACCG
This sequence comes from Heliconius nattereri, assembly GCA_013403645.1. Taxonomy (NCBI): domain Eukaryota; kingdom Metazoa; phylum Arthropoda; class Insecta; order Lepidoptera; family Nymphalidae; genus Heliconius; species Heliconius nattereri. Next base: position 6,642,552 of record JAAIXI010000226.1, on the reverse strand, counting down.
CCAAAGGTGCATTTTTGGAGTTGCATAGAATGGACAGGGCCTCCTTAAAGTTGTGGAGTTGGATGAAACAAACCACTTTACAATGGAATGCTTTTTGCTCATTTGGTGCAATTTGCAGGACTGAAATTGAAAACAAAATGTGTCTTAACAGATTAACTTAAAATAAAAATGTGCTTACAAAAAGTATACATAATACAATCCAAAAATATTTAACAAAAGTTTCGATTAGAAAATACGATATATTTTATTTGAAATGAAAGCGATTGATTTATGTAAATCTGATTTTACTGTACATGGGTGTATATCAACAAAAAATATTTTGAAATAACTACAGATTTATAAATGAAATATAGTTTTGTTCGGTTAGTTACCTTTCCCTGCAGCTTTTAGAGCTCTCTCATAGTCTCCGCTTTGGCAGAATTTGTTTAATTCCGAATAAGCCTGAACAAGGTTAGTTTCCTTGTTGGCTGACATTTTTTGACAACTTGGCAGCTGACCTGTTAATCTTAATTGTCATATTCATCGAAGATTACGTTCAGAAATTGTTTTCTTAATTTAAATGAAGTATCTAATTTTAGTAATATATTTACATATTATAAAGCATTATAACATATTATCAAAACTAAGTTGGGTATTTTTTGAATACTCAATAAAATATTTGAAAATCAATAAAATAACTAATAAAAACAAAAAAAACATTACTAGTTTAAAAAAAGATGCGAAAGATGGCGCACTTTTCAAATTGACTCATTCAATTGACAATACATTTAATCGTTAACTTTATTTATGAACAGATATAGATCTATCTATATATATTTGAGTATATTATATATTTGAGTGTATTTCACAAAAGAATGACCAAGCAAAATCGGACTGTCCTACAACTTTAAGCACTTTTATGAGTTATTCAATGAGTTATTTTAAAATATATTGCACACTAGTATCTAGTATCTATAATTGCTAACTAAGTTAGAAATAATGTATCTATAATTGCCAATCCGCTCGACGGCCGCAAGCCGATGTTCGAGTCGTATCACTAATGTGCTATAGAGCAGGTAAGTGAATGTAGTGGTATATTTGAGAAGTATGTTTAGTAGAGACGGAGGAAATGGATGTCGAAAGGCGTATTTCCGCCGGTAACAGAGCTAATGATGCCTTGGCAGCATTGACGAAAGTGATATTCAGTCAGTTTAACTGACTGAATCTGCAATAAAATATATAGAATGGCAGAGGCAGCAGCAAAGATCACATTGAGAATGAGGAAGAACGTGCTTAGGTACATATTTCACCGTGAACAAATCGGGTACGTCGGACAGAATGGGCGAAGATTGAGAAAGGAACAGCGATTTGAAACTGCGGCATGGGACACCTCGTTTGACTGTCGAAATCATGGTATCTTTTGATGGGATAGAACTAGATTACGGCAAATGACATGGCTAAAGAAATTTTTATTTAACTAATTTTAAAAGTGAAGTAAATTTTTAAGCTTAAACAGGTAAAAACTACGCACAGAAACTAACATCGCTAACATAAAATTCGCTAAATTTATTATAGAATTTAGTTCACAGAATCAATTTAACTTAATATCAAAATGTTTTGATATCACATATCGGTATACGAGAGCCGAGTTAAACTCTAAGTTTCATACTCTGTCAAAACTATTTTCATTTTCCGCCTCAATTCGTCGGAGTGTTGCCAATAGCACGTCTCGGACATGTCAACATGGCGGCACTTCCGGACGTGGTCGTACCAGATAAATAAAGCAAATACAACAGTATTGACCGCCTCGGTTTTGTGTTGAGCCACTTTAAATAAATAATATTTATTTTTCAAATAGTATGTATTAATGTTAGTATGTATTACATTTTCTACTGTTTGAGATATTTGTTTTGAATTAATGCGGTGTTGGCGTCTGTTGCACATGTGTTCTGTGTTTTAAATAATATAAACGTATTTGAAAAGCTCACAGAAACGATTGTGTGGTTTAATTTAAATTTTAGACGATAATTAATTCTAATATAAATCTTAATTAAACTTTTTACATTAATAGTATTACTCCAGATACTTTGAACAATGTAAACAGTGTACCATGCGAAAGTTTAAGAAATAATAGCGCCAAACTGTAAGAGCTAGTTCCCAAGAAGAAACAACTATTGTGCAAGTCGCCGCTTATATGCCCTGTGTCGAACTCATCAAACTTTGAGCGTCGTTCGTGTTAAAAATTGTAAATTCCCGTCCGTATACTTGCTGCACTGCTGAGTCTTTACTTACATACTTGCACATTGTGGAAGATTTGCTTCTAGATTTTGCTTTGGTCTAAGCATGTGTCCTTTTTACCTTTACATATTTTTGTATTTTTTAAAGTATATTTTGTGAATCTAGTGATACTTTGACATCTTAGACAATGCGTAATGCTATTTTTGAAGCGGATCTTAACGGCTTAGGTTGTCTAAAAAGGGAAACGAAACATTTACCTATAATTATACCATATCGATGTCATATTCTTATGATTCTTTCTCATAGCATACATTTTGAATATGCGACTGAGTACAGTTTATTATGCATTTATTAAACAAGCCTTGCTTAGTTTCATTAAAAAATGCCAACAAAAAACTATTATCTATATGTATATAACTATTACCTATTCTTTGTCGTTGAATAGACTCAACACAGGCTATGTATCTAAAGGTTTTACAATCTAGTACAGTTACTGCTAGTCAGTTTACACTCAATAATGGACGCCGCAAAAAGTCCGGTGGGTCCCCCTCTACTAGATGGACCGACGACCTAAAGATGTTGGCGGGAAGCGGGTGGGTCCGAAGAGCTGAGGATCGAGTGTGGTGGCGGGAATTTGGGAAGCCCTATGTCCAGCTGTGGACAATCGATGGCTGTCGATGATGAATGGACGCCACAAAGGTAAATATTAATGAAACAAATGCTTTCTTTTGAAGAATTGAAAGAAGCAAGAACAATTAGATACATATATTCGTGTTGTTTTAACTATTGGGGTTATAGTACCCAGGTAATGGCTTGGGAGCCGATTGGGCGAGAAGATAAATCAAAGACAAAACCCAAGCAACTATTAGGTTACTAAAATCAGTAGAGTTTAAAATTGATTTCAATTTATATAAAAACATAAAATGGTTTTTGTTCCGCATTAAAGCCAATATAAACGAAGGTAAGAGAAGTTAGTACTAACTTCATGCTTAAACCGACTGTTATAAGTCTACTTGTTGAAATTTTTTTTATAGGAAGTTTTTATGTACGTTTTTCTATAAAAATAGTACCTTGTATTTTTTTTAGATAACACCAGTTATCATTCGCGACTTTGACGTAAAATGAAAATCATCAGTTCATCGGTCAGTTAATATAATTATATGGTCACTCAGTTTTCTTGCCATACCTACTAAAATATGGCATGTAATGGACAAGTGCGAGTCGGGCTCGCGCACCGAGGATTAATTGTTAATGCAAATCACAATTTAATTGTAAATAGAAATTTATAATGGTTTTTATTTTCTATGATTTACTCAAAACATATAAGTTGAAAGTCACTCTCCATGTCAATTTTAATAATTTAACTAGAAGTATCTTCTAGGTTTTGATTATGGCATAAACGGCCTTGGTTTTTGAGTTTTGAATTTATATTAAGAATTTTTTTTTTGTTGGAACCGTAAAATGTGTTATACATTAATATTATTACAGAATTTTTCTCCTATCTCCATTTTCCATATGATGTTTATAGCCGACATAAACTTAAAGGAGCATATAATCGGATGTCAAAGTAAAGTTTAATCGCGTTACATCTCAAAGTTTCGAACTAGAAGTTTCACGAGTCGGTGGACACATTGCGTATATTGCTTCTTTGCTCCAACTTTTCTAGATACTTTTAAAATACTGAAATATAAAAACCATATAGGGAAATATAATATAAACGCATACGTATTAATATAGCAATTATTTAGCTACTTATACTTGGACTAGTCTAAACAATAAAAAAACCCAATATACCAAATCTTTAACACCCAATCATTCCAATCTCAGCGTTGATAAGCTTTAAATTCGAATGTCATTTAAATAAATAACACTTTTCGGATTAAATCGTTTGAAGGGGCGAGGGCGAGGGTGAGGGGGAGCGTATTTTATCAGAGCCGACTGATAAATTGCACGAAATTCAATTTAAAAGGGTAATGTTTGCGTCCCTATTACGACGTCACTTGACGCCGCCTATAAACTCTGTCGGTCCAATGAACAATTGAAATATCGACGCCTCACATACGAGTACTCGTAGGTAGCTTGCACCCATAAAAATATTGGTTGGAACCCTACTATGGGTTTCCGATCACGATTTGCCCAATTTGCCATAACAGCCACTAATGCGTGCGCTGGGATGAAATGATTTTTTTTTAGAAAAGTTATTATTTTGACGTTTTTAGATGTAATATATTATATGACGTATTTTTATATACTGACTTTATGATAGTGTACGGTATAAAAAATTGTATGTAGTAATAGCTCGTACTACGTCAAATGCAATAGCTTAGAAATAAATAATAAAATATTTCAAAAATCGTAACTTTCGTTTGGTTTGAAATCCCGCTGGCGAACAATACGTTTATGGACTGCACCTTAACTGACTCTACTTTGAGGAGTCATTTAGTCTTTATGAAATATTTATGACATAAGAAGTCCTGTAATTCACAAGATATAAACTATTTATGTTTGCATCATGTTAACCCGTTTTAAATTTAGGTAGGTACCTACTTTTGAACAAACGTTTCATAATCATTTTATCATTTAGCTTTAATGAATAATTGCATAGTTTTAATGATCCTTGACTTGACTCTACTCTATTTCAAAAGTATTATTTTCACTAATTATGAATCTAAAAGTCCCGCTGAGCTTCTTGCACCGGTTCTTCTCGGGTCTTAACTTCAGTGAACGTGTAAAATTATTTGACATTCGAAAATGAAACAAGTAACTTCTTTTTTTATTTAACATTGACTGATCTCCGTGATTTACGTATAGTATATTTGATTGGTCTCTAATAGTAGAGTCAGCAGGAAAGTTCTTATATTTAAATTATATAGGTTTGTATTGGTTTCTTAATGAATGGAGTTCTAAGATATGTTGCTAAGTTCTCTTGGGATCAGTACACAAACAGTAATTATTGGCCACCAAAATCATTTTTTATTATGACCTTTATATTATTATTGTAAACTTAATGGAAATTTATTGTGAGCTTTTTAATATTTCGTATGCAACATTAACATGTAAAATAATAATTGAATGCAAGAAAAATATGTGCAAAATAATAGATTAGAAAATTCCGTTTGGCTGAAAAAGGTTGGACCATTTGTTTCGGCGGGACACTTTTTCCTGACAAATTGCCTGAAAGTAATTTTAAGCCCAAGATCAGTTATTTATGTGTATTACCAGCTTTATATTCGTATATAACACTCTTGGACGCGTGTGGGGTTCTACATAAAAATATATTTTTATGTTAGGCCGTATAATATACTCCTTTTAGTATATTACTGATACATAATATATATACAGCATAATAAAAAATATAATATTTTAATATTCTTTAGTGATCGTGAATTTATGCGGCAATCATAGTGAATTTAAGCGGTAATCAGAATGAGCTGTCTGACTATAGTTGAAATATAGTATATCTAGGCAGAGAAAGATTTTGAATCATCATGTGTACGAAGACTATATTCTACTATTTTTACTTGAGATAAAACTGGATTATGTGGCATTTACGAAGACGTTACAAGACTTTATAAATTAAATTACAAGAAATCATTTTCATATCCTCGCCCTGGTAAGAAAGCAAATATCTCAAAATTTGGGCGGAAACTGGGGAATTTACTCTGATGTTCGGGAAAAAGCGTAAAATCTAGCGTCACAAATTAAAACCTCCCTGTATATAATTGCAGTCATACTATTACAAATTTCGTATTAAATTAGATTTTTAACCCTTGAGTCTTCTCATGGAGAATTACGACATCTCTGGATGTTTTGACGCAAATTGGACAGGCGTCAAGACGGGAGGACGCGTCGTTAGTGCCACTTCTACATTTAACGAGCTTCCCTGGCGCAGGGTTGGGACATGTGGAGTTATGAATCTTGAATAAAACTGTGCGACAGTTTATTATAAGCACAGTGTAGAGTTATTTTCACTATATTTTACTACGTTTAGCCTGAAGATTTTCCTTGGCATGAGATAAAGCTGGATATGGTATTAAGGATTTCTTAATTACTTAGGTTATTGATATATTGGTATTACGTTGTGCACACAAGTTCACCTTTAGTCTCGCAATGAACGTTTAATTGGGAAGCACGTCTTTTATTTACCAGTAATAAAGAATTGTTTATTGTTTAGGACATTATAGTATATTCCTTTATGATGTGGGAAGGTATTTTACTTTTATTATTAATTTAAAAATATAAAGTAAACCATTGCGTAAAGTCAAATGTGCGTGGAGATTAGCTTAAGGTTCCATCAAACCAATCCTCGTGTTAAATAAAACTAATAAAATGCAATTTTTAACAAATATTTATCGTGTGATTGTAAACACAACATTTGTGGGTTCGATTTCCACTCGAGGTAATGAATTATTAATTATTAATAGATATTATTATTTCGTCGCTCTGATAACACTATGATCCCTCTGCCTATTCTGCTATATGTGGGAGCATACAGTTTGGAGCTAAAAAAAAACAGACAGAAAAAGTGTTATAAAATATTATGGAATAATGGAACACAGTTTGTATCAGAAAATTTTAATATGTGACCAAGCATTTTCTGTATTTGTGTAGTAGACTGAAAGAGCCCTAGTGACAAAACATTTCGTTCTCATGATGCTTAATATTATTTATTTAATTAACATTGTATAGTCCACCATAAGACCAAAAGACCATCGGGTTTTTATGTTATTAAAACATTTAAATACCTATTCGATATTTAGTAAAGTTATAATAAATTTAAATTATGAACACAAAATATCAATATTCCGTTTCGTGAATGACTGTCATATAAACGTTACAATCAAGTACAATCGAGATATCGAGCTGTTCGCATCAAGTGTCGATGGAACAGATCACCACAGATTGGTAGCCCTGAGGGGGAGGCTGGCGCTGATAGCTCAGTATTGCCTAATAAAAGCTCACGTATGAGATTTCAATTTAGAAGCTTATAAGTTTTGATGCGAGCTTCGATTTTCTGTAGCTGCTGGTATATGACGTCACCGATACGAAGTAATCATAGTGATTAATGGAATGACATGTACAGGACTCGCTTGTTGCTGTCTTTGGCTTTGCTTTATGTTGGGTCTAAATAACAGAATTAGCTTATTTAATGTATATAGTGTAGTTGTATCTAGTAAATGTTTTTTAATTTTTTTTTGACGTCGTCGTGGTGCACAAGCGTGCAACTGTAAACGGGATGGGTGTGGTTACGATTACCACTCAAGGTAATGGGACATTTTCACCACCACGCATTGCTCCAAGAATTCGGCGGAAAGTAGCGAACGGATGTGTCTTAATGGAGAACGGAGTATCTTAACAATAGGTTACCAGGTTCCCTATATGCAGAATACAGCCTGAAACTAAACAAATGATTTTCATTTCTCAATATCTCTACGTACCCCGCTAAACGGACATATACATAAAAATATATTAGGAGTCGGGCCGGTTTAAATTTAGCATACAAAGTTATGAAATAAAGCTACTTTCTTGGTAGTTAATTCAATCGCAGCCGATAAATTCAGTTAAATAAAAAATAATATATACTTTTTTTAGAAAACATAAAGAAAACTAGAAAGAATCACAATAATTTAAAGGTACGGGATTTACAGGTACGGAAACCCTTGTGCTTCTTCTATTTTTATATAATATATTCTTTTAAAAATAATTTTCTTTCCTAAGTGTGGAATAAATAACACTTTAAAAATGATATATCATTTTAATGTTTCGTGTAAATATTAGTATACTGTGGATTGGCAACGGTCTAATTTAAATACATTTTAATTTGCTGCGAATAAACGATAAAGAGTAAAGGAGAGTGGTTTTGTAATAACAAAGTTGTTTTTCTAATTTTTCCAAAGCAATTTTCTCTTTCATGTTCTCACAATCTCTTTGAGTATGAGCAAAATATAAATATGCGGACTTCTGGCTCGTGTGGTATTTCATTAAGTTAACTTTAAAAATGGTCAAGAATTGCACTTCGTTTGAGATTTCTTTTATTAAGCAAAATGAACGCTAGCTTTCCAAATTATGAAAAGCTGAAATTCTTTTAGTGTTAGAGATAAATTTTTTTACTTGAGATAGATAGATACTTGAGCTATGCTTTTGTATTATTTCTTTAACGTATAAATTATAAATCACTATTTCTTGAGGATCAATGGTTGTTAGATCAATTCGGATATTTTTTATAGTTTCTAGAGTCTTTAGAATAGATAACCTATTTTCAAGTGACGCCGTTCTCCGCTTTCTATAAATATATTCTTTGTATATTCTGTCGATGTTACCATTAAGAACTTTGTTCTCACAATGATTGTATGTTAATGTGAAGGCTCTAATTTTTATATGGTAGTCTAGGAACGGAAGTTGGCACATCTACTTCAGTTTTGCCAAGTTTATAACTTCAAATACATATTATATATTTCCGGTATGATATTTCAAAAACTTAAAATCACGAAAGTACAAGCAAAGAATGTAAGTAAACATTCCTATATGCAGGAACGGGTACCAGTTCCTGCATATAGGAATGTTTATATTTAAAAAAAAATGTGCTAACCTATATGTAAAAATGTTTTAACATTAATTCACCAAGGGATAGGTTTTATCAACATCCCGTAAATTTGAAAAAGATTAAGAGTAGGTAGTAAGTTCCACCTATCAACACTCATCCTGAAAAAACTGACGAAAAATGGGGAACGAAATGTCTTAACACCAAGTTCCCTCTGTATTACCAGCTATGCTATTTTTGGCGCCGAACGAGTCGCCGATATTTAACAAATAAATGTATTATTTTACTATTAAATCCAATAATAAATGATAATATCTATTTGTATCTCAGAAAGCTTCTCAGGGCGCCATCGCCAGATTACAACGTTTCAACGGCATCCGGTAAATATTCCAAATAAGTTTCGGGTGCTCATAGTAAATCACTTATTAAATTACACTTTATCCACGGTGCTCGCAAATTAAATTCTAACGAGGTTAGAGGGTCGATGAGTTGACAGGTGACGACGGTGCTCAAGTACTTTGGGCTGGAATCGAAAAGCACCTTAATCTAAACCTGACTTACCCTCACTAATTTCTTCATTGATAATATATATTTTTATATATATATTTTATATATATTTTAAAATATATATATATTTTAAAAAAATATATATTTTAAAAAAAATGTGCTAACCTATATGTAAAAATGTTTTAACATTAATTCACCAAGGGATAGGTTTTATCAACATCCCGTAAATTTGAAAAAGATTAAGAGTATAAAATTAATTTTTAATTTTTAGTATACGTTTATAGTTTATTTTAATGTCTTTGGCGTGAGATATCTGGTATTTTGGTAAATACCAAACAAAAATACATTTTTTAAACTTACAAATTCATTGTGTATTGTATTTCGGTACAGCTTAACTCTAAACATGACTTTTATTTGTTGTATAAATGTACTTTATTTGTTCTTTATTCCCAAAAGTATATTATATGTTGGCAATTTATTTAAATGGCTGATATATTTTTAGTTCGTGCTATAAATTGTGGGGGAAAAAGCCACGAAATGTGAAAAGAGAGAATATTATTTATTTTCGTAAAGCATATGAGAGAATTCGGGGTATTCGAATAAACTATATATCATGAAGAAAATATAAATAGTTATTGATATTTGTCATTTTCATGATGAGGGTAATCGATTACTGTTATCACTTGTTTCTGCGCTGATTTAATACAATTCTTTTTTTACTTGAGGCTGAACCTACATATGCTTATTTATTTTGCAATACATACAATGCGTTCCAAAAAACAACTCTTGTGTGCAATTTAAAACGACATAAATAATTATATTAATTATTTATATGATACAGAACTTCAAAATATCGTTTAAAAATGTATGCACAAAATAAAAATGAAAAAAAAAAGAAAATGTAAAAGGGAACCCTAGAATTAAATGCCCGAATTGGGAATATTCGAAAGGTGAAAAAGGCGAAGAGCACTCAAAGCCCGCGGATTGGAGGCTAACAGCTCAATTATAGATCGCATCGAGTTAGCTGCCTACATCTAGATTTGATTCGTTCTAACTAGACATCGCAATCCGTTTACCGCATGCGATGCGACCATTGAAAACTGTTCTACAATGGAAACCATTATATTGATTTTCTATGGTATTGTATGGTATAGGCAGAAATGTACTATTTAATGTACACGCTACGGTCTATACTACATGGTATGTGGGTTGGTTTTTCCAGCCTGAAGACATATATACATATATAGACAACGTATATATGTAACAATGCTCTGTCTGTCTACCTACCCTGCTATATACTGGATACAAGTTACAAGAATCATAATATATCTAAAAAAATACGTAATCCTATATTCAGTTCGTGCTAAATTTCATAATTGTAGCTCCATGAGAAGTAACATATATACTCTATAGGATTTGATTACTCAGCGAATATCATTCAAAATGCACAATATGTATAAGTGCTCGTTTCTTTTAAATGCACTGATTTAGAAGATTGATTTTTTCTTTGCTTCAAGGGACCATAGACTCAAATATTTAATATTAATTTTTGCTTGATATCTCAACGCAATCTCAAAATAAATGGTGGTGACAGAACGGATAACATAATCATCCTATAAGGGCTGCTTTAACTTTTGAGGTACGGAACCCTGAAAAAGAAATAAAAAAAAAACATATAAGGATAAATTTCCAATTTGCGGTCATTGTGGAGGAGAGGCAGCAGGTTAATCTGGCCAATACCGTAGCACGAGGTGCGGGGCGACCACACGGAAAATTGGCCTTCTTCACTATTTGATTACGTTCCAAGATCCCTTGTGAGCTCTTACTAAAAATTACGCTATATGCGCGCCAGAAACGTCGTTTTACCTTTAAAATTGATCTCGATTATTTATCTTTTTTCCAGCAATATGCACTTATAACTTTCAATATCGTGTTATTTAGTTTTTTTTTTCGTTGCATTTGTCACTGTTTTTAATGTTTATATTTGCAATTTTCGGTTAAGATGGTCGTAGGTAATATTGTGAACGATTATGATTATAATTGACTCGCACTTGACTGCTTTTTTACTCAAATATTATTACTCAAATATCTTCTAAACGAACTAAAGTTCCACTAAAGTTCATATGTGTAAACATTTAGTTGTGAGAAGTTTAGTCTTCACATTTGTACGCAAAATGACAATGCATTGTCTTTGAAACTTCACCCTGACTTGTTCTAAGTTATTCCTCTCTCGCCGTGAGTTATTGTTACGTAAAATCTACAATCTTTTAAAATCTAGGATGTATTTCATTTCTTTACTACGTCTGGCCTGAAGCCAGATTTTTTGATTGGACGGACATGACTCTTGAAGTAGTAAGGTTGCAGCGAAGTAGGTATAGGAGATAATATTAAAACAATTCTCATTTCTTTTGAATACGTTGAAGAATTAACTAGAAATTCAAATTCCCATTGACTATCATTGCATTTTATTTATTCATTATTCTTGCTATACTAACAAACGTATCGCAAAAAATATATATTATCAATGAAGAAATTAGTGAGGGTAAGTCAGGTTTAGATTATGTGCTGCTTTTCGATTCCAGCCCAAAGTACTTGAGCACCGTCGTCACCTGTCAACTCATCGACCCTCTAACCTCGTTAGAATTTAATTTGCGAGCACCGTGGATAAAGTGTAATTTAATAAGTGATTTACTATGAGCACCCGAAACTTATTTGGAATATTTACCGGATGCCGTTGAAACGTTGTAATCTGGCGATGGCGCCCTGAGAAGCTTTCTGAGATACAAATAGATATTATCATTTATTATTGGATTTAATAGTAAAATAATACATTTATTTGTTAAATATCGGCGACTCGTTCGGCGCCAAAAATAGCATAGCTGGTAATACAGAGGGAACTTGGTGTTAAGACATTTCGTTCCCCATTTTTCGTCAGTTTTTTCAGGATGAGTGTTGATAGGTGGAACTTACTACCTAATTGTGTAACAGAATATGCAAATGAAAATAATTTAAATAATTCCCGAGTGTGAAGTAACAACTAAATTCAATCGAAGAAAAAAATGAAATTATAGTATTAAGTTTTAAAACATTATTAATAATTTTCTGCATATGTATACCACATACAAATATTAAATGCAAAATTATTTCATGTGTTAGAAAAAAACAACATACATTATCTTATATTAGGAATATCGCTTATATTAATCTTTCTAAATGAAAAAGAAAACCACAATTGTTTGAACAAAATATAAAATCAACGCTCAAATTGCAACGTATACAATGAAATTTTTCCAAAGCTATTTGGACAAGCTCATTATTTTTAATTGTACAGCCAACAAGAGACGGCCTTTTTTACCTTAGCCTTCTTAATTTGTATTGTCAGCTACTAAATTACCAGAGTCGGCGGACACTTAAAACCCATTGTTATTTTATATCTTTTAAGGTACTTATCTGTTCTCTTTACGAAAACTTAAGGAAAAATTGTTATATTTATTTTTGGTCTATGTTTCTATTTTTATAAATGGCTCGGAGTAATGTAATAATAAATAGCCGTAGACGGTTAAGTGAAGCCATCACTATATACTTTTTAGAAAACGTATAAAAATACTATACATTTAGTTATTTTTTTTTAGTTTCACATATTATTCCGTATATGGCAGTAAAGGCAGAAGGAATCTAATAAGATGCTCCGTTTTCCAATTGAGACATCCAATGTCTCAAAAATTGAAATTTTTGAGACATTGCATATTGAGTGACGGAACTCAACGGCGCCCTTGTCTTGTTATCAGCAAAATGTAAATATGCGGCTTAACAGCGCTTAACTTAACCTAACAATAAGATGATAACTTGTCATTAATTTTAATAAAAACTAAATAATGTAGAAATATATTGGCACAGCAATTCAATTACGTAATCTCAATAACATACAATACACTCACACAAGAATAGTTTCTTCAAAATCTCACCCAGACCTACTAAAGAAGCCAATCAATCGTCTTGCTTAAAAAAGGATAAAAATAAATTGAAAATGCATTCGCAGAAAAGCATCTATCACAGAACTTGCTTTCACGTAGAATTGTGCTTCAAACCTTCGGATTGAATTTGGATATCTCGTATCTTAAAGCGTACGCGGTGGTGCAAGTTATATCTTATTAAACTTTCGTTAACTTGGAACATTAGGTATATTTGCGATGCATAATGCTTAATTTTCATTGTTATTTTTTTAGAAAACGTATAAAAAGTGGCCGTAGCGGTATTTGAACCTGCGCCTCCTGGAAATCGTTACATAAACTTAATACGTTTAAAAATATATATATTTATTTTCACCATTAGATAATTAAATATATTTACAGATTACCTTCTATAACTTACAACTTAGAACTAGAGTGGAAACAACTAGGGGTGTAAATTTCCAGATGTGGAACTGCGTTGAGCAGAATCGATTAAGCCAGTGCTGAGGTAGAATTGATACTATTTAGATTAGTGAAAGTTAGGAGCGAAATGATAGCCTCAGAGTATCCTAGGAACTTGATTAAGGATGAACTGCATTTAATCAGAACAAGTTGACATGACCGGGACGAGAGATTATCGAGATAGTAGTTTTGGGGTTGGAAACTACGGTTGAAGAGCGGAGTGTACATAATATATTAAATTAAATAAGTGTAATTTGTATATAAGGTATGGTTTTTGTAGATTTTCCTTCTGTCATCTAGATAATTTGTTTGTTTATTGCAAAAGTATAAATATCGTATTGCTTCAACCGATTCCGGTTCTTAATTCATTAATTTCACTCAGATTTGTTCTAACCACACAATCGTGGGCTCAACAACAAATCTTGAGTTTTAGCAATTACCATGTAAATTTGCAAAGTTCGCGAAATAATTTAACGGGATGTAGACGCCGGATTCAAAACAATTTATATGTTAATTCAGCTAGTATGGACTGGGTTTCTGTACACGAACAACTTCAGTCCTCTTCAACAGATATACTGCCGAACACTCAAGTTATGAATAATTACGAATATTACCTGTAATTTAAATCTACAGACGACGTGAAATCTAATTAAATCTTTGTATTGTTGACTGACGCTGGGCTTGTTTGAAATTTACGCGAGTGCAAAATTTTTGCGCGTGTTCAAACGATGATATACTTATTAAAATTATATTTTGTTAAAATAGTTTGTAGTTCAACATTTTTGAACAATATTATTTGCATACTATAGGTATCATATTATTTTAGTAATAATTCTGTATCGGCCGATATAATAAGAAAACTGTTTCTGGTTAATAATTTCATCATTAATTAAGATGATATTAAAAAAACACTAAGAGGTAATCTCAAAACTCCAAAATCATTTCAATGTGTTCAGTTAAGAATATAAACATTGTTAGAGCTTTAGATGAAATGTAAAGAATAAAAACCAGGAAAAATAAAGACAAATTGACTCCACCAGGTCGGTACGATATGGGTACCTTCAAAAAGCGCGTCTACCTCCACCTCAAAAGCCGGCAACGCACCTGTAGCCCCTCTGGTGCTGCACGGGTTCGTGGGCATCGGTGATCATCATCAGGTGACCCGAACGCTCGTTTGCCTTGTCCTTTTTCCATAAAAAAAAATTGCTTTTAATCAATGAAATATAATAGTGCCGTAGCGTTAGTTCAATTTAAATTACCAGTTCCCCCATACATGTTTCAGTTGCAAAACAAACTAACACTCACATGGGAAGTGGTCACGCAAACACTACTTTCGTTACAAATTTAATCGTGTTGAAATCTGCAACTCCATTTCAATCGAGAATTTGCTGAATCAGAATCGATTAACGAGAAATTTCAAGCTCAAATCGATTTTAAGTACGGATTCTTGGCAACCGAGAGCCATCTCCAACTTCGCGAGAGTTAAATACCGCTTTGATTGTATCGTATTCAATCTTCTGCCAGTTGTAGATTATTCCAATTACAACAATAACGCTGAATAGGTTTGAGAAATCGTTAGAAAATAAGTTTATGCATGTACCCCGTTTTGTAGGTAACCTTCATCTTTTGAAATCTACGTTATATTAAAAATAAAATCAAATAACAACAATAACAACAAAACGACAAAACACCATAAATTTACTTATCTAAACTTGAAAACACGTATTTTATAACAGGGACAGTATGCCAGTGCCACATGTCTCCGCTGTCTACTTTTAACTATAATATAATATTCAAATATTATAGAAAATGTATAGAAATTTAACATAACATAATTTACCAAATATAAGTCCTATGAGGTATACGTTGGAGCCCCGCTACGATACAATTTATATATGTTTTGAAAACACAAGATAATAAGTTATTTCATTAAACTTTCTTTAATAAATAACTATATCAATACATTATATTTCATATTAAAATTCCATTATATAAAAGTTTAATGAGCTAACACAATTTATAAGAAACACACTTGAAAAATAATAAAATTTAGACGATTCTCTTGAAACGTTGCTATTGAATTTTATATCCATTTCCAAATGCTTATTTTATGTCTGTACAAAGCGATACTAGCGAGTGGAAAAATGTTTTCTATCATATACTTAGTTGAGCACGGGCAAAGTTTAATCAAACTGCACGAATCGAAATATTGAGACTTTTAAGACATTTTTTTGTTAGCTTCACGCTGTAGGGTATCTAAAACACCCAATGTTAAGACACTCCGTTCCCAACTTTCCGCCAAATTCTCGAGGCATTGTTGAGTGTTGGAACTGAATGGTGCGACTCTTATTACTCTATTTATAGAATAATATTCGTACCGATGTTCAATCCCCATTCAGGGAAATAGACTATGGAAACGGAATATCCTGACACTAGGTTCTCTGCTGTCCGAAAATTTAAAAAAATAAGCGTTTTACTTTAAAAAAAATTAAAATTAAAATTTAAGCGCTTAAGTTGTTTATTAAACGTTATTTTTCATAAACACAAATTTATTTATATCAGACACACTGGTATAACAGATCGGTAAAATAAATCGGTTAAATGGTATAATATAATAATATTTCAATTAAAAAGTCTCCGCATGGATTAAATATAGCTTTGATATTGCATTTCTTTAGCAAGCTCTCGAATGCTAAAAAAAGTAACTTTGTTTACTTTTGCTCTAAATGCCAATAAAATATGAGCAATCTGCAACGGAAAATATTTGTTAATAAAATGAAATAATAAAGGCCAATCGTGGTGCCTCAAGCGTGCGACTGAAAACTGAATTCGATTCCCACTCGAGGAAATGAGATAAGTATGTAAGTTAAGTTTCGCCATTCAACGCAATGCCTTCAGAATTTGGCGGAAAGTGGGGAGCGGATGTGTCTTATTAAGAACAGATTGTTTTAACACTAGGTTTCCAGGTCCACAAATAACAACAAATAAAACAAAATATCTATTAAATTATTTCATATTTTGTTAACTTCATTAGAAATATGGGTAGCAGTAATGACTTGACTAGCTAACAAACTAACATCCCGCTAGCTCGTTCGCTTGATGTTAATTAAAAAAAAAACACGGTTAAGTGCGAGTCGGATGCGCCCACCGAGTTTTGTATCGATTTTTTTCTAAGAAATATATAAAAGCGTTTGTTGTATGGGAGCCCACTTAAATATTTATTTTGTTCTTTTTTAAGCATTTTTTGGCTATAGTGGCAACTGTAATATATCATTCAATCACTTTCAACTGTCGAACTATCACGGTTCATGTGATTAGGCCTGGTGACAGACGGACAGACAGACGGTCGGACGGACGGACGGACGGACAGTGGATCCCATTTTACCCTTTAGATGCGAACATTTCTAAGCAAAAATAGGTAAAGTTAACAGAAAAAACTATACACTATATACTTTTATGCAAATATTAAAATTCTGACAATAAAATCGATATTTACAAGAGTTTGTCATTCTTGTGTGTTTAGGGGACGCCCATTTGAAAACTCATAGCATCGGTAAGCCGAGCTTCCTTTTTCCGCGCCGTAGTTGTAAATGTTGACACGGCAGGCGATATTACGCCACATGAAGCTTTTACGTCTGTCTATATACACCACATACACCACGCTTAAACACTTATTGCTTACGTCCTTCATAAGCGAGTGGTTTTTTTTTATTTACTTTAGTCAATTTTGAACTTTGTTTTTAATCGTGTTGGTTGTTTTTTCACAAATTTATGTTTAGTTTAAAATGTATGCTTTTTTTTTTCATTTAATTTGTGCTTATTGTTTTTTCAGCTACACGCTGTGGAGGAGGGGAAAATGGCGAAACTTAACCCCGCACTTCTGCTCTGTAACCAGAGAAAGGAAATGAAAATATTATTTTATATAGTGAGTGGGAATTAAACCTACAATGCCACGACTGGCCTTTAGATTTGTAAATAATAAACCCAATTGTAGGTGTTATGTCTAACATAGCGGGGGAAGCATCTATTTTATACGAACTTTATACTTTTTAGGAAGCATTTTCAAAATTATTTTTAATGTTCGCTAACGAATAAAAATATCGGCAAAAGAAGGATACTGTTATTCTTCTTTTAGCGACTTTGGCTATGCATTGATCTCTGGCTGGCAGTTGCCTTTAGAGTCTTATATGTATATGAAGATAAATAAATCCTTTAATTGAACTTCAATACATAATGAAACACAGCTGTCAAGATACCTCCCAACCACTTTCCGTATTCTGTATATTTTAGGCTAGTCATTACTAAACTCCTTGACCGCTGTTAATTCTTTTAAAACATGCAATGTATTTACATTGACATTTGTCAATTTATTATAATCAAAAAACATATTATAATAATAATAAAAACTCAATTTTTACATAAGATTATAATATAATAGAAATATAAAGTAACCTTGAAAATGTCTTCAAGTAGTTCGGAGGAGCCGTATTTTACTACCACTCTAATTTATAATAAGCTATTTTCGTCTTCTTCGGATTCCTTTGAGGAGATACCATCGGTGCCTTCAAATGAAAATGTTAAGATGCTGTTACACCAGCAAGGCCTCTATGACCCAGGCAGTGGTGAAATATGCACTAAATATGTGCCCATGTCCGATAGCACAGTGATACGACACCCACATTATGAATATCTAGGGGTAAAAGATCCAGGCATTAAAGAAGCTCTGCTAAATCCAGGTAAAGTTGTTTGTGTTTATTTTATCTTTTACATTAGTCCATCTGATCGGATAAAGTAAGAAAATAAACAAAAGTGGAGAAAGGTACCGGAACTTGTGTCCGGATTGACAGGAGCGGATCCATTGACCAAATTCGTGGGGGAATATGAGCTTACTTCTAATCGATATAAGCAATGCTATAAGATTTTTTTTATTTCAAAATATGTGTATGTGCCTTTTCATGTCAGCCTCATGTAATTTTATGATTTGGAGTCTTTTATGGTTGAGGGCTTGCGCTTGTGTCCTAACATGTATGAAGTGCCAACATAATGACTTTCGGTATGGCAATGATAGTTCTAACTAACAAAAATAATAATTCATATAAAAAAATACAGGTTTAGCGATAGTTGAAGGAAATGTACTCTAAGTTTTCAACTAAACTACACTCGTGTAGTAAAATTATTACTATTGCAGAGCCAAGAAAAATCTACCCACTCGATGGTCAAGAGCTGTATTTAGATTTATGTGAGGAAATGAAAGTGAGTCCAGTAAGAAGTTTTCTCAGAGGGCTGCTCGCCGAGGCCATTGATTTGAAAGTAAGCACCATTATTTACAATTCAGCCAACATCCAGTCCATTTATAGGATAGAAATCTTTATTGCTTTCTGATACAGTTCGCCGTAAGAGTTCCCTTTAGGCTGTGTTGTTTCGACAGCTTTGAATTAAGTGAATATATTTTTAATATGAGAAAATCGTGCCCCTTACTGTCCTGGCACAGCGTTTTCCGGTATGCTCAACGGCTGTGAGTTCGATTCCCATTAGAGGGAATGAATTATTTTAATTTCCTCAAGAATTTGGCGGAAAGTAGGGGATGAAAGTGTCTTAGTGGGGAATGGAGTGTCCTACTACTTTCCTAGGTTTTCTGAGCCTATCCTGCTATTTTGTCAAAACAGCGATAGATGTTAATATAAAAATATATATAAAACAGGTCTACCCTTTGTTAAATTATTCCATGTTTTTATATAGTACTATGGTGTAAATCCAAACACTGTACGAGTGATGTCCATGGCACTCACTTACAATAGTTACGTGAGACGATTGGATCTCACTTCAAACTTCCTGAACAACGACGCGTGTTATCACCTTGGTCAAATGCTCAGAGAAAATATGGTTTTACAAGAACTTGTTTTATCTGGATGCAGGTATATTATGATATATATTTTTTTATTTTAAGTAACGTGTCCCTACAGCGTTGCTTAAAATAAATACCAAGAGAATTCTTTTGATAGGATTGTGGTTAAATATAACTAATGTTGTTTGTGGCGTTATGTTCCGCATTCTAAAAAAAAATAAATAAAGCAAAGCTGACATATCGACACTGAGCAGACCAATAATATGAGGGGATGGTGACACATAAATCTGTCTGCTTAGTTCGATATTGTTTTAAGTTTATGAATAAATTGGTGATAAGTGTATGATTTTATAGCAATAATTTAGTATGTCAAATTTAATTCAGTAGAAAGTGTCTTAATGATAATGGAGTGTCTTAATACTGGGTACCCAGGTTCCTTCTGCCTAAGAAATACGTAAAATCGAAATCAAAGTATAATAGTTTCACTCTGCTAACATTGCCATTTTCTTAAAAATATATATTATAAAATAAAAAAGAAACAAATATGCAGACATATTACTACCACCAACGTAGATTTTGTAAATCAATTTAACTTAGTAAAGCACGTTCGGTCACCGATATTGAATTTTCCTAACACCCATGCATGTCCAACATCCCATACAAATCCATACAGACTCATACAATAGCCAGGTATTAATTTAGAATTCAAGCGGACGGTCTCAGGAGATTAGTTATGTTCCTCAACGCCCGTCCGTTGGAGCTGCTCGATTTGTCCCGCAACTATATTGGTGATGAAGGTTTCGAGCATCTGGCTGCTCAGCTGGTGAAAGGTGCTGTTATTAAAAGGTATAAATAAATATGGAATTTTATTGATAGTTACTTAACTGTTTATGAAATAAAATATATTTTTTTTGAAAGGATGGTAGAGGGCTCAATGTTAAGTTACTCTTTTCTCAGCTCTCAGTGTTGATGTTTAAGTTTACATCTTGTCTAACTACAGCGATAAAACAAAATAACAATAGAAATAATTAATTCCAGACCATTTCTACAGTCAGATTTTGTCTCACTGTGACATCAGACATGATTTTTGATATTTCATATATAGATTTTTTATTTTTTTTTATTTTATGCTGTATCCTGTACATAGCAGGGTAGACAGAGGGAAACTGGGATCCTAGTGTTAAGACACTCCGTTCTCATTCAGACAGTTCTTCACTTTCCATAACATTCTCTGCGCGACGAAGACCACGAGATATGATATGTATGATAGAGTACCTACTAATACTTAAACAGTGATCAGCTACCACCAAAACAAAGCCCAACTTATTGCATTTAAATCCTATGAAAATTTATCAACACATAGACTAAATATGTTAAGCTGCATTGAAAATAGGAAATTACTGCGAGCCCATTCCAATGGTAATCGAAATCCCATCGTATCGTAAAATTATTAGGAAATCAGCGCGTTCGCGTCGAAACTACCAAATTATCAAGTTGGCCATTTAGCTGTGGTCCCATCCGGCGTTGGTTCATCACATTGTGATAACGAGATCGTACCTCGTTAAATTCAAAACAAACTTGTTAATTGTAATCAATTAAATTTAGAAATATTTTTGATGTTTTGTTCATAGGTCTAGTGCTTGCTAATAATATCTGATCAAGTTGAAGTCGTCGGTCGACGATGCAGTAAGGTTGTGAGTTCGATTCCCACTCAGTAAAATGAAGAATTGTACATTTTCATTTCCTCGCTCTAGTGACGAGGCAAAGTGTTTCATTGAGCTCCGCTACCCAACACGCAACGCCTTAAGAATTTGGCGGAAAGTAGGGGAAGGAAGTGTCTTAGTGAAAATGAAGTGTCAAATACTACGTTCCCAGTTTCTCTCTGCCTACCCTTCTATGTAATGACTTCAGCCAGACGCTAAAGAATCAAGGTTAGATAGTGCAACGCCTCATACTAAAAATGGACAACAGAGTGATTTAATTAAATAAATTTGTCATTTTGCCTAGCTAGAGAGGACGTGAACCTTCTGCCCTCGCAAGTTTGTCTATGAATTTAAAATTGTATATTCCGTTCATAACTAATACCATTTTTTGTTACCACAATTAATTTTATTTTATTTACTTAAGCCTAGTATATACATACGCTTAAATTTAAAATTATTTTACAGATTCACTCAAAGAATAATAACCGTTTAAATGACATTTAATGTCAGTCAAATACTTATCAACAAATCTTTAATTAGGAAACATAGCGTACAACCTCCCATTTGTAGAAGCGTCTACTTTTAATAATGTCACTTATTTCAAGAATTAAGTTGGTACCAATGCCATTTTAATTAAAAGGTTGAATCTAAGCTATAACGAGCTGAGTTCCGGTGCTGCGTCGGCGTTTTCATCTGCCATTGAAGGCAATAAGACTACAACTCATCTGGACCTCTCTTGGAACAAAATGTCTGCTCTCAAAGGCTAGTGGAAGTCATTAACGAACTAAATGCGTTTATCCACCTAGCTGAACCGTTCAGATAGGGTTTAAAGTTTGCCGGTTGTTAAACTTTTACGAAGGCATGTTTAAATTAAACTATTTGTCTTTTTAGAAGGTATATTCAAATTGGAATTTTTTTGAATATTATTTAATATTTTCGTTGAAGATTTGTGTACTGATAATAAATTTTTGATAGAAATAAATTTGATCCTAATTAAATTTGTGGGTAGAGTTTCACATACCTGTTTTTTTTTTGGAAAAGTTTATGTATGAATTTTCTTCTTATTATTATTTTTAAAAAATGTGTAGGAATTTGCTTCGAATTAATATTTTAGCAGTTAGGTTTCAAGTATAATGTTACAAGAAATTGTTATTCCTTTCGATTAGCCTAATTAAAGTCGATATTAGAAATATTTTTGAAAACAAATACTTTTAATGAAATAATAAAGAAAATATAAATAATTGGTCTGGTCAGTTTAGAAAAAAGTACTTTAAGTTCATTCATTGGTCAATAATATCTCTCCAACTAGTACAGGACAAAGAGCGAATTGATTTCACTAGAATGTATTTTCCCGAAAATATGGTGGACAGACATGTACTTTTTTTTTCATTTTTAGGTGTAAACGAACTTCTAGGTCAATTAAGCGATAGCGCCGCTTTGGTTGAACTCAATATGTCCTGGAATTATCTTAAGATAAGCAGAATTCTTAAGAAACTACTTTTAGTTCCTACACTGCAAATTTTGGATCTGAGCAATAACAGGTAATAGCAGTTGTAACAGTAGAATTTTATTGTAAAAGATTCAGTATCAAATTTAAAATTTCATACATTGTATCTTATTTGAAACTTTATTTCTGTGATATAATTAATATATACGAGAGGACTAATTAAATTAAAAAACAGTTTCTCCTTTATTACATAGCAGTTAACTTACGTTAAGACACTTAGTTTTCCACTCTATGCCAGACGTGTTTCAACTGTGCCATACCCACCTCACGATAAATGAATCTATTATATATTTATACTTATTAATAAAATTTAACTGTTTGTCTGTAACTGTGTAAAAATAATTATGTTTTTCAAGTGCTTATAGTTCACTTTACTCGATACTGAAACATAAACGAACAATTTAAAAACTTTGGTCTGTCTGTCTGTCTTCCTATTTGTGAAAAAAACAGAGTAGGTTCTTTATTAGGCGTGTTATTTTGACTGCGGTGGTGAGCAGTATTGGATAAGATATAGCCACACATGATTTTTAAGAAAACTGAGAAAAGAACTTTATGAAAAGACTAGTGGACCCGAACGTGGCTACGCCCGCTTGAGCTATACGAATATTTATTAAATATATTTATGAAATTATTTTCAGTTTTTAATAGAGAGATTCGTTAAGCAAGCTCATTTTGGGTGACGTTTTGTAACAACAAACTTTGCAAATCGTTGCTTAGCAACGACGGTTGTTATTAACATGGCGGAATAAATTGCATGTCAAATTAATAAGTATTTTAATATATTAATATATATCGAAAATAATACAAATATAAGAAAAAAAAGTATCCTATGTTCATCCCGAGACCCTCGAGTATCTCTATATGAGTATTTTATCACAATTAAATTAGCGGTTTGGCCCTGATTGCGTAAAAGACAGACGGATAGACAGACAGACAGACAGACAGACAGACAGAGTTACTTTCGAATTTATAATATAGGTAATATAGGTAGGTTATATGGATAATATACGAAACGTGCCTGCTAAACTTTAATTATTATTATTAACTATTACAATAATTACATTGTGCTATAGGTTGGATGGTTTGGCAGCCAAAATGATTGCCAAAAATTTGGCAAAGGCGAAGAGTCTCCGTATTCTAGATCTTTCCTACAACCCTCTAACTGCTGAAGGCGCTATAATCCTTGTTGATAAACTGAGAAATAATTCTGTCAAATTGACTGACCTGCTTCTGGATAATGTGGAAGTTAACAAGGAATTTGTTAGAGTAAATGTTTTTTTATTTACTATGTATTCCGTACTAAGGATAGGTAGAAAGAACATGGGAACCTAATGTTAAGACACTCCGTTACGTCCCCATTAAAACCTTTTCGTACCCCATTTTCCCCCGAATTGTTAAGGCAATGCGTGTTGAGTGAGCGATACGCAATGCCGCGTTGCCTAAGTGGAAATTTACCCCAGAGCTATCTCCATACATACGAGTACATAGTGTTAAGACACTCCGTTCCCCATTCAGACACTTGAATATTCAGCTTTCCACAGAATTTTTGAGCCATAGCGTGTTGAGTGCTCAAAGCGCGGCATAGAGTTCCGCCACTCAACACGCAATGTCTATGAAATTGACATATAATTAGTTGACAACTAATTGAATGTTTCAATGTTATATAAACTTCATTATACAAAATAATTAAAAATTATAATTTTGTATGTATTTTCCATTTCATTATTGTATTTTCTGATTGAAAACAACATTAAAATGGTCATTATTTTTAATGATTGTTACTATGGAATGAGAAGTTAACGTTTTTCGATAATGCTTCGAGTAAACATACAGGAAAAATCGATAGTGTTTTCTGTTAAAACTAATAGTTGCTTATATAAATATAAATGTATATAAAAAATTAATATATAAAATTCGAAACCATCGCAGCGCAGGAGCACAAGCATGTGACTGTAAGCGTGACGGTTGTGGGCTCAACCCCACTCGGAGGTATAATTTTAATGAAGTAATGTTTAAGTAATTCAATTCTTTTATACTATCCAATTTTTCTAAGTGATTTATTCAGTCGATTGTATATTTAAAATATGTTTGGCAAAAAATTTGATTTGTTACATCAGTTTTGTAGAGGAAAAAACAGATAACTGCTTCAAATCTATACATTCATTTTTATTTTATTCTGTAACTATACTTATAAAGCTGAAGTGTTTGTTGCGTTTCACACTCGAACCTCAAAAAATACTGGTTTAAATTGATATTTTTTTCTATTTTATAGTCTATTTATTGAGGGAGGCTATAGGCTATATTAATCACGTTAATCGTTTCGATATAATTCACTATCCCTGCGGTTGAGTAAAAGGGGGACATGGCACATTCTATTCATAGCTCTGAGTACCTACATTCTATAACACTTATATAGCAATTGGCGTTTTTTTTTTAGTTTCATTTTAAAATAAATATAATTGAACCACAATCAATTTGTTAAAAATTATCTTTTATTTGATTCATCATCATAATCATCATCTGCCTGTCCTCGTCCACTGCCACGCCACTGAGCTCGATCTTCAGCTCTTCGCGTCCAGCCGTTGCCCGCCACTTTCTTTCATTTGATTACTAAGTCGAATTTATAAATAACTAGCGACCCGCTCGCGGCTTCGCCCGCCATATCTATTATTCATATAATGTATGTTTGCAAAGCACTTAAGATAATGTGAAAATTAATTAAACCCTAATGCAACCCGCATTTTCGTAATTCCAATAAGGATTTTCCAATTGTTTTAAAATAAACACAAATAAATAACACAAACAACAGAAAACTTAAACGAAAGAAATTATGAACAACAGACTACCTACTATTCTCTGACTCAAAAATACTTAAACGAAATATGTAACCAATTATGTCGCGTGGAAATACATTATAATTATTGGATAACTCCAAAATACGTGCAATCACTTATAAATTTACTTTGCCAGGCGCAGAATTAAAACATTCTCTCAGTCATCTCCGTAGTAGTTCAGAACGACATCAGGGCCTTGGTTCTCTGACCGCGGTCTCAGGTGAAACCATGCTTTAAAGCAGATACATGGAAGAGGATGCAGGAGGGGATCGGAATTGGGTCCTCGGTTTCCTGAGGGAGGCGTTGATTAAACGACCAAGATGACTGCTCATGAGTGGGATTTGGAGGAGGATAGAAAGTCCCTCGGAAGAAGACGTCTGACCTCGGGCGGCCGGGTATGCGGAGTGCTGCTCCTTAGGTGCAGGTGACCCGATACACCAGCGCAACGGAATACGTTGGACGCGAGCCGACCAATGTGTACCTCTAGGGTTTCTATTTTTAGGTTGCGGTGAGTGGCGCGTGGTGTTCACGTAGTATGGTGCCTGCGTCACTCGCCGGAGGATGAGGTTCCGTACTAACTACAGGATTCCTCGTTGAGTAATACTCGCTAGGGCATTGTTATGTCAGCAATGTATAGTGCGTAGAGAGCAGGTGACAAAATTCTGACTGGGACATCGGCAGCGATCGGATCGCTGCTAGACCTCGCACTCTCGACTCTCACGGGTCGAAGTCCGGGTGCCAAACGCGGTCGAATACGCGTGCTACGTCAAGGAAGGCTGCTATTGCACACTCACACTCTCTCGGTTGATCACTGTTGCGTGGTTTACCCAGAGTGGTATACCCGCTCGCCAAACTGCTCGTTTTGTGGGTGGATGTGCGACTGAAGAAGTGAGGAATAACTTCTCGAACAGCTTGGCGACCGTGCTGAGGAGGATTATAGATCGGTATCCCTCAGCAACATAATGAGCAGGCCTTCCTTCCATTCCCGGGGGAAAGAAGCCAGGCGGGTGCGGCGGATCCACTATTATAAGCAAAATGTTGCGGGGCACGACGGACGAGTGGTGGGCGGCGAACCGTTAATCAACAAGGATTTTTTAGTACTGTAATTTTAAATCTGTGCTACTAATCAAGTACTTATTAAAATATATTTAAATTACTATTTTTAAACGGAAGAAATTATAAACAAAAAGCTACCTACTAATAACTATAACAAAAATTATGAAACCAAATATATCGCGCTGAAATAATACAATCAACTCAAATTATCTAATACGTGAAACGCATTTAAATTTTCGTTGCTATAGAGGAAGGCGGGTTTTGTGGTTAATGCTGTTAAAACGGCGACACCGGTTGGGTAGGGAAGAGTGTACTCTATCCCTGATGAAAAGCAAGCACTACGTGGCTGCCTGTGAGGAAAATTAAATAGAATGCATCGGCTGGGAATCGATCCGATCCGCCCGATCCGATCCGCCCGATCCGCCCGCGTGGCGAGCGAGCATTCTACCACTGAANTATACTTATTTATATACTGATACTGAGAGTAAGGGATAAGTAAAACAGGACTCGATACAGCTGAGGTGTCAACGGCGTGATGTGTTAACAATTAAATGCGTTTTTCTCTAAAACTATTCGCAATTTCGAAATAGCGTAAAAAGCAAATTTTATCTTCATTTAACGTAGAAAATTAATAAAGTAATTTAAAGGATAAGGATTAATACCATTATGAAAAAATATCCCTCACAATAAAAAATATATTAAAATTACAAATTTTTAGACAGAAATATGATCACTACTCGTTATCTTTAAAAGATACGAATATGCTGTCGCGGACTTTTTTGTAGATTATAGCATATTTAATATGTATAGTTTTGATGTAATTTGCACACTAAGGTTACATCAAGTTCATAGTTTTTTAATCGACTTCTTTTTTTTATTTTTTTAATGTAAGTATATCTTAAAAGTCAATAAAGCTTTATTTTTTAAGATACGTAAGGAAGTGCTGCAGTTGCCATTTCGTAAAAAGTGCAACATAACACACGGCTTCGTTAAGCACGACTACACGCCCTCAGTCCAGGATATCAGGGTGATATTGCTGAAGCGATTAGACTTTCTCACCTCCCGCGCCTCCAAGAAATACCAAGTGGATATAGCGTTAGTTTATTTGTTCACTACTAGCTTCACGCTGTTTCCCCATAATTTTATATGGCGTGTTAAGTGTAAAAAGTCAAAGCCCCTTGTTATCGTAGGTTGTTTTTTTTTTCAATATTGTTAAAGCATTTTTTTAAATTTTACTTTTACTTTTGTATGTTCTTGTTTTTTCAATTGTTTTCTTGTAATTGAGTTAAATTTATATTTATCTATTTTCGTTTTTCTGTTCTGGTAGAGTTACCAGCTCAATATGGAATGTATCGAATTTGTCGAGATAAAAAAACGAATTATTATTTTCATTTATAAGCAATTTTATTATTATCGGAATAATTGTTTAACAGATTGAGAAAAAATCCTATAAATATATTTTTTCCCTACTCTATTTTGAAGCTATGGTCTGTGTGTTCATTATTCAATAGTAATCTATCCACAACGGCCAAAAATATAAATGTGATCTCTTATTTTTTTTATTTCTAAGTGCCTACTTCATACAAAAAAAGAAAACATGTGATAATGTACAACATCGTGAAATAATGCGAGAACTCAAAATGGCCGGCACTCCTGTAGATGAAAGCCTGGTGATAGCTCTTACCGAAGCTTTCCCTGGTCTAAAGTTGGAAAATGGCAAGAGGTTGCTGGACTTAACTGGTATGCGTGTGTTGATAATAAGTTTTTTTTATATTTAGAAAAGTTAACTAAAAATATTTAATACTTTATGTGGAAATCGGTAGAAGAAAAGTTTCGATATCATTGAAGTAAAGGTTTGTTTACAATTTCACGTAAGCAAAGAGGATATGGTCTAAGGATATTTTGTTCTTCACTATTTCGCCATATTGACATTAAATTTCGACTTAAAAATTATATAGCTAGGAATTGAAAATAATAGATAAAGTAGGTAATCTAGTGTGGAACGGAAGTGTCTTAATGAATGTCTTAGGTAGAATGTTTCCAGGTTCCCTGTGCCTAAGCTGCTATGTGCGGGATACAGCTTCACGCTGTATCATAAAGCAGAGGGAAAAATCTATATATATATAATTTAATTTAAGTTAGAAAATAAGTAATAATCCCGTGTGGAAATTGAATCCACAACCATCGCGTTTACTAAACGCATATCCCACTGCGCTACGATGGCCAATTTTAATTTATAATAAATATTATGATTTATAAACAAACGTGTACGTATAATTTTTTAATTATTATTAATATCTTGTTCAAACATTTATTTTGCGCCAGCTTTAATATAATATTAACAGACTTAGTTGATCGATATATTAATTAATAAAATGGCCGTCGAAACCGAAAGGGTTATTGTTTGTTCAATTAAAATATCACAATATTTAAAGTATAAGTTTTTAATGAAATTGCATGGAAAATGATGTATACAGCGTGAAGTTGAAAAAAATACTACCTATTATTTTTGTCATTGTTCTTTAACTTTGCTTACTGGTTGAGAAATATAAAACAAATATTCTTCAACAAATACTCTCAACGAGAAGAGAGCCGGCCGTCAAATGTTATGATCCAAGTTTTATTTACTTGTAAAACGCTTCTTTCTCCGGAGGATTTTCGAAGACTTTTCATCAGAGAAGTTCAGTTTTAATATACTTGTCAAGCGATTAAGCTTCAAATATCGGAGTATTTTATTAAACTTATCTTTGGATATTTTCGGGTAAAAAGCAAAGAAAACCTATGAATAACTTTTGTCTTGAATTTTCTTTTATCTGAATATTATATTTATTACTTTCTATATGTTACATGATGGGTGGTAGAAATATTTATATGAAAAAATAATCCTAATTTTTCCCTGCGATGGATATGAATATCTAACTATTGTGTTCAGCAAGGTAACTACGTCACTAAGACTCTTATTATTACTAATTTCAATAGTAACAATCAACCAAAAAAAAATGTTCCCAAACAATTGAAGTTACCAATCGGTCCTCGATAATTTATTACAATGAAACAATGGGTGTTCAATTTAATTGAACTAATTCTGCCTGTTTGATTCGAATTGACAAAAGATATTATCATTATCATGTTGAGCATGTCATTATCTTGTTCCTATTGTTCGTGTGCTCCTAAATGATGGATCATCTCAGATTGTTTCGTAGATAATTATGAGATTTGTTGGCGAGTAAATTTCATTTGATTATGTTTGTAAATATGTCTTGTGTTTAATGTAATACTTACATCTACCTACCTACAGATTCATCAGGGGAAATATCTGGATATTTGGAGTTTCTGGACTTTAGCTTTGAATAGATATGGTGTTCATTCGTGGAATGGATTTAACTTTGGATAGCTCAATCGGGAGAATGTTGTATGGTAGATCTACGCTGACGAGTATATATATACCTAGATTTGTGTGTCTGAATAGGACAAGCAGTTAATCCTACGAATTTTGCTATCCAAGCTTAAGTCTTCAGGTAAAATTAAATAAATTAATAGTTAAAGAAGGCCATCGTGGTGAAGTGGAATAGTGTCTGAATGTGAGCATGCATGGTTGTGGATTTGTATAACCCCTTATACAGGGGAAAAAGGAGAACGTAGTGTCTCTACACTAGGTTCGTGTTGAGTATTCTGCTAACAACAAAAATAGAAAATATGAAGTGGTATTTGTAAAAGGAGACCTTTTTTAAATACATATGTCTCTACATAATTGTGTCATGCAAAATAGACTCTCATAAAATAAATATTGCGAATACTTTTTAGTGCTGACGTCGTTTAAAGTATGAAATATTTTTATTACTACAAGTCATGTATAAGTTTAATTTTTCGTAATAGGTGTAGTTGATATGGTGGAGCGTATGTGGCCGGATCGGAAACCGCCGCTCATGCCGCTTGCGTCCAAAAAAAGTTTAGTGAAAAAGAAGAAAAAATAATATCTAAGCAGCATATGAAGAATTAAATTTAATTAATTAATTTATATTATTTTATAGACATATATGAAGTAAGTTATGTGTTCTTGGACCGATCTAGCTTCAAGTGCAGTCGCTGTGATTTTTACAGACAGTATTTAGGTACCTCGTTAGTTAGCACTGACTTTTAAAAAATATATTTATATCATTCTTCTTTAAAATATTTTAAGCTGAGATTTGTTTACTTAGCGTATTTGTTTTCGTATTTAAAAATAATAAGTACATTGTGTGTTTTCATATTATTTTATAACGAAATAAGCTATTACATTAAACAAGCTTGCGTTTTATTTCATTCTTGGTCTTATTTTTATTCGTATAACATTACACAAAAATATAATTATGATTTCGAGAACATTACTCTCTAAAACTCATCTAAGCTATTTAGACTAAGTTATTTAAACGCGAGCTTTCACTATATTTGAAAGACAAACTTCACTAGTATAAGAAATAGCACTCCATAGAATTTTAACGACCCTGCATAAAATACTGGCCTCAACTTCCCAGACTTAGTCGAAACACTCAAAGTAATTATACAGGAACGAGGCAAAAACTCGACATAATCCAAACCACCAGGCTCCTTCAATTAACAACTGGATGCCTTGACTTATATACACAGGAAATTAAACTTCTTTTTCTTAACATAACTGTTTTTAAGAGCTATTTTTGCATCTCACACCTTGAAGTTTTTGACTCACCTTTTTTTGGTGGTGCAAAGGAAATTGGATTTTTGGATGGGTGAATTATGGGTGGTTTTCGTGTGGAGGTCGTTTTCTGTATTCTTTCGCTGAAGTCTAGTGAATCGTCGTGAAGATACGGCCGGCAGTTGTACACTTACACCACCTTCCGCGCAGGGCTGCTCGTTGGTCATTGTTGCGTGATTATTTAATTGTACGTCCATTATCTTCAGCTCATTCTTCAGGTATTATTCAATATGGAATTTATTTTTTAATTGGTTATTATTTCGAATTATATTAACATTATAAGACAATTTTGTTTTGTAATAAATTTGTTAACTAGCCATTATATTTAAGTGTAAGCATAAAGCATAATGTATATTATGCTTTATGATCTTCGGTCTATGTTTAAGATTTTTTGGCAGTAAAAGCGATGATTGTAAGTTGATTTGGGGGATTATGCTTAAATTATTTTAATTTCTCTATTTAGGCAATATCTTGGAAAGTGCGCGGAAAAATGGGAAACGGAGTGTCTTAACACCAGCTCTCTTTATTTACCTTGTTATGCGAAAAAGCGTGAAGAAGATAACAAAAACAATTCAACTCCCAGCTAACATCATACACTTAAACATGTTACGCCAAAGTTATTCCAGGATGTCAACTTCCTTATTTCGAGAGTACGATATTATTATTTTTAACCAAAAAATATATGAATATATACTTTCAAAATAAACCAGCCAAAGCAACCCTAGGCTAAGAGTTAGTCCGCTGGGCAGATTCAGTCGTCTCGCATTTCACTCTGATGCACACGGCGGCCTGCAACAACGTTAAACTTTTTTACGTCCGCACATAAACACTTCTTTGGAGAGCAATATTACAAAGTACGCTTGAAAATACCGAGAGCGACCTTTAGTGCAACATTACCGTGGCCATCTCACCAAATCTCTTGTAACTTTTGTAGGATGCTCGCCACTGACTGTTTTGTAATGTCAACTGCTTCTCTGACAGTTACTTTAGCTATTCTTCTTTTATAGTGTCTCGTTAATTTGAATTCACAATATTATTAGTTATTTCCTGTAGATGAACGTTCTTGTTATTTACAATTGTACACAGATAATAATAATTGACTGGTATTATTAGGTTTACTATGACTAAGAACGTGTTTCTTGCATTTCATGAATATATATTAATTAATATTTAATTATCAAGCGTTATACACGGTAATTAAGAACACATATGTATAATTAATAATTTAAATATGCCGCTATAATATTAAAATTCCATATAATTTTCAGCAACTATCCACATTCTTTCACTTTATGTTCTTGAATGTAAAAATTCAAAAAGCAATTTTAAGCTAGCGAAAACCAGACGACAGTTACTGGAACATAAAGTTTAAGGACTCTATTCTCATAATTCGGGATCGAATTTAATGTGCGCGCGTGTATAGTATATGGGACATGATGTAAATTCCACGGTGCGGATGGTCTGGCCATTGCGAGCACTCGTGCCATTTGGGACCGAAGGCTTATAGTGGATCTCGTTATATGCTATTTCAATTTTGAAATTTGTTTGGTTAGAATGTTTAAATATTATATTTAATGGGTTTTCGTTTTAGTTGTAATTGTATGTATTTGGTTAGAAGCGTTATTAAAAATCTGCTTAAAAACTTACCGTTATGTATGTATTGTTATGTGATGTACTGAGTGTTTTTACACTACGTTCTTTAAAAAGTCTGCTACAAAGTATTTTAATTTTTCCAAATTGTTTTCATTTTGTTTTTATATGTTTTGTTTTACGCGTTAACCCTTATATAGCGGGATCAAGGGAGCCTAGTGACCTATTTCCACCTACCTATCGATTTCGAGACAATACGTGTTGAATAGCAGAACTCAACGCCTAACTTTATCTTACCAGAACTGGAGAATGAAAATAATTGACCTCTCAATACAAAATATTATATCATAAATACACAAACACAACGTACCAACCAAGTCTCTTGCAATTTCCTTCAGTCGAGAGTAATATTTAGTCGTCATGTCTATCGGGAAATCATATTGGTAAGAAAAATATTCTTTTACCGTAACATACATATTTATAAGTCAAACTAACATCAGAGGCTTAGGCAGTCGATCATTAGAGCCGCACCTCGGCAGTCGGGCTTTTGAAATATTCATAGAGCGATAAAAAGGATCAGGGTTAAGATTGGACGAATACAAGTAATACTACCTACTAGGTAATTTGCTCGCTTCCAGGGATTGTCGGGACGCAAGAAAATGGCATCGTTTTAAATGTTTTTATATTTTCTTTAAGATTTTTTTTTATGTAAAGAATATTTTGTTAGAAGTGAGTTGGTCAGTAAAAAGGTTTTTCTTTATGCTTTTTTTACTTAATTCTTGGGATTTTTGTTTGCTTAATCTATTGTACATTATGTACGAATAAGTTGAAGCGGGATACATCATGAAGCTCTAAAGCTATGTTTTTTCACACAACGTGCTTCATTGGTAGAAAATAGAAAATATAATTAATTTCTATTTAAATATAAGAATTACTTGAAGATAAATACAATAAAAGTTCGATAGTCTTATCCTCTATAGTTTCCATTAACATATGGCTATATTGAGAGCGCCCGGTCCCACCGTGCCACCGGCATTATTTATTCGCCGCCCTAACGCGACATATTTTAAAGATACCGTTTTAATAACTCGCCTTTAACCTGTTACTTTTGGAAATAGAGAAGAGTGAAATGCCAAAGGATTATGTATAAATCAATTGGATTTGACATTTTATTTAAAAGCTGTGGTGTGGATATTTACAATAGAGTTTTTAGTTTAATGTTTAAGTTTTAGATTCAATCCTAGCGTTTGCCTGACTGCTTTATTGGTTAATGATTTCAGTAAAATATGTATTTTACTGAAATCTTTATTTCCTTTTGTTCTTTTGTTCTATAAATCTTAATTTTTTTTTCTTTTGTATCTGAAATTTTTTTGAAAAGATGTCTTTTCAAATATAAACGCTTCACGCTTTATCCCGTATATAGAAGAGCAGGCAGAGGGAACCTCGGAACACACTTTTTACCGATTTTTTTTTGAGGTATTACTTATTGAGCGGGGGAGCTCAACACCGCGTTATGTCTCGTTGCTATTGAGAGGAAATGAAAATACTCAATATATATTATAATAAAAAACTTTTTTTAATCGAAATTCTATTTTCCTATATC
This sequence comes from Heliconius nattereri, assembly GCA_013403645.1. NCBI lineage: Eukaryota > Metazoa > Arthropoda > Insecta > Lepidoptera > Nymphalidae > Heliconius > Heliconius nattereri. The sequence goes on along the minus strand of JAAIXI010000226.1, from coordinate 6,608,026 downwards.
CGTGTTAGTTTTGTTATCTGTGAAAATTCAGGGTCTGAAATCTAAAGCATGTGTTATTAATTGATGAGACCCGTGTAGAATAAAAAGTGGTCGATTATGCTTAGGGCGGCACTTTTGCTACAAAATAGGCTTAGTTTAGTGGAATTTGTTTTTTATATGGAGCCAGCTAAAGGTGAACTAGTTTTTGTTTTAAAAAAATAACTAGCTTTTAGTGTTTTAGACGTATTTGCATTTACAGGAGACGCAGTTAAAGTTTGTAAAGCTTGCCGCGTACATTGACATACTCAATTTTCTTATTAAGAAAAGTCCAATTACATCTTTATTTCACCTGTATTAGAATCGAAACGGAAACAGAAACTAATGCTTGTAGTCAAACACTTTCGGACTATACGATAGTTTCTTTATACGAGTAGATGCAATACTTGTGTATAAAAGAATGTGAGGAAATGAAGAATATGTTGATGCCGTCGTGGTGCAGCGTCATAGCGTCTGAATGTACGATTTCTTTCTGGAGAATAAATTCCTCGCTCTGGGAAGAAGACAAGATGCGGCATTGAGTTACGCTACTGAGAACGCAATGTCACGAATATTGGGCGATGCGTGGGGAACGGAGTGTTTTAACACTAGATTGTCTCTGTCTTTGTGCGACACAAAAATATAAGATGTATTTTGAATATAATTTTGCACGTAAAAGTACATTTTTATGTAAACGCGTGAACCTTTATGAATTTTATGCATATTTTTCTGTTGATTTTGTATGCTTATTAATGTTTGAGCTTAGTCCGCTTTGTAGTCACATGTCCTTTTGGCTGTGACTCATACTTTAATATTGTGAAATATCGTAGTTTTTTTCTCGTTTTTCGTTCTATCTGTCCATTATTAGCTTTTCACGTAAAGACTGTTTAAATTTTGAAGAAAATAGAGAACGGAAATCTGTAAATGGGAACGGAGTGTCTTAACATTAGGTTTCCAGGTTTTCTTTGCCTTCTCTTGCCCTGCTTTGTTCGGGATACAGCATGAAGCAAAAAAAAAACAACGAGAGCGAAAAATAGTATTAAAAAAAATCAAAAATCGTGAAGCTGATTTTCGATTTCTTTTGCTGGATCCCGCACACAGCAGGGTAAGTAGAGGGAACTTAGTGTTAAAACACTCCGTTCCTCACTTTCCGCCAAATTCTGGAGGCATTGTGTGTTGAACGGTACTTAACGCCGCGCTTTATCTCGACACCAGAGCGATGAAATTTAAATATAAATTTAAACAAATATTTCCTCTCCTCGAGTGGGGTCCGAACCCACAACCAATCGGTTTTACAGTCACACTGTGCCCCCGCGCCACGATTGGCCTCATATTAATAGTATTTAATATATTATTAATAGTATTTAATAAAATAACCGTATTTAAACTACATACACAAAATTCAATTATATCATAACATTTCTAATAAACAACATTCATAATTAACGCTACGAACAAACTAAACTAATAACAGAAGCTCAAGTTTGCAATTAAAAATATTAGGTATCACGCGGCAAATCACTGCTGGAGCAAAGATCTAGAACATTCCTTTTGACAAGACCGAAAGCTTTAAATTATTAAGTTTTGAGGCCAATGCGGAGCTTTAAACAATACTATTTCAAACTATTCAACTAAAGTTCGATGGGAATTTATAGAAACGATAACAATTTATAAGTGCCGTTGCGTCGTACGGTGTCGTTTATGTGTAAACTTTGGTTGCTTGCTTGCTTATTTACTTACCTTTTTAGCTATAAATATATTGGACGTTCAGGTTCGATCCCAATTGGGGAAATGAATTGTTTAATATATTTTTTTGGCGCTATAGTGATAAAGGAAAGCGCGGCGTTGAGTTCCGCCATTTGGGCAAAAAGTAGGGAACGGAGTGTTTCAATACTAAGTTCAATTAAAGACGGTATGTATCTGTCAGTCTGAATTTATATTTCTAAGAAAATTACACAAAGATATAAGTGAAACACAAATAAAGGTGATCCATATATACTATGTTATTATAGAATAAATAAAGCATTTTTATTATAAGAAAACAACTCGGTATTATATCTGACTTGTACCGGATTAGGAGTTGCGTAAGTCCCCTGGGAGTGGACATTTCACTTAGTATCTAGCGCACATAAAATACTAATTGAAATCTTTTATATTATGTATGAAGGCTTAAGATAAACAAATTATATATAAAACCTTATCCTTCGATGTATATCTTTTTCGTTTTCTTATTTCGGTCATATTTATTAAATTATTAAATATGGTGTTGTTTTGGGAAACTGCCACGACCGCCACGACGCGACGGCCTAAAACTACAGTGTAAACCTAAAAAAACATATAACATAACATATTTAAAAAATGAAAAGTTCAATAGAATACAACTAGTAAATAATATTTTTACATAAAAAACCAGTTCAAATAAAAATTTACGTCCCATGTTTACTGTAAGCAGTGGAAGCAAATGTTGTGTTATTTATATTTGTTTAAATATGACGTATGTCTTAGGACGAAGCCTGAGAGTAAGGCGGGGGTAAATAAGGCGGGGACTGGATGCTGTGTCCGGGACCGATCCTATAAATCCCTTTATCGTGAAAGACTTGTAGTAAACTGAAAATAAAATATCCAGCTTTTGCTAGTTAAACAATTTTATGAAGTAAATATATAAATTGTTTTGTACATATATGCATAATAACGCAGTCGTAGTTCATTTGGCAGATGTATATTTGAGCTAATGTGATGAGTGTAGATACAATTTCCACCTAGAAGAATGATTCTTAAAAAAGTATAAAACAAAGCCTGATAAGCATTTAGTTTCGGTGTTCTATAATCGCGATGGTTCGTTTGTGAGTTCGATTCCCACTCGAGGAGGAACCAATGTTAATATTGCTATACTAAATAACAAATTCTTATTTAATATGTTCCCAGTCCGCTCGACGGCCGCAAGCCGAGGTTCGAGTCCCGCAGGGGGCGCCCTTACAGTCGTCGACATCCTCACAGGCAGCCATTTCGTGCTTGCATTTCTTCAGGGACAGAGTACCCTCTTCCCTACCCAACCGGTGTCGCTGTAAAAGCCAATAAGGCTAACAGCATTATCCACATGCTCGAAAAATTATTTAATATATCAATATTATTTGATATACTTACTAAATAACATTTTAAATTTAATTAAAAGAAATCTTTTAAAGTTTAATTGGATAATGAAGAAAGAAAATCACAAGCGCTAGTACTGATCCAAAACATCCTGATTTACTCATATTAAAAATTAAATTACTAAGGCTTCCCGTACCTCATTATCTTGAACGTTAAAAAAAAGAATTCTTTCAATAAAAGGTTTCGTGCCTGCGATAAAAAGAAAAAGTAAAGAGTTTCTAATAAATAAACATGTATTATAGTGTTAAATATTTTTGAAAGCTTATCATGAATATTTCTTTACCTTGAATATTTTTACTAACTTATCAATAAACATTTAGATTACTTAGCGTGGTGGCTCGTGGCCACAAACTCACGACTGTAAACGCGATGGTTGTGGGTTCAAGTCCCACTCGGAGGAATGAAATTTTCAGTGTTTTCATTTCTTCACTCTGATATCGAGGCGAAAGCATGAATTCCTGCAAAATGGGGTTTTCTTTTTCTAGCTGAAGTTATAGCCAGCCGAACATTACGGTCAGTCAGCTAGCGCTAGAGATTAAATAAAAAATAATATAATAAGCCGCTTTTTAAAAAAAATATATATTTTCGTTATATTTCCAAAATTTTCACAGAATATTATAACTTTCATTATATTATTCTCGCACCAAAAATAACGTAGTGCTTAACAAACAACTTGTCTAACCGAATTGAAATCATCATCATCATCATCATCAGCCTGTCCTCGTCCACTGCTGACATAGGCCGAATTGTAAATATCCATCGCAAATTATTCATTTCTATTTATTCCATACTTCTTACCCTTTTTATTACTTCGTGTCAGATAAACTTACAAGCAACAAGTTATATTTAATAAGCGTTCAGCCCCAGGGCTAGCTGGGAGCCTTGGGATACTTGGGATTTGTCCCCGTATGACGTCCGGGATCGGATTTACTCAAACTAGGGACGTACCCATCAGTCAACGGTAATCCCGCCAGCGAATACACCAAATAGGTAAATTTAATTTTATACAGACTGTATTTTTGGCGGCTTTTATGTTTATAAGTAGGCTTATGATTATGATTCCATATAACGTTTTAAAAATACAGCCAGAGCTTTTAACCCAAATTCTGTGAAGGATAGCAGAAAATGAAGTTATAAAATTTATTTTATAATTGTACTTTTGTACCTTTGCTGTTTGTTGTATGACCTTTTTTTGTGGTTCCCACTATATCCTGCACAAAGCAGGGTAGGCACAGGAGACCTCGGTTAACCTAGTGTTAAAACCATACTATTCTCCACTTTCTGTTAAATTCTAGAGGTTTTGAGTGGTGGAAATCAGCGCCGCATTTCGCCTTGTTATCACAGCGAGGAAATGAAAATATTAAGGCCTCACTTAATTGTTACACAAAATAATTATCCGAAAAAAAGAACCAAATATTTTCCATTTTCTAATTTCCAAAAACAATATTTTAAAAGTCAAAGCAATGTAAAGATTTAAAAGATAAAAGAATCAATAAGCAACCTAAAATTTACGACACGACGCTCATTCCCGCTCCGTTTACCACAAGCGTCCTCTAAGTACAGTAAAACACGTACACCTTTAAGAGGCAAACAAATATATTAGTTTACGAGGATCGTAGATACCATTTAAATTTGGTCGGGTAAAGTGGTGGTAGTATGTATGTAGCGGGAAGAGATGGAAGTGTTCAAAGTTATCCAAGTTTGTTTTGACTTCTGTGTATTTAGCTCGGCGATCGGGGGGGGGGGGGTTATCCTTTATAGAGTTAAGAAAGTTTATTATCGAGTGCACCGTTTGTTAAGTAGAGCTGATGAAGTGAATGTATAACTTGTAATATAAGTTTCTAAACTCTATCTGTAAGCAAATATTACTAGTTCAAGATCTATAGTAAAGAAATAGCATGAGCCTAAATGAGGCGTTGGAATTTGAAGCTGCAATCAATTAAATTATTTAATAATAATATAAACTTTTATATATATATATTTGAATGTAGATGTATGTATAGTTATTTAGACTTATATTTTTTTAATTGTATGTAATTAGGATTTTCAATTTGAAATCCATATGGATTTTGCATCCAATTGAAATATAATATGTATAAATTATCTTCATAATTCTGGTTGAAACAGTTTAAAATATAAATATTTATTTATACTACAAAATTTAAAAGTTCTTAACATAAAAAAAATACTCGTAGTTTTTATAAAAGTAATTACAGCTCAAATACCCGACATACATAAATATATAATGTTCATCTTGTAATATTCATCTTCTACAGGTATTACGGCGATGTTAATGAGACGAGACTTCACATTCAACTCTTTTATTATATATTTAATGTGGTTATTTATACGCTACAAAACAATAGTGGAACATAATTTCACAATTGCATTTGTAGCGAATAAATTCAGGGCTCTGATATAGCGTGTTTATAAAGAATATATAATAATATTTGTCCAATACTTATACAATCTATTTAATTAATTTTATATATGGTCTGCTATATTATTATATGGTTTATATTTTATGTAGTTTATTTATTTCTTTTATTNTGTATAAATTATCTTCATAATTCTGGTTGAAACAGTTTAAAATATAAATATTTATTTATACTACAAAATTTAAAAGTTCTTAACATAAAAAAAATACTCGTAGTTTCTATAAAAGTAATTACAGCTCAAATACCCGACATACATAAATATATAATGTTCATCTTGTAATATTCATCTTCTACAGGTATTACGGCGATGTTAATGAGACGAGACTTCACATTCAACTCTTTTATTATATATTTAATGTGGTTATTTATACGCTACAAAACAAAAGTGGAACATAATTTCACAATTGCATTTGTAGCGAATAAATTCAGGGCTCTGATATAGCGTGTTTATAAAGAAAATATAATAATATTTGTCCAATACTTCTTCAATCTGTATTATAATTTTATTATTAATTATTATTAATATTTAATTAATTTTATATATGGTCTGCTATGTTATTATATGATTTATATTTTATGTAGTTTACTTATTTCTTTTATTTAGAATATCCGTAATATTTTATCATAATTATGTATTATATGTATCTTTATATATTTATTGGATGTATATGTATGTATATTTTACTTCTGCACACCTGCATACTTATTATCCCACATGACAAGGTTGGCTGGGAGGGAATGCTTTTAGCGTTAAGCCCGCCTTATGTACATTGTTTGTTTGGAATTTTGTGCAATAAAGTATGTATAAATAAATAAATACATTCCTACATACATACAAATCCATATTTACATGGAACATGATCTGTCGCAAACGTCTACAGCGATCTCAGATTACCTCGTATCCTTATAATCCTATCCAATCGGGCCGGGCTTTGCTTACGGTGTGCTTATATGATGTTTGGAAAGCTATACACTTACGAGGGTTACGTACGTTTCAAAATGTCACCCCTAAGGAGCATGATTTTACGTTACTGCCAACTTAATGGAACAATTTTAATGAAAATTCCTTTGAAAATACAGAGAGAGAGAGTGTGACGAAATTTTGGTATTCATTATAAATGGGAACTGATTTATTTTAGTGTAAAGCTCGCCCACGCTTTCGAGTTTGTGTGTAGGATTATTCTATACCACTCGGTATATACCACTTTATGCGATGCATCAATGCGATCCATGTTAGCTGTAGTGCAATTAGGATGGATGATTTATAGAATCTGAATTAAAAAGCGTTACAGAATAAGTACCAGCAAAGTTTATCTTTGAAAATCCCCAACTCAATACATATATACAAGAAGTGTGCAGAAACAGCGACGAAGTGTCTTGACACTAGGTCAATCAATGTCTTGATCAAAATATTCGTCATGTTTTAAAATTGACATCAAAAAAAATATTAACTGAAATATCGTATCCAGCATCGATATTCATTCGTTTCGTCCATTAAATTTGTTACAAACAACACTTAAGCCATGAGAAGCGTAGAAAAATATATTTATAATGAGTTCAAGAGTTAAACGCTAATAAGCTGGAAAGTCAGTTGTGTGGAGTTGTGGGAGCTCAGGTGGAAAATTATTATTTGCTTCAAGTTCTCGTCATTGCCTGGTCTTGGTCTATATAATAAAAAAATATAAGATATATTAACTAACTTAACTTAACTAAGGAAACCTAACTAAGGTAAATTACTAAAATGTAAACAACCGATTAGTATTATCACTTGGTAAAAATTTTAATAAATAAAACGTTTGTTGGATATCACGGTTTTTGAGCTTCAAACACTGCATTTTCCAGTTTCCACCTTCCACCACTTTCTGGCAACACTACAAATGGGAATCGCACTCGCAACTTTTACACATAAGCAATTTTCTCTTATAATGGTCTTAATATCTATATTTTACTGTTCAATCAACAATGAAAATAATTATATTTCCGAAATAAAATATAATGATTTCGTCAAACCAAAAATATGATTGTTAAATAAAAAATATGTTAACTCAGTTTCAGTAGTAACCTAAGAATTATGACTTTAATTCGATATAAAATATAACAGTAGAGTGTGGAACGGAGTGTCCTAATACTAAAATCCCTCTACCTATCCGGCTATATGCGGGATACAGCGTGAAGCTTAAAAAAAAAAGAAAATATAACAGAAATTGACAAACTATAAACAGCTGTAACATATAATATGTAGCTACAGTCCTAACACGCCCGGTTGCAGGGCAGAGCTCGTGCTTGCATGCAGATTAGATATGTCATACGTATGTCAGAGTAACTTAATTATAATTCCCGCCAGAGGGCGGCGACCATTTCCTGTGTATTTCGTGTTTGCTGAGAATATTGTCGGACGCCGTTCAGGCACCGTGCTCCTGTCGGCGAGTGTTTAATAGTGGGGGTCTGCGTGCTAAGTAAGGGAATCGAAAACTATAGTTGAGTATTTGAGATGTTCCTGATTAAACAGAATGGTTATGGGTTCATTTGAGTTAATATATATTATTGGAGTTTTTTTTTTTAATTTTGGCTTCCTATATAGCGGTGTTTGTGGTATTGCCCATTGAGGCATTGGTAACAAAATGGTGATGACTTTTTTAAAAAAATTGCAAGAGTAGGAGATGCAATAAAAAATTGCAAACAGTCCTTGTAAAAAAAACGTTTTTGCATTAAATGAGTGATTATATCTGTTAAGCTGTTTAAGACAAATAATTATTTGATTTCTAATAAATATCTCTTGAATACAAATACTAAATAACTGTTATTAAGCAAAACCTTTTAGATAAATAAAATTAACCTCTAATTTTCCAAAGTCAAAATGCTGTACAAGTAATAACCATTCTTCCGAAGTTAGAAATCGATAACGTCGTTCATCGCATGAAGAGATAAACAAACACTTTTGAAAGTATCAACTGTTGTTTATTTTGTTCTAAAGTGTTATGTACTTCCTTAGCTACTTCACTGTAACCAGCAACATTCATCGAAGATGAGATTCGAATACGGAAAAATAAGAAGTCAAAACAAGGACGTCATATTACGTTTTCACAATAATAAAAAGATTACAGCAAAATACAAAAAAAAATCTTATTTGGATCTTAATTGATGTAGTGTATGTATAAGAGAAACGTAAAAAAAAATAAAGCGAAAAGTTGGACTAGTCCATTTTAATTATTGTCCGTATTCCGTTCTCTTTTAATTATAATATGTCAACGGGAAGTAGGTAACAGTTGGCAAACTTGCATATGCCTGCAATTTTTATTTTGTACAGATGAAAGTGAACTGAAATTATAAGTTTGTAGTGGTTTTTCTTTTATTATTTTATTTATAGTCAATTCTATAAATTGTCTACCGTTAAATGATGAATATTCTATTTTTTTGTCTTAATTTGCGCAGTAAGATCTTACTTTTTGCTCAATTCTGTAATTTCAGAAAGTATTATAATATATAAAAGTGTTGATTGTCACTTTAAAATGCTTAAAGTTCTTTTTATATATATATATGAAAGGACTTGTCCTCACTGACTGAGGTAAGACGTGCGCACAGATGATTACTCGCGCGTCCGCTAGTTTAATATATTTAAGTTTCTTGATTGAAAGATAAAATAAAAAATAAATAAAATAAATACAGTAACAATATGAATTACAGAAATATATTTGTTTAATGTAACAAATATTAATGATGTTAATAAAACTGTATGACATAAGCTATTAATAATTTGATAAAGCACTCTTGTCTTGGAATTTAAGCTCTTATAAATGAGGGTCTCTGAGATTGGATTGCGAATACATACATACATATACACATAACCCTACTTAGTGTGGGCTGCTCTACCCACAAAATTAGTCGAGACGAATGCTTTATATCATTTTATATTATTTTCAATATAATTTCATGACAAAATTTTAGTTCTACATTTTGCTGGTATTCTTAATCAAATTTTTTGATTGTTGCTTCCTTCAATTGCTGGTATTATTTTTGTTACTTCGTTACCCGTATAGCCACAAAATAAAAAGAGCGAAATTTATTTATATATTATAAAACTAAGCAAAAACTACCTTTATACTTTTTCCTCCATAACAGGGTAGGAAGAGGGCACCTAGTGTTAAGGTATTTAGGCTGCGTTCGTCACATTCCAATTCAATTTTTCAATTCTAATTTCTATAATTCTTATAATTCTAATTTTCTTGACATTGCGTGTCGAATGGCAGCTCGACGCAGTCGGGAACGGAGTGTCTTAACGCTAGGTTCCCTCTGCCTACCCTGCTGTGTGCGGGATACAGCGTGAAGCTGATTTGATTCAATTTGATTTTTAAATTTTTGATTTCATTGTATTCTATAATTCATTTTTATTATACGTATATCGAAAAGAAACCAATTATTTTTAGTTACATATTCTGTCGCTATCTCCGAAGCACAATTTGAAAGAAGAAGAAACTGAAGTTATCATAGCACCTGCTAAATACAAAATAATAAAATAATTATTATAAGTTTATAAGCAAAACAATATAACGTAAACGAACGATTATCGAGGACGGTAGGGAAGCGTCCAACCGAAATGGATATTTTCCAAACTCGACTCATCACGCCAACTTATTTACTTCAGCTGTCGAAATTGCGACACATGCGGCTTTCCGAGTCTTAATTAAGTTGACTACAAAATACAACGTTTGTAGATTTCTCGTCAACTGTTTTGTATAGAATCAAATATTTTAGCTTTTTACTTACAAAACAAGTGTGTTGATATAATATAAAAAATGTTTTCAAATTTACCGAAGAGTAGGTAGAACGGGTTAATAGTTAATATTTAATTTTCAGCATCTTTCTGTCTGATTCCCATTCGGGGTAGTGAAATATTTAATATTTTAATTTCTTCGCTCTTGTTCGCTTCTGCAACTCAACACGCAACGCCGTTAAAAAAGATGTTGAAAAAAGAATTTTTCACCCTGCTCTGAACTCATCGAAAATAATGATATTATCATGTAATTTTTTTGAATACTAAGCCCGAAGAGATGAGACTTTGATCTATAACTCTTTGCTTAAAATCCCATAATAATTAAAGCTTAAAATGAAAAGCCCCTTAGAATTTTCCATGTAAAATAGTCAAAGGGATGTCTACGGCTCTTTGACTATTTGACATAGAAAATTATAACGGGATTTTGTAGGAACAAAATAAAGCCTTTGTTACGTGTTATATGATTGTAATTTTAAACATTTTTTTTGTTTCACGCTGTATCCCGCATAAATAGCAAGGTAAGAAGAGGGAAACTGGGACCCTAGTGTTAAGACATTTCGTTCCTCATAAAGAAAGAAAATATTGAATTTCCTTATCTTAACCCAAAATCCTATGCAGATTATGATTGGATTTGTCTCTTCATCAACAAAGACAATGAAGACCTAGGCCGGCAGTTCGATCAATAAAGGCAAGCGCAAGCTGTATAAACGTGTATTACGCATCAGTACGGAAGGGGAGCAATCTTAATTTGGTAGCACGTAAACATGCTTTACGATCCGAACCCGGTGATGGATGCTGACCGCTGTGTGTAATGTATAATTGCATTTATATGTACAGTACAGCTGACAAGTCGTGGCCTTCTTGAAGTTAGGTTTTCTGAACTTGCGCGCATTGTTCACTAGGGAAGAAAATAAGAAATATTCTAAAATCAAAGCTCACTTCAGAAATTACTCACCAACCGAATTTTTGACCTTAACCGAGGTTTTGTCCATATTATGAAGTATTAAACTTATCATGCTTTTTCTGTGGATTTATCTGCGTGGTCAAATAGAAATTACTAAGAGCAGACTCACGACAAATTATAATTGCCTGAGAAATAAATATTTTGGCTTTATAATAATTGTATAGATATTATATTTGTTATCACAAAGCCACTGTAAAGACGTGAAGGCTTACTTGAGGTATTATTATTTGACATGCTATTTATTGTATGATTTGTTTGTATTTTTCTACCGTCATTTTTTTTGTCATATAACAATTGCATTATCTTATAAGAAATTCACATCATTTTTCTAATTGTTCTCGTGAAGATCTTTCTGTTGATACCTATATTGCAGAAGTGCATAAATAATAACTATTCCGCCATCTTACATTCAAAAAAAAAATTCAAAATTCAAAATATTCTTTATTCAAATAGGCAATTATTACAAGCACTTTTGAATCGTCGAATGAACATATGAATAAAAAGCTACCACAAAAGCTAACATGTTCCGCCATATTGGATTTAGAATAACGTCCAATTTTTTTTCGAGTTACGGTCAACGACCCATTTCATTTAATATCTATATTCTAGAAGTAGACTTAATAGATACTCGGCTATTTTCGATATCCGCCATATTGAATTTAGAATGACATCACATTATTTTTCGAGTTGCTCTCAACGAGCCCTTTCATTTGATACCCTTATTGTAGAAGTACATTAGAAATAACTATTCTGCCATCTTGCATGGTCCGCCATATTAGATTTAGAATGACGTCACATATTTGATCGTGCATTGTCATCCAAACTAAACGTATATACAAAATTTCAGCTCAATCGGTTGAAGATATCTACTTCAAAATTGAGCTCAAAGATTTCACCCGAACCCATATACATACATTGCAAGTTAAATAAAAGCTTTTAAAAAGCACTAGAACCTAGTGAAACAACACTAAGGTTAAGTTTCTTTTGTTTAACGCAATGCCTCAGAATTCGGAAAGTCACTAAACATGGGGATCGAAAGTATCTTAATGGGAACAGATTGTCTTAATATTAAGTTCCTAGTTTCCCACTACCTCTAACAGCGAAGCAAAAAAAAAAGTTTGTCTGCTTTACCTATGGCGAAAGGTAAATAACGTTTGTTTGCTAATAATATTAAAAAAAATAAGTCCCAATACTTTCAAACTCTATACAGTTAGAAAGTGTTTACTTAGTCGGTTAATTGTTCAATAGAGTGAACTGTACGAGAGTCTATTAAGCGACCAAAGGGCAGCTACTTCAATTTGCTACCCCATAAACGTGGTTTACGAGGTGGACTTTGTGATACAACGATCACTGCGGTGAACTGTCAAATGTCGATGATTTTATAGAATATCTTTATTTGCTACCACAATTGTTTTACATTGTAGATGTATATTGTGTGACTTCTCCGTAATGTGGGGTTGTGGGTTCCCATACGATTGAATATATTATTGGCGTTGAACTCCGCCTGTCTACACGCAATGTCTTGAAAATTGGCCGGAAAGCGTCAAGCGAAGTGTCTTAACACTAGGTTCCCTTAGCATACCCTTCCATATATAGCTGGATCTATATCACGCGAACATGAAGCTGACAAAATATTATAAAAATATGCAGATTAATATTGTATTCGCTCATGTGTATCATAAACGAGCCAGTTTTTTTACGCAGACTGTAAAAAAAGTGGTGAAAAATTAAATGGAACGTGGGTACATCCAGTAGCTTTAGCTGTACGTTGTTTTTTACTCAATCAGAGTAAGGGAAGAGTTTTATATACGAGTATATTGATAGCTCAGAATGTTGGATTGACTAGATAAAGTTGAAAAACTTGATGTTATATATTGGCAAGTTTGTAAATTATTTTTGTATCTAAAGACATTTACAAAGTATTGCAGAAATTAACGATTTCAACATGAGAAAAACTAACTATAGATTTATTTGTTTGTTAACAATTAACTCAAATTTAGTTAAATTTTTATAGAATAAAATATATTACCTCGATTTCGTTAATTAAACTGCTCCAAGTAGTGTTATCTAAATATGATAAAATATTTAACGTATGTTTAACATTAAGAGATTTCGCCATAGAAATGGCCCTTCCGTGCCCCTAGATACGTACTAGCTCATTGAGAACACTTAAGCACTCAACTACCCAATTAATTGCAGGTTATAGAATTATTACGGGCGGTTAAACATCGGAATAAGCGCCTGTGAAGAAATTAATAGCAATACCTCTCAGCTTATTTATTGCCTTGGAAATTATATTGCGTTCAGTGTTTGTTAGTGATTTTTCGTTATTTATAAGCCTACAAGTAAAATATTATAGTTTTTGCTCTAATTCATATGTTTTGTTTTGATTTTTTTTTACATCTAGTACACAAAGGTGGACTTATCTCTATAAGAGATCTCTTCAAGCCAACCAGTGGAAGTGGATGAGTTACAAGTAGCGGGTGAGATCATAGTACAATTAAGTTATTACTTTAAACATTTAGTTAATTAAGCACAAAAAAATAAAATACACATATCTTATTATACTATTAAATTATATTTACTTGAAAAAACCAAAATTGTAGGTACAATCGATACTATAATATAAAAAAACAACAGAGTTTGTGTGTTTGTGTTTGTTCAAACGTGCAAATATCAGAAGTATTTTATTTATTTGAAAAAAAATATACGAGTATTTTGATATTGAGCTGTCAATTAATCAAGAAAGGATATATTATATTATACTAGACGTTAAACGTTTCGATGTCAGCCATTGTTTGTACAATAAGAATAATCTGAGCACTTAGAATGTGTCATACTAAAAACTTAATTATTTTCATTTGGAAACGGGGGCGAAGACGCATGTTATATCTAGTGCTTTGACAGAGTCAAAACCATTATAATTATCTTTCTATTTAATCATGATCTAACATTTTTTTTTTTGCTTCATGGTGTATCCCGCATATAACAGGATAGCAAGAGGGAACCAAGTGAACCGAGTTAACCGGTGTTAAAACACTCCGTTCCCATTAAGGTACTTCCCCATTTTTACATTGAATTCAACGGACATTGCGAGTAGAGTGGCGGAACTTGAGTGGGAATCGAACGCACACGTGCTTCGCTACGACCAGTCATGCCTCCAAGTACACACCTCTAGTGTTATGATAAAGAATCACAAACATTATAACTATTTTTCTATGCAATTATTATCTCATAAAACGACGAAAGACAAACAACTTCCTGAACCAATATATTATATTTAATTTAATATCATCGAGTTGCGGAAAGTGTCGTAAAAATAACATGTACCTTTACCTGTGTAAACAAATAAAGCTAATAAACCAACGATCACGTACTAACGATTTAATGGGATATGGCACAAAAGTTAGCGGTGGTGGTAAATGAACTGAATTGGCTATGTTCAAACGTCTCTACGTGTGTCCTATGAGTGTTATTAGATAGAGATAGATTAAAATGACGGTAGTAATTAACTGGTTAGTTAATTTATATAAAATTGGTAATTTAGTGGGAATATTAGTGTTTTTTAGTAAGTAGAAGCTGTTGTAGCGGAATGGAACTGCGTACAAGTGTAAACAATGGACGATGATTGTGGGTTCCATTTCCAATGGTTGCAATCATTTTCACATCCTCGCTCCGGCACGGACTAAGCGGGGCGTTAAGTTACTAATAGTTAACATAAAATGTCTTGGCACTAGGTTTTTATTACTTATGCTCTCGTAGATCTACTAGTATATGTGGACAACTGTCATATAAGGTATAAATTATAGTAAAGTTTTTAACGTAATATAATATCTTAAAGTCAATATAGTACAAAATTTTACGTTATTATAAAATTCATATAGTAAATTAATTTCTATAACGTTAAAAGTTAAAATTTAAACCACACAGTGGCCATAATGAATTCTCAGCATTTTATCGGTTTTATCAAATCTTCCAATGATTTCCAGACGATTTTCATTGGGTTTAAGAATATTAAGTGCGCTGAATGAGCACTGCGCCGTTAGCTCATCGAACTTTATGCAATAATTCCTTATGCATATTTCATATGAATAAATTATATGATGAAGTAGACGAGAAATGACTTACTTAACTGCAATATTTAGATTTTATTATTAGTTTGTGTTTTTATGCCTTTGCTTAGATGGGCAGAGCGAATCTAGCAAAAGATTATAATTTTTTTTATAAAAAAAATTATCAGCTTCACGCAGTATCCCACATACAGCAGGGTACAGAGGAAATCTAGTGTTAAGATACTGCGTTCTCCACTGTGCGGGATACAGCGTGAAACTGATTTGATTTGATTTTTATAAATATTTTCATGATAGAAACTTAAATTTAAAATTATCATTTCAATAGTTACACTACGATCGCTACCACAATACAAATACACTGGTATTGTATTGGATATTCAAGAATGATGTACATTTTACATTTTCAAGCCGTTGCAATCCCATTGTTCCCAATATATATTTATACAAGGGAAAACGTCGAGAAATTAAACTGTTCACCTACATACATACATTTCATGTATGAAAACGTTTATTCATAAAATTCATGTATGTATATGAACGCAATAAAATGAAGCCATTTGCGTGAAAACAAAAAGCGACGTCTATGATTTTTATACCAGTTTAATGGTGGCATAAATCAAAAAGATAAAATTGTATCATTCGTACCGTGTACAGGGCTCGAGCCCTTGAGGTATGTCGTTCCATTGTTATATTAAATGCTTTTATTCGATTGTTTGAAATGTCGTTAAAGAATAATTAATTTTTAAACTGTTTAAAGTTATTTTTATGGAGGCCATAATTTTAAAGTTTTGTGTTATTAAATATATTAATGGTGATTGCAAGACAAGACTTTTTAAGATTAGTTGTTGGCACTATTCAATATTGCAAAAAAATAAATTTTTAAGGCTTGACAGACAAAAGTATACAATTTTTTTTATTGTACGTTGATTATATTAAAAGTACATTTTGCTTTTTGAATAAAGAAATCGGTTAAAATAGAATAAATAGCAAGTCATTGCCAAGACTTAGTCCAAGACGTCGATAAATTTGACCGTTGCCCTAAAAGGAAAACATTCATATCGGCTAATGTTTCCCGCTGCCCTGTAATTATGTACCGCGTTTCCAGCCAGACATTTGTAACCAAATTACTGTCAGCTTACCACTTACATTTACAAATAGAGGGGAATTTTTCCCACAAGCCTATGTGCTTAGGTAGAACTTTTATTAAATTACTTTTTTATTACCGATTTATATGAATTAGAGTACTGTAAAGTTGATTTTTAAAGTAGCTACGTGAACACAGTATACTATCACTAGCTTCTCTCCTCTTACGATAGACTATAATATGGTACAAATGTGAAAATTGTTTATACATATATTTTTATATTCATATTTTTAAATATATTCATACATTTAGAAAAGTATTTAGAAATGTATATAAATTAATTTTTAACAAAAGGAAAAACCGACTTTTAACAACGAACTAAAAAGTGAATAATAATTATACAAAGATTTTATAATTTTGGAGTCGGTGTCAAGGTTATGCTAGAACACCCTTGCTACAATATCTAATTACTAAGCCTGATGAAAATGATGAAATCTTTGTATAACTGATGAAATCTTTGTATAACTGATGAAATCTTTGTCTAACTGATGAAATCTTTGTATAATTATTTTTCACTCTTTAGTTCGTTGTTAGAAGTCGGTTTTTCTATTTGTTAAAAATTAATTTATTTACGATTTTAAGTGATGGGTAGATCTTAAAATGATACTTCTTAAACGAGTGGTGATGGTGGTGGTAGGGGTTGTCAACGAGTGGTTGTGGTTGTCCTATGTAAAACTTCATTTAATTAGTATTATTTTTGTGCAAACTAACATTTTGGTATATTGACAAGAACATACATAAATAATCTCCTTTCAGAATCTCCCTTTTTTGAAGTTAGTTGAAAATGAGAAAATTCTCTTTTTGAGTTTGATTGAAAGGAAATGCAACGATCAGGAATATCACTTCTGACATCAATTTAAAAAGTTTTTTCTTGTAACTATTACAGTATAATTATTTTTTTACCAAAAAATCTCAATTTTCACCAAATCCCATAATCAGAACCTAACCAAACTTTCACCAAGTTATCCTAGAAGTGTATCCTTTCAAATAAAAAAAGAATCATCAAAATCGGTTGGCGCGACATTGAGTTATTCGTCTATTTGTCGCGCACATACCTAATGCAAATTTAAGATTTATGTTATTTTCTCATAGATACCATTGTCAGACATGGACCAAAAAAATGGGACTATTCGGGAAGCACTACCTTTCAAATAAAAAAAAAATATCCAAATCGGTTCACCCAGTCAAAAGTTATGAGGTAACAAACTAAAAAAAAAAACAGTCGAATTGATAACCTCCGTTTCTTACAAAAGTCGGTTAATAAATTTAGCGGTAGCTCAACAAGAACGTATGATTTAGTTGGCTGGAGCGCGACGACTGTTTATATAAAGCGTGGGTCCGGGTCCCACTACGTTATTTTTTATACATTACTAAATATTTTAATTTTTATATTCGCAAAGTAAATTTATTAGAAAACATCCATAGTATAGCATCAATAGCGCCAGCCCACATAAAGCGTACCTTGACCGTGTATTAATAACAGAGAAGTACCCGCTACAACACAATGATGACAGGCACAGCTCTAATGGGATAAACGGTACACAGCAAGGTTGTGACGCCCCGTCCACGCAGTGCCGCGAACACTGCCGCTCTGAGGCGACACTACGCTAACAAATTGCTAAATGGAACCACTCGAACGCGTATCCGTTCAATCTACTTAAGACAAGAAGATTATCCAGTCTGTCCTAACCATTGCGGCACAACGGTGTCACTAATACATTTTAAACATCCCAAGGAGCTAAAGCATTCTGTGTGAGAAAATGGAGTTCGATCCGTGACGAATTCCAAATTTTCTATATAGATTATGACTTTTTTGACAACTGAAATCGACAATATGAGAGCAGCGAGTCTTTTTAATGTTAATATATTTGTTTTGAGTTCATTGGCTTAGAAAACAGAAAATCAGCAATCATGAATGGAGTCAGTGTTGCAGCTGAGAAAGCGACGGATGTGACTGCTAAAGAGACAAGGAAGAAGAGAGTGAGTGTAAGACAAAAGTTAATGCAAATTAAGTCCAATATAACAGTGGAACCGATTATCGCCTGTTACATTATGTCAAATGTGTTTTCTGGTCTGGCTGTTCAAAATCTCAATTTAGAAAAAGCATGTAGAGTTAACTTGGGCTACAGTGACGAAGTTTGTTCAGCACTTAATAGGCGGCAAACAGAAAACTACACGATGGAAGAATCGGAAGTGCAAAAATTGACAGCATCGGTGCAAGCGTGGAAAAATATCGTACAGACCGCATTCCCGTGCATTTTAGTTCTTTTCGTCGGTTCGTGGAGTGATAAAACAGGGAAGAGAAAAGCGTGCATCCTCCTGCCTATAGTTGGTGAGGTGTTGTGTTGTACGAGTTTCATATTAAACACATATTTCTTCTACGAATTACCTTTGGAGGTCACGGCCCTCTCAGATTTGTTTCCGTCGCTAACCGGTGGATGGATCACAGTTTGCGTTGGTGTATTCAGCTATATTGGTGACGTGACGACCAAAGAAATGAGGACATTTAGAGTAGGTGTTGCTAATTTGTGTATGTCTTTGGGAATACCAATTGGGATGTCACTTAGTGGAATCCTCTTGCAGCAAATTGGTTACTACGGCATCTTCCTTATATCCAACTGCTTATATTTAACAAGCCTGATTTACGGATATATTCGTCTCAAGGATCCAATCATACCACAGGAAAGACATAGAGTAAGTGATAAATTATAGTATTCCTTAAAGTACTTAGTATGAACCTCAAAAAACATATTATGAAGATATTTTTTTTATTATTTACTTTAAATATAGTAGAAAACAGAGTTTCAACAAATAGCCTTTTGTTACTAAGCAAATGTATACTATTATATACAATTCTTTATACATTAGACAAAACTCGAAATACATTTAACGAAACGAAAACGAAAACGTAGATCCCAATAAAAACGAAAGTTAGTAAAATATAAGCTTGTAAAGTTGGCAACGCTAACAAGAAGTACTTAAACAAAGTTGAGACAGTATCGGAGCCAATTTAATCGGAAGTGTAGGGTTACTGGTGGACTAAGGTAGAGTAGAGGCCGTTCATCATTCGCCGGAGCCCGGTCCTACGTCTAAGTGATAAATTGCTGTGAGCCGCAACGCAAATTCGAACGAGGGGAACATCGTAACACAATCAGTGGTCTTCACGAGGCTCAGATAGGTGTCTGATAGGTCTGGAGCGGGTGTCAATCTATTCCGATTGGCGCTGATGTTGGACGAATGATTTATATTTTGGTTTCAATGAAAAATAGATATGGTAGCGCTTTTTGGTGGATATGCACCGCATGTTATCATGATTCAAATGTTATTCAAAAACGAATATTTGATACATAGTGGTGATTTTGTATTCAATGGATTTTTTTATCTATTTTAATGTAACAAATTTGTATGTACATATTTTGTAGATTAAAGGTTTTTTTTACTAAGTGAATGGTGTAGGTACAATAACAGCTTGTAGCGTCTCATTTAAATCTGTTCATGAATCTTATTAACCTTCAGCAAATTCAGTAATGTATTACATTTTTTATCTTCCAAAAGAGCACGCGTCGCGCGTAGGCAGACAAATCCTGTAGATAACGCCTTGTATTTCAATTACCAGCCATTCTGTAAATATTACGTGTTCAATATATGTTGATATCTATTGCCATATTTTATCATATCAATCCAAGTAAAATAAAATAAAAAAAAATGTAGAAAGTCCCAACTATTACTTATATAATTAAACCGCGTTAATAATGCCTACAAACTGGAGTTGAAATTAACAAAATCCACGTACAAATTAAGTGAATTTTGTTAATTTCAACTTATCCCAGCAAATAAGTAAATAAAGTTATTTTATCAATGTTATTGTTAGTTCCATGTGCATTAATTAATTAATACGAACATACAAATGTATCACGGCGTCTGTTTCGAGTCGTCGACTCTATTAAATGGATCTGTGAATGAAACTTTGTCGCATCCTAATAGTATTCTGGCGCAATTGTAATAGTACAATGCAAATTGAGTCATGTCTTTTACTATGGCTGGGAAGTTTGCATCTATAGACGAAATTGACTTGGAAATAAGTTTTTGTTAAATGTTCACTGTGCTTCATCAATATTTATGGCATTATATGGAATGTTAGTTATTTGGAATGTGAGGTTTTTATTTTTGTTATAATATTTTTAATGTAATCAACATTAATGTTATAAAGCTAAATATGAAAATTTTATTTGTATAGTCAAATAAATCTAGTTTTAAGTAATGTCCAAGGATTTACAGATAAAGAACAATTATGGGTCTGTAGAGTAAGAAATAATATTTGCAAATGCATATAAAAAGCCTCTCATGACGTACATAATGTATAGAAAGCTTATTAAGGCCTTAAACTATGTTCACCTTTTGATGGCCCATCTATGGTACTCGCGGTCAGATTTTCTTGGGCACTCAGAATGTCATTTGTCATAAGCAAATATTAGCTTTATTTCAACTTCACGCATGTATCATAGAAGCTAAAGGGAAGTGTCAAGACACTCTGTTCAAGGTCCGCCAAATTCTAGGCAAACGCCGCGCTTTTGCCTGGGTACTAGAGCAGATAAATGAAAATATTAATAAAAAAGAATTAATCAATTATAGTACATATCGACTGCAGCGCAACCTAGCGAGTCCAATATCGTATTCAAACTATTTAGGAAACTAATGAAATTTACACTCGAAATTTGATTAAAATCGGTTTATCCGTTTAGGAGGAAAAGGGGTGACAAACTCATATAAAAAATAATAAGCTATAAATATATATTTTTTTATACATACTCATAAACGTATGAACAGACATACGTACAGAGCAATATGTACTATTGTATAATTGTAATGTAATTATACAATGCAAATATGGGTATGTCGTTTAGTTCTCTCGCTAGAGTTTGAGTATTTGCTTATGAAGCGTGGAGATTGTTTAATTGTTCTTCTATGTAAAACATAAGTTTTAAATTGTACATGAAAAATATATTAATTATATTTTACTCATGTGTTATCTAACATATATTTTTTAAAATTTGTGGTTATTGTTATATGAATTTGCAAAGTATTTTGAAAAGTATTTGCTGTATCTGTATAAATAAGTTGATAAAAAGATGATGATGCGGTTTCCAAGATGCATGGGTTCGAGTTACATTCAATTTTTAAGTGATAAATCATTTTTTAGAAAACCTAGTGAGATATGAGCTTTTTCCCTTATACTTAGTCTTGACATATATAACATATACTCGTATATGGTTACAAAGAAAAACAATATTTTTTATTGTAAGTAACACTTATTACTTACTATTACTGTGTATTCGTTTAATATAAATAATATAAAACCATTAAAAATATTTAAAATTCGAAGTGGTCTCCATTTGCTGCTACAGTGATACAGTTCCTAAAACGTTGGGTTTACAAACACGCTGGGTGCGTGTTGCTTTCGATAGCAGGCCTTCTAGGAAAAAAATCTAAAAAAATCAAAAACTTCCGCTTTTGTTTGTTTCTAACCAAGATTGTATTGGAGAAAAACTATTCTTGGTTATTGAACATGGTGTTGTTGAGGGACTTTACTACCTTCTTTAGAATGGTATCACACAAGTGTATTACACTTGTGCCGATTTTTTGATATCTTTTACACAAAAATGGCTCAGTCATTCCTTCATACCTAACACCCCACCAAGCCTTCACCTTGAACCTTGAACCTTCACATTGTACTCTTAAACTTAACTTACTAATTGGGGGAACTATTTAGAGCTTTCATCAGGAATTCGGTCATTTTGTTTGTTAAAATATCGTTACAATTGAAAAAATTGGCTCTTTCGTTTTGATTGATTAAGAGAAGAAAAATTTATATATTATTCACATAAAACGTACATTCTCTAATAGTTTTACGATAATATCAAAATTAAAAAGAGTGAATAATAAAAAAATATATTTATTTCATAGGAACAACCGGTAGGCTGTCGAGGATGGGTATGCTCTTTCTTCGATGCCAGGCATGTAAGAGAAACGCTAACAGTCGCCTTCAGAAGCGGTCCTCGGCGGAGACGACTACGAGTTTCCTTACTCATTGTCGTCGTTTGTGTTATATTCGGACCTTTACATGGTATGTTTTTTTTATAGTTTAACGCTGTACCCCGTACAAAGCAGGGTACATAGAGGGAACCTACTGTCCAGACAATCCTTCTGATTCTCGACACATTGTGTGTTAAGTGACGGAACTGACCCTTTGTTTTTACTTTCTGGTAAGAACCAAACGCGGCGTTGAGTTCCCCAACTCACCAAAGCAATGTCTCGAAAATGAGGGTTGCTTAGAAAGCGAAGTCTCTAACTAGGTTCCCTTTGGCTACTGTGCTAACTTTACTATGTGCATATAGTGTGACGCTAATAAAAAAATACATAAATTTTTCTACCTACAATTTAGTCACTAATGCTGCCAGGATGTCCTGAAACTTGAGTATTCTGTTTTGAACCACTTGCCATTATAAGGATAAGGTTATAAGTGTTACGACTTCCTTTGCCGTATAACGGCTATGTTTAACGCTGTTATTAAGCCATTTACGTAATTTTACCATAATCTTGTTGTCCCTGGACAATTCTAATATCAAATATATAAGTTACTTATGAGTAGCTGTAATGACAATTGTGTCTGAATACTTTTTTCCTTATTTTTTTTTTCATCGAAATCACAAACAATAAGGGTGGATTCACATAGTGCCGGTAACGGTTGAAAAGTGCCTTAACATACGTAATTGGACCGTTTGTGTTATAGTAAATGGAAATAACAAAAATATTTTGCTATGATATTTCAAAAGAAAAAAAATAACAAAAATTATTAATTTAACATTGCTATCATACGTTGGCAGGTGAAATGAACGTACTGTACCTGTTCATGCGGTATAGATTCAATTGGGATGAAGTACAGTTCAGTATGTTCTGCACGTACAGCATCATTACTAATTTAGTTGGTAAGTATATAGTTTATAGATAAGGCAATAGGCGTTCGCCAACTTCCTCGCAACTTTGTTTGGGTGAACTTTAAGATGTAATTAAAATTTATATTTGTTCCCCTTCTAGTAAGAATTTGAAGAAATCAAAGCACTAAAAGTCTGCCGCCCTAATCCCAATCAAATCAAATTTATGTACATGCCAAATTTCAAGTTTCTTTGGACTTTAAATCCAGTAATTTTGTCTTTTAGCCATTCCAAAGGAACAGTTTCATATAATATGTAGATGTATATCGATACGCTAAATGAATGATCTTAGTTAAGGTGCTTATGGTCATTTTATTTATAAAAATGTTTTTTCTTTTATATTTTCCAGCTTTTTTAAGAGCACTTCCCTTTCCTGTACCAGCATTCCAGTCCACCATAATTCCACGCCAATTTGTATCCCAAATAATTTTATTACTTATCATGATTATTAAAAATATTTTATTACATATAACTTAATAGCCCATTAGCCTGATGAATTAAATAAATTTAGTTAGTTTAAAAGTAAATAATTACCATACACTATAATGTAACATTTATTAGGTTTCAATAATAACTTTTACTTCTATAAAAAATATATTTTATTTCTCAGGAACGTTGTTCTCCATCAGCATTTTCAGTGACTTCATGAAACTGGACGACACGGTTGTCGGCATTATTTCTTGTACCAGCAAGATTTTGGCTTCATTTATCTTCGCTTTTGCAACTACCACTACGGAAATATACATTGGTAATAATATATTAATATTTTATATTTTTATCTCGCAATTAAAATTCTATTCAGATAAGATATGCAAGTAGGTTTTCATAAGCTGCACATTGTGTCCCACATAAATAGGCAGGCGGAGGTAACATTTTTTGATGGTCCGTATCTTTTTACAACTTTCTGAAGATTATAAGCTGTAAATGTTTTGTGTATGTGTTATTTAAATGGGGCGTTCCGTTCCCAACGAATTTTGGATCATGTTGAGTGAGTAGTCCTTTGCCTCATTACCAGAGCGAGGATATGAAAACCTCCGTTCGTCACTCACCGCTTTGGCTTCTTACCAGGGCGAAAACGAATTTAAATTACATTCATTCCTCCGAGTCGTAATCGAATTCACAGTCACATGCTTATATAGGGACTCCTGCACCGCTGTACCACTATGACATAATTATTTTATCATAATTGACTGAATTAATAATTAACATTTATACTTAACATTAATAATTAACATTTTTACTATTAATTGAAAGGTATTTGATAAAATCGAATGCGCAATAATGAAAATTGTGGATTTTAACGTAAATTAAAATATTTTGAATTGGAATTTATTATGTTGTTGAAACTGCATGTTTAATATATTAAATAAGTTTTATTGCAACATGTCTAGGTTCTAGGAAATCGTTTATACTAATAATTATTTTTGGAGTAGTTACGATGGCGGGTTCATCATCCTATGTAATAATGAGCACAACATCGATATCTTTGCTAGCTGGCAGTCCAAGAGTCATCAGTCACCTTCCAGAATTGAGAACTAGTAGTACAAATAAAGGAAAATGCCCAAAAAAAATATTTTTTTACCTATTTCATTACTTATAATTGCTGTTCAATTCTTACAAAATGGGTATATACGACCGCAAACTTAAATTGGTCGACTTTCATAGTTTTGTTGACATACAATGCCGAAATTGGTGCGGAACCCTCGAAAAGACTCTGCAACGAAACGCATTTGACCAGTCCAGTGCAGTTACAAACAAAATATATTAAATTTATAAAGCTTAACCCAATTCATCTTATAATTGTCCATCAGTTCTTGCATAACGGAAAAATGTTTTAATCTAAAAAGAGAATGCACTGCAATTTCTTGAAGACTACGGCTACGAGTGGCTGCTATAAAACGTTTTATTAGTACTCTGTTTATTTTACAGCGCCTCTGGTGGAGATATTCAACGGCACGTCCTTCATAGCGATGCGTTCCATCGCATCTAAATTGGTGACCAGCGAGGAGTTAGGTGTGTATTGATTTTTTTGTTTTGAAATATCGATATGTTTATTTTGTATTCTATAAAATATCGATTATTTTATGATTATATTTAATTTTTTCATAATTTCCTTCTTTTCTCCAAATGGGTATGAAATAATTGAAATATAACAATTGCGTTTACAATACGACTCTATCGATAATATTGTCCTTGTCTTCTATGCGTGGGATATACTTTAAATTTGCTTATTTTTTTTTTTGTTTTCTTATTTTTTTGTAAATTTATGATAAAGGAAGCAAGTTTATATAATGCAGTAAAGGGTGTTAATTTATCTATACCACTGTGTAAAAAAACATAAAAAATATTATGAACATGTTTCAATTGTATCTCATCTTATCTTATCTTATCTTATACCTTATAAAACAAAGTCGGATTTCGCGTCTGTCTGGGCTTTCTAACTCTTCTTCTTCTAAACCATCCAACAGATTTTGATGCGGTTTTCACCATTACGTCGAGTATTTCTCATGGAAGGTTTATATATAGTTAATTGTTTGTACATTTTTATGTAAATTAACATAAATACGATAAATGTGTCTAACGTCCTACCCCTTGAGACACTTTCGCGCATGCGCTCCTTTAATGGTAAGTACTACATGAAAATAATGTCTGGAGTATTGTTCCTCTTAATGAGATCTACAAAAAAGGCTGCAACAGCATATTCGTATCTATTAAGAATAACGTGTAGTGATCATATTTCTGTTTAAGAAGAGTAATTTCAATATATTTTTTATTGTAAGGGATATTTTTCCATAATGGTATTAATCCTTATCCTTTAAAATACTTTATTAATTTTGTTCGTTAAACGAAGATAAAATTTGCTTTTTACACTATTTCGAAATTGCGAATAGTTTTAGAGAAAAACGCAAGTAATTGTTGACACATCACGCCGTTGACACATCAGCTGTATCTCCTCAAGTTTTACTTATCCCTTACTCTCAGCATATAAATAAGTGTTTTAGTTACGTTGGCCATTTAATGTAGATAAAAACTGTCTTTTACTGTTATATATTAATAAGTACTTTAGAAGTTATTACAATATCAAAAAATCCTTGCCGCGAAACAGCTCGCCACTCGCCATGCGTCCCTCCGCCCCCCGCGACGTTTTGCGTCCGCCGCGCCCGTCTACCTTACACGCATCGGTGGTTCAGTGGTAAAATGCTCGGCTGCCACGCGGCCGGCCCGAATTCGATTCCTGGCCGATGCATTCTATTTAATTATCCTCACAGGCAGCCACGTAGTGCTTGCTTTTCATAAGAAACGGAGTACCCTCTTCCCTGCCCAACCGGTGTCGCTGTAAAAGCCAATAGGGCTAACAGTATTAACCGTCAGAGAACCAAGGCCCTGATGTCGTTCAGAGCTACTACGGAGATGGCCGAGAGAATACTTCAACTCTGCGCCTAGCAAAGTAACTTTAGAAGTGATTGCACGTACTTTGGAGTTATCTAATAATTATAATATATTTCCACGCGACATAGTTGGTTACATCTTTCGTTTAAGTATTTTTGGGTAGAGAATAGTAGGTAGTCTGTTGTTTATAATTTCTTTCGTTTAAGTTTTCTGTTGTTTGTGTTATTTATTTGTGTTTATTTTAAAACAATTAGAAAATTCTTAATTGAAACTACGAAAATGCGGGTTGCATTAGGGTTTAATTAATTTTCACATTATCTTAAGTGCTTTGCAAACATACATTATATGAATTATTTAGTAGTTAAAGCGGGCGAAGCCGCGACGGGGTCGCTAGTTTAGAATATGCAAAAACACTTTACATTTTTTTAGACACCACATCTAGAGTTAAGGCACTCCTTTAGCCATTTGCGCTTAATTTTCAAGACATTGCATGTTCGAAGGCGGAACTCAACGTAGCGGAGGCGTTTTTTACGGCGGGGGTTAAAAGACATTCTTAAATTATAAAACTCGAACCCACAATCATTGTGTAGAGTTCCGGAAAAGAAGTATGTTCAGTATATTGTTCAGTACAGAATATAGAATATTTTTTATAATAAACAGATCTTAATAATATTAGCTACGAATACAAAAAGCAAAGCAATATCGTTGTTTAAATTAAAATGAAATAATACCATCTTAATCCCACGAGATATAAAATATTGACTCAATGACAGTCTTAGACAATGGCTCGTCGTTCTACGTACAATAAAATTGTTTTTGTTTTAACATAATATATATTCTTATATAGCATACTACTGATACAGTATTAGATGAAAAAAGTACACTAATAGAATAGAGTGTTTAACAACATAATAAAATAGAGTTTTTCACTATACTCTTCAGCTTATCCTGTTTAATCCCCATTTAGTTAGTTAGTTAGTTTGAGCGTAAAGCTAATGAAATACGGAATTAGGTAACCCCATAATAAAATTATAAATTTTAACCGTCTCTTGAGTAACATTTTAACACATAGCCTTCGTGAACAAACTGTTAATATCTAAATAGTAATTGAGGTTTCAATTGCGCCTTACTTTTTTGAACGCAATTAGTCCTTTGAAGTTACAAATTAAATGAAATCTATATTAGTCAAAGATAATTAAACATTTAAACTGAGATTGCGTTTTAGTTTTAATCTGAAGATTTACCTAACCAGTTTCAGTACGTAGGGTTTACTTTCTAGTAAGATTAATTAATTATATAATAATACAAGATTTATAGAATAATTTAGTTACCTAACTAACTAAGGAATAATTTAGTAACCGAACCTATAATGATGAAGAGTTTGTTTAAATGAACGCTTTAGCCTCATAAAGTATAGCCTTCTAAAGTATAGGATAGTTATTCATCGAGAAAGGCCTAATATACCCAATGTTATCACATATCATATCAGTTTTATTATTTTAATTATTGAGCGGAGTGAATTAGGTGTAAGTAGGTACACTTCATACTCTGTGGTGTCAGGTGTTTTTTGTACACGCACATAGCAGGCAGGTAGAGGGAACCTAATGTTAAGACTCATTTCTCCTTTTCTTCTGAACCCTGGAAGCAGTGCGTGTTGAGTGGCGGAAATCGTCACGTTAACAGTCGAAACAGAGAATCCTAACACTCGGTTCTATCTTCTTACCCTGCTGTATCGGAAGGACGTGTGAAGTTAAAAAGAACATAAACAAATTAATACACCCCGTGCTAAGTACGGGATAGAGCGTGAAACTAAAAAAAAATCTTATTCATCACCATGTAACACGTTGAATATACCAAAAGTATTTTGTAAGATAAAACTTAAGAAAATACTTTGAAATCTTGAATTCTAAGGACATTGCTCTTAATAATATCTATATAGGTATTATATATGTAAAGCTCAAATTTCGTCAAAGTACTAAAAGCAAATAAAGTTAACGGTAAAAGCTAATGTTGCCAGGTGTTCTATTTATTGTGGAACTTTCTTTATACCAAACTTTTTTTTATTTAATATGAAAAAAGAATAATTTCATTTACTTTGTAAAATTGAGCCAAGCAAGCGTGCGACTATAAGCGTGGTGTGTGTGGGTTCGATTCTCACTCGATCTCACTGTGGGTTCGATTCGGGGAATGAAATATTTAATATTTTCATTTCCTCGCTCTGGTAACGAGGCAAAGCGCGGCGTTGAGTAGGTTCCTAGGTTGCCTCTGCTATGTGCGGGATACAGCGTGAAGCTAAAAAAAGAAAAAAAATTAATGTACTTCTTGCGGATTCGGATCTCGGTCATATCATCTCTCATTTCGATATTTTAAATATTTCGTACTTCGGATACAATTATCGTTTCTTTATGGAATGTCAACTGAAAAATAATATTTTTAAATGGAAAGAGAATTGTTGAAAATATGATGTTTTTGTCCAAAATGTATGAAATGAAAAGAGAACTCAATTGGTTATTTAAAAAATATGAAAATAATGTCTGAAAATAATCTGTTATATTATGGAAATTTGTGAAGCTGCTATTTTATTAAATTTTCTCCGTTTACATTGCAAAATGTATGAATTAAATATAATAATAATATTAAAAATCCAATAAGATTTGATTACATTTTGTCACCGCCCGCCCCGTCTGCTCAGCGATGTCGGCGACACTAGTAATTATTACTAATATTTAAATTCCCTCTCTACAGAAGGTAATCGTGTACAGAAGGTAAAATTACATTCAGAATCGTCTATCTTTGTTATATTTGGAATCTTTGTTATTTTTTACATGTAGGTAGGTAGAGGAAAACTAGTGTTTCAGACTCTCCGTTCTCCACGTTCCGATCAATTTATTTAATTTTTTCATAAAATAAATCAATACTAAAAAGTGTTTTAATAACAACCCTGAGAACATAGTGTTAAGAAATTCCGTTCCCATTAAGACACTTCTGTTCCACACTTCTGCCGAGTTCTGGAGGCGTCATCTGTTGAGTGGCGGTTGCACTATTGATATTGGTTTAATTTTGTAAAGTTGTTAAAACATAAAATGATATAACATTTTTCGTTTCGATAAGAAACCGTTTTAACTATAGAATGTAATGACAAATCAGTGAATTCTCCCTTTCCACTCAATAAAAGCGGTTTGTCGAGATAAAATAAAAAGTTGATAAGTACCAATTTATAAAAGGGTTTTTATTTTTTACTTGTATATGTGATTTAAAGTTTTTTTTTAATATCGGTTTTTAAATAACATTCTTGTAACGGGAAAATTAAAATTGAATATAACGATTTATTTAAGAATCGACGGCGTTATGTAAAATCAACGTATAACGTTAGATTAATGGAATAGTGCGTTGCGGCGCAGGGGCACATCCGTTTGACTGTTAACGCGACGTTTCTGGGTTCAATTTCCATTCGGAGGAAGCAAATATCTACCAAATCAAAACGCGTTTTTTACGATATTAGCAGCTTTACAGTTTCTCCCACGTACCAAGATAGGACGAAGGAATCCAGTATTAAAACACCTGTTGAATACCTCTCAACTCAACGCCGTGTTTGGTCAGCCGAGGCGAGGAAATAAAAAAAATATTTACAACAAAGGCAAAGGTCGATATCATTTTCTCTTCTTCTATTTATTTTTTTAATTATCGTCATGTCATTCTCATTGTCTCGGTTTTATAAATTGAAATTAACTAATGTAATCTAAGAACGTTGAACGTAACAAGTACTTCGCACTCTTTTATTTTGTTAATTTTACTTAGGTATAGCTCGTTTTTATTGTGTTTATTTAATTCAAAATGCTGTCTTTTTAATCAATCATTATAGAAATATCAGATATTTTGCCGAAAAAAACTAATCAATATAAATATAAAGGCCACCTTCAAAGAGATTCACTTCCCACTCGGGGGAATGGTTATATTTAAAATATTAACTTCTCGAAAATAGGGCGAGAAAAGTAAAGAATGGGACGTCCTTTTTTATGAGTCATTGTTTTCTCTACCTTTAGCCCCACTTTGGGTTTTGAAAGACGGAACTTCACTATTTGCTTGGACCAGGAAATCGACAAAAATGTAGAGTGTCATTCTTTCTTGTACACGCAACGTGTTTTTATTATATTTTAAAATATTATTTTGGATTTTCCCATATGTACGTGACCATTGACCGCAACTATCAGTAAACTATAATATAAGCTATGGGTATCCTTTTTTTTGCAAATGCGATGCAAAGAATTTATGCAATTTCATTGTAAAATTATAAAAACTTTATAGTTAATTTCTACTTCATGGTTTTTAAGCGTGCCAGTTGAGCATACAAACTAATAGCGTTGCATTTGTTATGGATAGGCGATATGCACCAGGTGAATGCACTTCTTCTTTTTCAATTTATTAAAACAAAAAACAAATATGACAATTATTATTTTTACTGAACAATATTTCAAGAATAATAATTATGATTAATGTAGTAAAGAACAACGAAATATGATTAATCATTATGGCGTACTGGGTTCCTGTCCTATCCTAATTACGGGTTTAAATTTCTTAAAGATTGAAGTACGCGGCGTTTAGTTCCGTATCAATGAATGTTTTAGAATGTCCGCAAGAAACAGTTGGAAGTTTATTTCTGTACTCCGCAAAATATCTTAAGACTGCGCTTATTCAGCTTCTAAGCCGATTCTTATAAATTTATGTTTCGGCTTTAATCAGTAACATTGGTATTAAATAATTGGCCATATTATTTTATAGCAAAGGTTGAACTTAAAAAGAAATAATTTCAAATGTTAAGTCTATATTATAAACTTAAAAACCGGTATTTGGACCAGAATTAATTTGACCTTCAATATTTCTAAAAAACATTATGTAAATATTTTGAAAAATAATATGATAAAAGTAATGACACTAAAAATAAATTTTAAAATATGCTTGATCAACTTAAAAAGAGATAATATGTTAATTTATTAACACTGTTGTGATTTTGCTGTAGACGGGATAGCGAGTTCGATTTCGCTCGGATGAAAGTTTATAATAAAAAAAAAATAGATTTCCATAATTCGTTCATGTTTAAACAAAAGTCCGTCGTTAAATTCAGCCACTCAACACGCAATACCTCTAAAATTAAAGAAAGTGGAGAACGGAGTGTTTTAACACTAGGTTCCTTCTATCTCCCCTGATATATGTGGGTTGGCTAATTTTCAAAAAAATTTCAGGTAAAGTGAATTCTCTCTTCGGATTAGCGGAAGCCATGATGCCGCTAGTCTACGGACCTCTCTACTCCAGGGTATACATGG
This sequence comes from Heliconius nattereri, assembly GCA_013403645.1. Lineage (NCBI taxonomy): Eukaryota > Metazoa > Arthropoda > Insecta > Lepidoptera > Nymphalidae > Heliconius > Heliconius nattereri. Next base: position 6,575,768 of record JAAIXI010000226.1, on the reverse strand, counting down.
CCACCCTCAACGTTCTACCTGGTGCAGTCTTTCTTCTAGGCGCCGGGATGACAGTACCAGCTGTGGCTATTTTTGGGTAAGATTTACTAAAAATGCTTTGTGGCTCTTTATAATGATAAAGCACATCATCATCAGCCCCATGATGACTGGACAGCGTGTAATTCAAACGCAATTAATCCAAAGCAGTCGTGTTTACAGTGAGTATATAAATTAAAATGTATTTAAATTTATAGCTGCTTAACTTTAATGGTTTAGATTTCTCATTAGCGTCTTTATTTATAAGCACCAAGTTGTTATGATGCTCTTTTACTTAATGAAATCAATTAAAGTAAAATATTTCAGAGCACGCTATTACTTGTCATTTAGTTTTTTATTAGCATGAAATCCATATTGATGATATAATATAAACATTAACATCAGTTAAACTCCAATTGACGTCTCTGAGTATGGATTTAACGTACATATTTTTTTGCTTCGCACTGTATCCCGAGAGGAAATCTGAGAACTTAGTGCTAGTGGAAATCGAACCCATAACGTCGTCGCGTTTAACGTCGCACGCTTGAACCTCTAAGCTATGCTCAACATGTAACATGTCAAATAGAATTGTATTATTATAATTATTGAATGAATAAATAAAAAAAAGTTCATTCAAAATTGTTATAAATAGTTTTAATCTAAGTTTATTCAACTCATATAGTACGGAGCGGAAGTGACTACGATAAAAAATATCTATTATAAATATCATAGAACAGATAAATAATAGGTCGGGAACATGTAAATAAGAAACAAGTACTTTTAAGAATGTTTTTTTTTAATCACCATGTCGCTTATTCCTGCATAGCAGGATAAACAGAGTCACCCTAGTATACAGAAATTTCATGCAATGGACTTTTTGATGCTTTGTTTGTCGTAACATCAGGTTCCCAGGTTCCTCTTGCCTATCCTTCTATATATGGGATCCAACGTGAACCTACAAAGTAAACTTTACTTTCATACTAATATTATAAAGCTGAATAGGTTGTTTGGTTTAAAACTCTAACCTCAGAAACTACCTACTGTATATTTTTTATGCTATAAGCTAAAGTTAGTATATAACGTTTCAATGTACTGCATAGCCAATTAGTTTAATAATTATAAGTATTGTAGTGGTATGTACCTACATGCTTTTACTATAATAAATTATTAAAAAAATCTTATTTGTTTTCAGTAAATTAATTGTTTATTTGTCTCATTTTACATAACGATGCCTTTCAAACGAATGTTGCTCCCACTCGACTGGTTCTTAGATTTAATATAAATAATTAGTGATTAAAGATTAGATTATATATCCTTCCCATCCTATATATAGCACTTAATGTTAAGATACTAGGTTCACCACATTCCGTCTAATTCTCGAGATATTGTATGTTGAGTGGCGGAACTCAACGCCACGCTGTGCCTTGAGTGAAATGAAATTTATTTATACTCCTCTATCTTTCGCGCTGTGCCCTAGCGCCAAAAACATTTATAAACGTTTACCAAATTATTTTAATAAGATTAACTCTTTCCCAGATGGATGTATTTCGAACAACAGCAAGACAACAAACAAGTAGAAGAAATGGAAAACGTGAATATATAATGGCTTTATTTATTTATATTGATTTAATTAAGAAATAAAATTTGCCTAGAAACGTGCGTTTCATTGCAGTCCAAATCTCTATTATTTCATTGTTTGTTATACGAGTATATACATTTATTGTTTATTAGTATTGACTGACAGGTGTTGATTGTTGCACATTCATGTCAGTTTACAAAGCGCGACGAGTGTTTGATGACACTAAAACCGATATCACAATATAAGGATGCCTGTACGCGAGGTGCGGACAATCGGACAGTGTGGTCTGCTCTGCGACGACGCTGCAGTGTGCATCGCTAGAAGATCTTTAAAAATGTGATTTTTGTTATATTAAAATTATACGTTGTTTCCAATTTTTTATATAAAATATGGAAAACGAAAAATCAAAAACTTTGGATGAAACCGTCGAGGAGCAGCCCCTAAAATCTAAAGTGAAGACTGATGTCCAAAATCTAAGTTTTTGGGGTAAATTGAAATATGCAAAATCAAATGTAACAGTGGAGCCAGTTCTGGCGTTATTCGTTATGCCCAGTGTGTTAGCAATGTTGGCGACTCAAAATCTTAATTTAGATAAGGCTTGTAGAGTCAATTTGGAGTTTGAAGATCTTGTGTGCACAAATTTAAGGCTAAGGAAACGGGCCAATCTTACTTTCGAAGAAGATGAGGTACAGAAGTTAATAGCTTCTGTCCAAGCTTGGAAAAGTGTCATTCATACCGCAGTACCGACCATTCTCATGTTATTTATCGGCGCTTGGAGTGACAAGACGGGAAAGAGAAAAATCTGTATGTTATTACCGATCTTTGGGGAATTCATGACGTGCCTTCTCAATATGTTGAATACGTACTTCTTCTATGAGGTCCCCGTGGAGTTGACTGTTTTTATGGAGGTCATATTCCCATCGTTGACCGGTGGCTGGTATACTATGCTGCTTGGCACGTACAGTTACTTAGGTGATATAACGTCCAAGGATACAAGGACATTTAGATTGGGTATACTCAGTTTGTGTATGACAGTAGGATTTCCCATAGGAATGGGGTTGAGTGGAGTGCTTTTGAAGTTTACAGGATACTATGGAGTGTTCTCTGTATCTGCTATGTGCCAGATCATTAATTTTTTGTACGTGACGTTCGCTATTAAGGACCACAGGTGGTTGGAAAATAAAACAAAGGTATGTTTTTATTATTGACACTTGCATGTTATTGACTTTAAGATTTTCCTTATTGATTTTTACATACTTATATTTTATGGTTTGAGTTAGGTTAGATTTGTTTCATATTACACACGTTAATGTTTAAGCCCTACTACATGTTTCATTATTATGACATATTATTATATTAGACTAAGTAATGTAACTAGAAAAATTGATTAAAGGTAAATAATTGTAAATGAAGTGTTTCTTTGTCGACTTCCAACAAGAAATTACTTACTTTATATAATGGAAAGTGGAGAATGGAGTACTAATCATGAACCTCTGTGCTTACTTTGAATATTCGATAAAGAAATCATTTATTAAAAAAATATTTGATATGATGAAGATAAAGTAACATTCAGATTACTTCTATAATTTATTTATCTTCGTATGTATTATGAAAATATATATACATCTTCCTTTCAGGAAAAACGTACAGGATGTATTGGTTTTCTTTTTGAGTTTTTCGATTTTCATAGTCTCAAAGAAACAATTCACATTGCATTCAAAAAAGGGAGAAATAATAGAAGACTAAGGATATGCTTAATTCTTACAGTGGTCTGTCTTAGTTTTGGACCATTATGGGGTAAGTTTTATAAAAATGTAATTATATAAAAAAATCTATGTATATAAATTGGTTCCCATTGACTGAGTTATAGACGCGCGCACAGCCATAAGCCGCTGATGGTAGTAACGTGAATTCTGGACAGATGCTTATTTTCCTAATGACCTAAACCTAAACCTAAACCACCACTAAGAAAGGACACTGAACATTTTTAATCCTAAACCCTGAAATAATGATTCAACATTTATTTGAATAATATTTAAATGAACACGTGTTTCATGGTTTCAATTCTTCCCCTAAAACTAAAAAGTATTTGATAAATATTCAAATAGTTCAAGCGGGGGAGAATGCCCTGGTTCGCTAATATTAGCTACTATATAATACTGCAAATCATAAGGTTTAACACTTTAGGAATGGCCTACCTGCGGCGGTATTTATAGGTCGATACATGGGTAATTGTAAAAAGCGCGTCTATCTCCACCTTAAAGGTCGGCAACGCACCTGTAGCTCCTCTGGTGTTGCAGGGGTCGTAGGCGGCGGTGATCACTTACCATTAGGTTTCCCGCATGCTCGTTTGCCTTGTCTTTTCCATTAAATATAAATAGAAGAAACTCAACGCCGCGCTATCTTCACCAGAAAGGGAAAATAAAGATAATCTATATATATATATAAGAGGACTTGTCCTCACTGACTGAGGTAAGACGCGCGCACAGCCGTAATTCCTGGTGGTAGAAACGTGAAATTTGGACAGATGTTTACTTTTGTAATGTGAACATCCCCTACGAAGGGATTTTAAAAAACATTTACCCTAAAGGGGTGAAATAAGATTTTTTTTTAAATCTGCACCGATTTTTATAAAATTGTAAATTCAAACTCCCAAAAATATTTAATTGAACACGTGTTTCACGGTTTATTAGAATTTACTCCCTAAGGGTCCCAGAAAAGGGTTGAAAAATCTATAAATCGCCACCAGTTTTTATAAAATTTGAAGACTCTTAAAAATATTTCATTGAACATATGCTTCGTAGTTTATTGTAATTCATCCCCTAGGGGTGCAAATAAGCAGGCGAAGCTGCGCGCGTCCGCTAGTTTAATTATAATCACATTGCTCTGAGTTGAAGCCAGCATCATCGTTCTTGTAGTCCTACGCAGTTTACGCAGTCCTACTCAATCATTCCAAACAAACAATATTCTCTTACATAACATGTGTAGAACTAAACAAATACATTGATAAATAATGTAATCAGAAAGTGAAAGATAACGGTTATAGTAATAAAAACATTAAATTTTATTATGTTTAACACCCGTTAATTGCCGATAATAAGAATCTTACTGATTCTGAACGAGTACAAAGTAATGGTATATTCTTTGATATTTCAATTAAAATATCTTATATAATGAGGTCGTCTTGGCACAGTGGCATAAGAGTTTGGTGTACACGAGATGGACGTGGTTCGATTTTCGCTAGGCGAATTGATTGTATTAAAAATATTTTCCCCCTCTGGTATCCAAAGGCAGCGTTTAACCATTCCAATTATATTCATTAAGAAGAATGCTGTTTGTTATTTTTTTTTCAACTTCTTATAAAATGGGGAAAATAATGTAATGCTTTAGAAAACATATAAAAATTGAATTTTAACGTAGTAGGACTTAACCCGCCTCTTCTGAACTGAACTCTGACTCTGTACTAATAAGCCACATGTTCTTATCAAGCTGATTCGAAATTTTTGTAGGCTTGTTAAAATTTATTTATGTGGATAGGTAGATTTGCTTAAAATTATTATTACTTACAATTATTATAGCAATATATAGTTATATTTGGCAATAGACAATGCTCTTAGTAAAATATTAAATATAATTTTACTTTTAATATGAAATAACAATTGAAACAAAGATGTAATATTAGTTTAGTAGGAGACGCCAATAGTAACAGTATTGGACCATTAAGATCTTGATATCTTCGTTTTTAATATGAAACAAATTAACTTTACATCATAAACTATTAATGCTAAGGTATTTATAGTTCCAAGATGTCATTACCATGATTGTATTTTAATTTTTAATTTAATTGGAAAGCTAATTATGTGAAATTCTTTTGTATTCTAGAGTATTATATACAATTTATATTAATTAATATTCGTTTTTAACCATTTCGTAATTTAAAACATGTATATATTTGTTTACGTAATGTTGTTAAATTTTGAAACCTTAGTGGCTTTGTATCAGTTCGTTTGTGTTCTTATTTCTTATTAATATTACTTTAAGCAATAGAAAATATGGCTTACCGCAGTAAAGATATAGGAACGGAATAATTTGGACATTTGATTGCTGGACTTAAAAAAATACGAAATTATGCATGAGACAAAATATGAAAAAAAATATAAACAAAAACTTGGCAACTAAAATAAATAAAAAAGAACATTTAAATTTAAGTATAATGCAAGATTGGGAAAGGTCAAAACTTAATTCGAATTGCAAAGAAATGTGGCTTAAATTATATCTTTTAGAATCGTGTATACTACACCACTGTATAATAATGAGAATTCATTATGGCGCAGTTTGAAAATCTCAAAATATGCTCACGATAGTTACGGGTTTTATTCTGATTTGGGCCGTTAATGCACTTTTTAACACCACAGAAGCCTATACTTGTACCGTTACTTGCATATAGTAAATGCGGTGAATATAGTAAATGCTAAGAAGTAAATTTTCTAAAATATTCTCACATCATCAGCCTGATATGAGAAAGAGAAGCCTTGGGTACTGAACATAGGCATCTACACTACCGTCCATCACTATCCGCCAAATGCTCGAGGCATTGCGTTTTGCGTGGCAAAATTCAACGCCGAGCTTTACCTCGTTACCAGAGCGGAGAAATGAAAATATTAAATGCTTCATTTCATCCCCTAAGTTCATCCCCTAAGTGAGAAATGAACTGACAACCATCGCGTTTGCAGTCACATCCTTGTGCCACCAAACCACGATATCCTTATTATTTATTTATATCAAATTTGTAACATAATGAGTAAGCTTTTGAGGTAAAGTCACCTTTTAAAACCAATATTTATTGTTAGAATATAAAAAAAAATATTTTTTTATAAAAAAACATAATTAACATGTTTCCTGAAGGAAGATTTATTGCTATTTACTTAAGTTTTAGTACTCGTATGTATATATTTGAAATTGTCATATGGAAATGGAAATATTAAAACAAAACAAAATGATTCTTATAAACTGAAATCTTAAACACGATCGGACCTGTTGTCAAAGTAGGTCAAACTTTACCAAAAAGGATAACATGTAAAAAGGTATTTATAATATATTTATGTAAAGTAACCGGAAATAAAGAATCTGAATATTGGCGGAAAAAGTAACGGTTAGTACCTAACGGTATATTGTTTAAGGTATTCTATTTTAAATCGTGGCGCAGTATGACCAGGCGTCCGTCTGTGATGATTGGGACTTCGATTTCCATCTGGGGAAAATTATTTCTATTTTCCTGCTCTTGTAAGACGAAGAATTTACTTCCGCCGTACAATGTCTAGGATTCGGGCAAAATAGAAAACGGACTGTCTTGACACTAGGTTCTTTCTGCCTGCTCTGTTGATCACGTGAAATTAAATAAAATTGCATATATCGAAAGAATAGGTATAATATATTGAATACAAATTTATTGACATTTAAAACATTCCAACATTTTCAATAGATTTAAATGATGTAGAAAAAGTAGAAAAAAAATGCATGATAGACGGCATATAAATTAAAATATTCCAAGGTCCGTTATTAAATTTAGAATAGAGGTTGATTAAATTTTCGAAAAACCTGTCAGTTTGCAAAAAAATAAAACTAAAATATAAATTGGTACCTGTTTTCAAAATTATTTTTACTTTATTTGTCTAGATGTATTGGGGACAAATTAATATTTTGGAAGCATATTTATAAACTTGCACTCTAAATGCTCGTGTGTCTGTGATGCAAGGGATCTTAGGCCTGAATATTTTATAAGGGTTTCGTTTTTTCTTTTAAGGTACGGAACCCCAAAAAAGCGTTACAAATTTCTTATTTATAAATGAATCGTCATTTGGAAATTTATCTCTTCACCTGACTCTGCAACGTAAAGGAGAGTACCTAATCATCATTCAATCTATGTATTTATGTAATATGTATCTTTATCCCCATATAGCGTAGTGCTTTTCTTAATGGATTCATTTTAATTTTGTTAGTATTACTAAATAAACGATAAAAATAGGAGGATTGATAGTCTCGATCCATTTAACCAATAAAACCTTCGTGCGGAGGACAACAAACACAAAATGTTAGGGGAAATTTGCCAAAATATAATAGTGAAAACTGGATACAAATCAGTTCAGCCATTTCTGAGATTAACACAGATTACAAACAGATAATTCGACAAACAGATATACAAATTAAAGATTATCTAGAGTTCTATTACAAATGTACCCAATAATGGATTTTGTTTTATATATTTCATGTACAGACAGCCATTAATTACAATTTAGTGATATGTATATATAAATTAAAATAGCATAATATATAAAAACATTTAAACCTCATTCTTAGGTAATTTAAAAGACTTAACAACGTTTTTTATGTAACATTAGAAACCATTGCAATTCATCATTTGGACAGACGACTGTGTAACGTAATATGCAATCTATAATAGAGTACGGTCAAGTTACTTAGTGTTCGCTCGAGTATTACCGTTTTGATATTAATTTACACAAAAAAATGTGATAATTTTAAGTATATGTAATTAAGCGTTTTAATTGTTTTGTTGTCCGACGGTAAACACGACAGTAGTGGATTCGAATCCCAGTCGGGGCAATTTTTTTTTTAATTTCAACATTCTGGTAAGAAGACAAAGCGCAAAGCTAATGTGAACTAAGCTAACAATATAGAGTTTTACATTTTTCCTCCAACATTGCTGGTAAACATCTATCAACTAACGTTCTACATAGAGAGGCCAGGCTATATGCTGTAAATTGATTCATGTCAGATCAGCACCATAGAATTGACGGCACACGAATAGTACGGATCAAACGAATGAAAAAAGGACAGTCAGTGAAACACTCGTAGGAAACAGATTGGTGATATTTCACTATTTCGACTATAGCCAAATTAAATTCCAATAAAAGAATTTATTATAGTTATGCCACTACAGTGATTGTAAATAATACTAAATAATATATTTATTTAAACATGTCATAGCGCTTCGGGATCGTCTGACTGTAAACCTGATGGTTATGGGTTTGATTTGATTCGGGGGAAGAAATTGTTTACAAGTTTCTTAAGTAGTTTAGTACAAAACCAAAGAGATTCTCGCCACGGTGCACGCAATGTATTAAAAAATGTGCAGAAATTGGGATACGGAGTGTCCTTCCTTTGCCTACTCTGCTAAATGCGGAATGCAGCTTGAGACTAAAAATCTGTAAATATAATGTATTAATTGAATAGAAATTTCAAAAGCAATTCAAAATCACATGAAAATCATAAGTAAATATCAATATTCGAGTTACCTTAGCGAGTATTACAAGGCTTCCATTTAGGCCCTGTCTTATTCCATAGCGCTGTGAATGATATTGAAGATTGTTTAAGGTAATTCATTAAATATTATTTGTTATGAGATGAAATTTACAAGTAATATTTATACGATTGTTAGAACAATATATATATAGTTAGAGCAAAACAGATAATAAAATATGAAGACTATAATTGTCATTGTTTTAATGATTCAGTCACAGTGGGGAATTCCGAAGAATAAAGAAACAAACGTACATACATTTACAAAATTTAATATACGTTTTGTACAAGCCCAAATAGATGTCATTAACTAATGAAGTGATACAATTCATTAGGACAATTCTCGAGAAATTTAGACATTTATCAGAAGCGGGTTTTTTAACTTAACGTAATAATTGTTTACTTCCTTTACTATTAGAAAACACAATAGGAACATAAAAATATGAACATTATTAGATTTATGAGGCTGACATGAAATTATAAAATAATGACATATTCCATATTTTCATTTTATTTAAATTAAAAAATATAATATATACAAAATATCTAATTAAATCTTTATCGAACAAGGTGAAAAAAATGTAACTTTAGACATCCACAGTGTGAATATGAATATTGTATTATATAATGGGATTAACTCGGGCTACGATAAAATAATTTAGCAATTTTATATTTACACTTGTTTGGAGAGATTTATTTGTTCATACATTTTAGTTGCACTGCAGTGGACCAAATGTACGTACGTAGGTATACAAGTTGAAAAAGCACTTTTGTGTCGGGATAAGGATTTGTACGAAAGTGGCTTATGCGTGCGCTTCATATATTTTTTTCTGTATATATTTTAGGAATTTCGAGCTACAACCTAGACTCTAGGAAGAATCTAGAATTAAACCAGCTTCACGCTGTATTCGTATCTGTTGAGACACTGCGTTCCCCACTTTCTGCAGAATTCTGGAGGCATTGTGTGTTGAGTAGCAGAACTGAACGCCGCGGTTTGCCTCGACGCCACAGCGAAGAAATGGAAATATAAATTTAAATGAACATTTCATATCCTAGAGTGGGGATCGAACCCACAATCCTGTGCCCCTGCACCACTGGCCTCAAATTCACAATCCGACACGTTTACAGTTGCACAATTGCACCTTTGCGGCACAATGCCTCTTCTTCACTTTATTCTAAGTCCTTGCCTTAAATTAACAAATATTTTTATAATGTTATATTCAGATATCATTTCTAGAGTATATATTTGTCCGTGCCCTTTACAGATTTCATTTTGACGGATGGGCGATTTTTAATGGACTTTTTAACGTTTCAGGTGAGCTCAGTATAATGTATATTTTTGCGCGGTATCGTTTTAATTGGGACGAAGTGAAGTACAGCATTTATTCCACGTATAATCTCATCACACATTCTTTGGGTAAGTTTGTTTTGTTTTTGTTTGGAACCTTTTTTTTATTCCTTCCACATTTTAACACCAGTCAGGTAACTGGTAAAGGTACTGTTGTATATTTGGAATTGAAAGTATGAGATTTTCCAAATGATGGTAGTGGGGTCGATTACTAGAGATGTTTGTGTTAAAAACATTCTTGTTTTCTGGATTTTGGAGTATTATAGAACTTCATACTTTATATAAAAGCCGTGTAAAACAACGAATCTGTATTCTATTATTGAAACTATAGAATTTAGAACTATAGATTTTTTATATTTACATATAGCACACACCAATTTACATACAAACATCTAAGAAAATATGACAATAATATCTGTAAGTAGAATTAGTAACTGAAGTTCTTTTTAGATCTTAAATTTCGTCGCTTATCTATCATAAATTCAACGCATATAAAAATTTAGTCTTTTGTAACTATAATCGTGAGCTAAAGTCATCGTAATAATATTTTCAGGTACAATGTTCTGCATAAGTGTATTTAGTAAGAAAATGGGAGTAGACGATGCAGTGTTGGGAATGATTTCTGCAACTAGTAAAATAGCCGGCTCCTTTGTGCTCGCATTCGCTAGAAATAATGTTGAAGTATATATGGGTATGTTTTTTTACGGTATTCATATTTTTATTCGTTTTCTATTGAATTATGAAAAGAAAAAATTATTAAAAGGAAAGAAATATTTTTAAAAGAAAATAAAGTTTCATACTTTTGGGTATAAAAAATATTCTTTTTAATTAAATAAATTATTATTCAATAATTCTTAGATTAAGTATTTTTAACTTCATGTGGTATCCCGCATATATCATGAAAATAAAATTATCTTACTTGTATTATACCTAGATTTACATATAAAAAATAGGTTAAAAAATAAGAATATTTGTTAAATCTGACACAACAATCATTACAATTGAAACAGAAGGAAAATAAAAACACACCGATGAATCAACACTTCTTATATTTCTCTTCTCTTCCCACGCTCCGGCCAATGAAACGCCAACTGTCAATGTCAGCATAGGCTGGCTCGGCTCTATGGCGGGCATGACTGTTCGGCTGGCATGGCTTTGGCTGACATACGCAGCTTAACGTTACACAATAGAATTTCATAATGTTCTCAACAAATGTCTGTCTTTTGGAGATTTTACATGAAACATAAAATAAATAATAGTCTATCAATTTCCAGCTCCTCTCTTAGAAGTATTAAACGGTACAACGACCATCGCTCTTCGTTCGATCGCCTCAAAATTAGTTTCTCATCAAGAATTGGGTAAGTAAAATTACTTTCTGAAAATCGCGTCATACAGACATTATTTTTTTATGAAGAATTTATGAATTTTAGCGAATTTTGATTTTGATATATAATTCCGAATAAAAGCGCACTTATGTATTTGTTGAAGTCTTCTTAACTTAGATTAACTTTTAATATTGTATTGAATTTTAAAAGTAAACAATTAAACTAAATGAATAATTGTTAAATAACTTTTTGTTCCAATTTTTTTGATAATTGGAAGTGCGTACGATCACTAAATATGTTTAATATTTTCAATAAACATCCTATAAATATGTAGGGAAATTGTAATGAAGTAAGTATTTACATTCAATTTGCATTTGTAGGTTCTGTTAATGCAAAAATTAAATTCAGAACATTATTAATTTATGGGATATGATATAACGAATAATGCCTCAATGGTACATACATACATACATATGTACCAACTTATATTTGACGAAAATTCTTGTCGAATTTGTCTTTGTAAAATCTGTTTATATAATAAATCTATAATTTTATAAAGACAAAATTTTTGCCATAATTACTACGGGGCTTAAAATTCACATTAATTTCATTCTAGAAAAGGTAGGCGATAAGTGTGCTTAAAATGGTAAATAAGAGTACGAGATGATTGACACGCGAATGTTCGATGAATGAAAAAGGCTCGTTGGTTATGTGACATTCGTCAATGTTCCTTTGCGGTCGTAAATGAAATTGCATCAGAAAGTCTTTAAGTACCAATCGTACTTTTTTACGTTGAAATATATAAAGGTTCGTAATGGTTTCGACTGCAACTTGGGAGAATGAGTTATTTTCATTTCCTCGTTCTGCTAACATGATAAAGTGCGGCTCTCACAGAATGGTATGTGGAATATGGAGAGTCTTAGAACTTGCACCTGCCCCTCTCCACTCTCTCTCCTCCCTCCCAATGGTATGACAGAAGGCTACAAAAAAGACTTTAATTTGTACAGGAAAAGTATTCTCACTGTTCGGCGTAGCTGAGACAATGATGCCGCTTGTCTTCGCCCCCCTTTACTCTCGAGTGTACATCTTAACGCTAAACGTATTGCCCGGCGCTGTCTTTCTCTTAAGTGTTGCAGCCACTATACCGACGTTTGGTATATTTTTGTAAGTAAAATGTTATAATTTTTTATTTTGTTATAGTTGTAACTGTTGTTATACCAGTGCGGCATTTTTCTGTATGCGCAATGGTTAAGGATTCGATCCCATCTTTGGGGGAAACAATATTTTATTATATTTCAATCATGTTCGTTTTCCCGCTCTGTTAGATAAAACGCAGCGTTGAGTTCCGCCACTCAATACGCGATGTCTAGAAAGTAGGGCAGGAATTTTCTAACCCTAGGTTTGATTATAGTGCTGTGCCGGAAAATGCGTGAAGTAACCTTTTTAAAATCGTGTGTAATAGATTAAGAAATAATTAAGTACTCTAGAGAGAAAAAAGGAATCTTTATCTACTGAGATTGAAATTTGTTGAAATTATGTGCTTATTTAGTAATCTAAATCGAATCAAAATCTAGAACAAATTGATATTTGATCTTCTTAAACAATAAATATATATTTTTATTTCACAGGTGGTTTTACAAGCAACATAAGAAAGATGCTAGAGAGAAACGGCTTAATATCCCGTCCATACCGAACGCTACAGACACACTAGCGCCTGCTTAGTTTTATATGAATTTATGTAAATATATAAAAAAATGAGGCCCGTCGTGGCCCAGTGGCACTAGTATGTGACTGTAAACGCGACTGGCTGTAGGTTCGATTCCCACTTGAGGTAAATGAAATACTTATTGAAATTTATATTTTCATTTCTCCGCTCTGGTGTCGAGGCAAAACGCGGCGTTGAGTTATCCCACTCAACATGCAATGCCTCCAGAATTGCGCGGAAAATGGGGAACGGAGTGTCTTAGCACTAGAATTTATCTACGGGATACAGCGTAAAACTGATTTAATTTTTATAAATAAAAAAAACCTTGTATATAAATAAATATTAAATAGTAAATTAGTTATAAATGTTTTAGAATACTCTTTATTGACTTATAAAGTGATTAATAAAACGAGATGTCGTCAGTAAATTGTTGTTGTTGTTTTTGCCTCTTATTCATAACTATTGGACCCTCACGCGGCTACGCCTGCTTGAACTATATGAATATTTATTAAATATATTTATGAAATTATTTTCAGTTTTCAATAGAATTAGTAAGAAAATATAAGCCTACATAATCAAAAAGAATAATAAGTAGAGACATATTATTAGAAAAAATATCTGAGTTATTGAAATGAATCAACAAAAGAAGTAAAAGTAACTAAAGGATATTCCTAATATTTCAAAAAGTACTAAAGTTTTCCGTGCGTGCGTACATACTCGTAGATATCGACTCTATGAAATAACTAAACATTTTCCATATTAAATAGGTTAATTTTTGCGTGCAATATCAAATAAAATAAGAAGAGAATCAAAGTGTAGTTTAAATAAATTATAAACAACAAATAATTACATAAAAATTAACAATAGTTCGAAAGTGTACGAAAATTTATAAAACCGTCAACGTCATCTGCCCGTTCGCGTCGGTCATACTACGCCGCCCGAAGGCTAGGTCATTTCGAATCAGTGACATCTCCTTAATTATTTATTAGAATGTTATACAGTAAACTATAATTTCAATCTAGATAAAATGCTAAAAGTGGCTTTTTTATTTATTTTTATAAGGATGAATATCAAAATATAAGTTCATTTTGGGTAACGTTTTCTTAAAACAACAAGCAAACTTTGCAAACCGTTCCTTAGCAACGACGGTTGTTATTGACATGGCAGAATAAATTGCATGTCAAATTAGAAAATATTTTAATTTATTAGTATATAAGTGTAATGTAATGTTATATAGCCTATAGCACTTCTGAAGAATGCAGCTTTCCTAGAAAACAAAAACAAAGTAAATCGGACCATTAGATCCAGAGATCTTAGCGTTCAAACAAACAAACAAACAAACAAACTTTTCCGCTTCATTATATTGGTATAGATAAAATTATTTATATTTTAAATTACAACAAAGAATTTTTTTTATTGAATTACTTTTGTATAAAATAAACTAAAAAGTTTTGTGTAATTTATATTACCATATAAATTACACAAAACTTTTAAGTTTATTAACACTACCGTGTTACGAATGACGATGATAACGGTAGGTGATGGATGACGAATGACAAAGCCTTGTGTGAATGAATGGGAATGCAATGTCGGAAGTGTTAAAAATAAAAAACAATGTCTTCAAAAAATATATATGTTTTATCATTATGTACAGCGATGGAAGCAAGCGGCAATTGATGGGCGAAGCCAGGAGGCTTCGCTTTATTAGGAAATATATCCCGCTACACGAAATGCTTCGAACATTTGGTGGAAAGTGGGGAATGCAAGTCTTAATCAATCAATCAAAAATACTTTATTGCACAAAGGTACATATTTTTCCATTTTCCATTTTTCGAATGAGCAGTATGCTGTTGGCCATATGGGCTTCTACAGCGTCACCGGGCTTGGGGAGGCCGAGGTAGACGAGCTCTGACCTTGTCATGGCTACCGTGGAAGGTACCAACAAAAGAGAACACAGTGGCGCAAGGGCGTCTCCTTTGAGACTCGGACCGCGACTTGCGAACACCGTTCGTAGTGGGGGGCTTCGCTTCGATCGGTTCCACCAAAGCCTACTGGGGAGGGCTCTTGATGCCCTATTGGATTATTGAGTGCGGGCTCCTCTCGGGCCACAGAAAAACTGGGACCTCGTCTCCACCAGCGGGAACGGTGTGTGTAGCGTGTGTGTTTGCGATTGTGTGCCCTACCTACAAATTTAGGGTCTTTCGCTTTAGTGATGGGGTTAGCATCATCGGTTAAAATATCCCGGGGTCTACGGCGATCCCACGGGCGACGTTTGGCGTATTTGCACGAGTTTATCACCAGCGGATTTGGATGGGATTCCGCTTTAGTGAAATAGCTACTAGAGAGGTTACGACAGTGCTCTTTTACTGACTCTAATTTGTCGTCTCTATGGAGATCGGTATTACGCATGTACCACAGAGTACCAGTATTACGGTAGAAGCGGTTTTGAATTATTTGTAATCGCCTAAGGTCTGTCTGTGCGAACACAACACAGGCGTAGGAGAAGATGGGTCTGACGCATGTTTTATAGAGGCGGATCCTTTTTCTGAGTGAAAGTTTACTTTTAGCGCAAATGAGGGGATACAAACAGCTTAATACGAAGGCCGCTTTGCGGCGAACATGATCAATGTGGGCTTTAAAAGAGAGTTGACTGTCGAGAATGACACCTAGATATTTGGCCCGTTTGGCCTCGGGGATTATTTTGCCTAGAAGGCGAACATATGGAAAGTAGTCTGTCCTACGAAGGGGGAAGTATATGAGGTTACTTTTATCGGGGTTGACCTCTATGCGCCATTGAGATAGCCACCGACCTATGCGGTCCATGGACTTTTGGAGTCTGTTAGCTATGCAGACTGATACGCGACCGGACGTATAGATGACGATATCGTCTGCGAAAAGGGCTAGGTTTGTATCTGGGGTTTTAGGGATATCGTGGGTGTACAGGTTGTACAGAAGCGGGGATAGGATGGAGCCCTGGGGGACTCCGGCTCTAACCGGCCGACTGGAGGAAAGGGTGCCTTCTGCCCTGTATCTAAATGAGCGGGTTGATAAGTAGTCTCGAATGATGTGCACGAGTCTGTCTGGTACGTCAGTCTTTTGTAGCTTGTAAATGTCTAAAAAGATTGCCGCTGATGGCATTAATTTGGCTCGGGATGGCGGGAATTCCGTGAGGCGTACGCTGGAGTGCTTGGTTCTAAAGCCGAATTGTTCGGGAGGGATTATGTCTTTGGCCACAACTGCGGCTTGGAGACGAGTGAGGAGGATACGTTCGTAAATTTTGCCCATTGAGCTGGGAAGGCTTATGGGGCGATAACTGGACGGGGATGTGCGAGGTTTCTTAGGCTTGTGAATACCTATGACAATTGCCTCTTTACATTGGTCTGGGAATGAGCACTCTTTTAAGAGCGTATTAAAAATGGCAACGAGAAGCGTTAGAATGTGAATGGGAAGAATTTTAAGGATCTTATTCGAGATGCGATCGTATCCTGGGGCTTTCTTTGGCTTAAGGCGCTTTATAATGTCTTGGATCTCTTTGACAGAGGTCGGTCGTATAGGTTCGCCCGCTGGTGGCAACGGTGCCCACGTTTCGACCTGAGTGTCCACCGCGGCGACGTGAATTGGATCACACGATTATTCCGAGAGGGAGCATTGGCTTCCTAGGTTATCCGTTAGGCATTTGGCCTTTTCGAGATCGTCTGAGGCTAGTGTTCCGTCCGGACGGAGTAACGGCGGTAATTCGACTATGGTGTCGGTTTTTTTGAGTGATTTAGTTAATTGCCAGAACGCTACCTGCGATGGCGTAATATTTGATAACTTATGATTCCAAGCTTCGTCTCTGAGGTCCTTGAACCGGGCCCGAACCTGTCTTTGGAGCCTCCAGAGCTAAGCGCGGTTAGCCGGCGATGGAAATGAGTCAAGCGCTCTATTGGCGATGTTTTTACGTCTCATAAGCTTTCTGAGATCTCGCGGGATCTTGAAATGTCCTTCTGGATTAACTGTTATTTTCCTAGAACACTCGTCGAGAGTGCTACCCAGTCTGTCAGTAAGTTGGTTAATTTTCGCCTCGACTACTGCCACCGAGTCGAATCTGTCGGGTATGTCGTCTGTCGGTTTCTTGTCGGGATTGCCTAGGCGCTCCGCGAACTTGGACCAGTCGGTGATGGTGGTTTTAGGAAGAACTGGAGGACATTCGGGTCCTAATTTAACTATTACAGGTCTATGCTCTGAGTCTAACTCTGGTATTACCTCGATAGAGCGCAGCCTGAGGGAGACGCCCTGCAGGATGGCTATGTCAAGAATTGAAGGTCGGCCCCGGGGCCCAAATCTAGTGGGAGTGAGGGGGGCGACTATCTCAAAGTGAGAGGTGGTCAGGTCGTAGATATTTTTGAGTTCGATTCCTCTTCTATTTGTGGAGTTGCAATTCCACCTGGTACTTTTACAGTTAAGGTCCCCGGCTAAGATAACCGAGTCCCCCATGTCCAGTAGTGTCTGTAAGTCTCTTTTAAGTAAACTCTTTTTTGGAGAGAGATAAGCGGAAGCTATGATAATAGGTAGATGTCCAGTCATGTGAACCTGACAGACCGACGCTTCGATGTAAGTGAGCGTCGGCGGCGGATCGAACGGTACGACGTGAAGCGTCTTTCTGTAAAAGATGACGGTGCCGCCTTTGGCGCCGTCTCTGTCGTTACGAATAGTACGGTAATTGGCTATCTTGGGATCCCTATTACAATTTCTAAGGAATGTTTCCTGAACTATAAGTAGGTCGAGTTGTCGGTTTGTAACAAAATCGCGGACTAGCCCCATTTGCGTATTGAGACCGTTAGCGTTAAAATAACCTATCTTGAGTGAACGCGGCTTGACTCGCGCGAGTCTTAAATCGGGCGGGTTGATTCTAAAATTATTGTTGACCGCCATTGGAAGTTTGTGCTTTAGAGAGGAGTAATTTGGCCATAAGCTTTTTGTTTCGCTTAATTACTTAAATTCGACCTTTAGGGTCGCCGTTCGTTTCTGCTAAGCCATCCGTGAAGGCTAAAGGCGGGCGGAGGAAGTGGCACTCATTGGTGCTTTGGAGGCCTTAGCGGCTTGGGTCTCTGGGAGAGGTTTCCTCCACGCGTTAGTGGAGGGAAGAGGGGCTAGTTTCAGTGTTGGCTGAGGCCGGACTGGTTTTGCGCTGGACGGGAAGGCATCGAAGCCTTATGCGTCCTGCCGCCCTTTCCGGCGGTCCTGCGTTGGGCCTTAGGGCATCCGCGGTAATTTGGGGGTGCCTTTGGGTCTCACACAAGACACAGCTGGGAGGTACGGCCGGGTCTGGGACTTTGCGCGGACAGTCAGCAGTGGCGTGACTTTCTACACACTTCAAGCACCTGGCTTTGCATGACAGTTTTTGGCAGAACGCCCATAGAGCTGGCAGCGGTGACACTGCCCGGGAATACCACGAGACCATGGCTTATCAATAGTAATGCCGGTGAGTTGGCAGACGGATTTGATGTTAAAAATTTGTTTGCCCTCAGGGCTACGGGCTAGGACAGCTAGGATCCTCCACAGCTTCGGGCTCGGACTCTAGAACGATGTCCAGAGCTTCATCCTCGTCCAATTTGGCGTTGGTCTCGCCGGGATTGGCCTCCTGCTCTTGCAGGCGTCTCTCTTGTTCTGTGAACCCGTTGATTTTCATTAGAAAGCATGGCGGGATATGCTCCGCGCTTAAGTAGATTATCCGAATCTACCCGAACTATTTTGACTAAACTTGATCCCCCGCCGAGGCGAGGGGTGTGCCTACTTTGACCTAATGTCTCGGCGTGGTGGGGCCGGGGTGAGTACCTAGCTTAAGCTAAAATGATACATAAAGATACATGAGAATTATAGTAGTTTGACATAGCGCAAGGGCGGCCTTGTCACTGTAAGTGATCTTAATGGGAACGTGTGTCCTAACATTAGATTCCTGGGTTCCTTCTGCCAACACTGTTTTACATTTGTGGGAAGCTAGAAAAACTCGCATTATTTATGTAATGGAGCGTAAAATTTTCTTTGTCCATCTAATGTCCAATAAAAATCTGAAAAAGAAACAAGTATATAAGAGTTTGTATTTTGGTATAGCAAACTAAAAAGATTGAAGCGATCGGCATGTACTTCTATTTATTCGAAAATTCAATATACGATACGAGGTCAAGCTTTTGTTAACGTCAGCTGTTTCGAACGTTCTCCATAACCAAAATTCAGTTGCATACGTGTTTTGTTTGTTGTGTTTTAAGATGGAAAATATTCCAAAGAGTTAATTTTCCTCTTAAATTTTCGTTATAATATTATTAGAATGGTATAAAAATATTTTTTCTACCTTTTCTGATATGGCGTATAAAACTTAAATATTTTTTTTTAGCTTGACGCTGTATACCGCACATGACATTGTAGATAGGGGGAATCAGGGAACCTAGAGTTAAGACACTTTATTCCCTATTAATTCATGAGGCATTACGTGTTGAGAGGTGGAACTCAACGATGTGCCTTGATTCGGTGTCAGAGCGGGGAAATTAAAATATCAAATGTATCATTCTCCTAGTGGGAATTGGAAGAGTCGTGCTTACAATCACATAGTTGTACTTCTGCGCCGCGACTCGCCGCGACAGGAAGTGTTATTACATAATATATGTTAATTGTAGTTTTTATTCCTGTGTCCATTTTAAGATTCACAATTATTGGTATAGTGATAACGGAAGTAAAATATTGTAGAAATAAGTATTATTACATTACTAGTGGACCCGAACGCGGCTACGCCCGCTTGAACTAAACGAATATTTATTAAATTATTTTCAGTTTTCATCAATAGAGAGATGCGTTAGTTATTAAGTATTTTAATATATTGGTATATATCCAAAATATTACAAATATGAGAAAAAGAAAAGTATCCTATGTTCATCCCGAGACCCTCAAGTATCTGTATACGAGTATTTTTGCCTGATTGCGTAAGAGACAGACAGACAGAGTTACTTTCAAATTTATAATATAGGGTTTAGGTTTAAGATAACCACAGCAGAAATGCATAAAAATGGTTCAAAAAATTTCAAAAAATTTCACTGTGCACATACAGCCGGCCGTATAAATCGAATGCAAATCGTGTAAACAACGATACGTCTAGTGACGACAGAAAGCTCTGACAATTTAAGCACATTTTGTCAAGCCGTGTTTTCAACTGCTGACAAATAATATATTTTTTTAGTTTCATATCTGTATTCCGATATAGAACGTTAAGTGTATTCCCATATTCTGATATAGCCGATTAGACAGAGGGAACCTAGTGTTAAGACACTCCGTTCCACAATTTTCAAGACATTGAGTATTGCATGGCGGAACTTGATAGAAACCATGTTCGAAAAAAACAATTATAGCTATTCTAGCACTTACAGGTACAAATATAAAAGAAAAAAAAACTATTAACATGAGAATAGCGACTTCATTTCGAAGAATAGATATTACTATAAAGTATTTCATGGGTAAGTCAGAGACTGTAAACAGCTCTGGGGCTTCATAAAACTGTAGGTTTAAAAGCGTTCTGCTAAAATTACTGAATATGAAGCAACTCAAGCATGTACTCGTTGCTTTGAAAATTGTATAAAATATATTGCTCGTGTTTTTGACAACTCTACCAAAGATTAAATAACACAGTTCCATGTTTTTAATGCATAACAGGGCAAGTAGCACTTAGTGTAAAAACACTCTGTTCGCCACGCTCCTCCTAAGACATTGCTTCCATGCATGTAATAAAAATGTAACTATAGAATATAGAAAAATAATCGCAAAAATCAAAGATTTTAATAATACTTAAAACTGAAAATCTGCAAAGAATTTAAATCCAGCATAACCGCTTGGTTAGCATAACTAAAGGAAATTCTCGTTTGAAAAACGCTATAAACAGGTAAGCGGATGAAGAAGTAGCAAGACCGGAGGTGCTTTGTAAGCCACGGAAATATGCTCTAGCGCCTGTCCGTCGTTAATTTGTTCATTATTTATGTTTTTAATAGCCTTATTTCCCCATAAAGTACTTAAGTCAACAATTTTGAAATTATAATTACTAAAAATGTATATTTACAGTGTGGTGTACTTTCCGGTGGAACTCAAAAAAAAGTACAAACGACACTCGCATTTCATCAGATTGCAGATTCTAATACGTAGTCGAGGGAAGTTTAGTTTTGTCAGTAGTACAAAATCGAATGACGTCGTCTTAAGTAGTCCTCCTCACTGACATCCATGAATGTGAAAAGTGGATATTAAAGAATAATGCTACAGGTATCTATATATATAAAAGGACTTGTCCTCACACTCCTCACTGACTGAGGTAAGACGCACGCACAGCCGTAACCGCTGTGCGTAGAAACGTGAAATTTGGACAGATGTTTACTTTTGTAATCTGGACATCCACTAAGAAGGGATTTTGAAAAATTTTAACCCTAAAGGGGTGAAATAGGGGTTCAAGGTTTGTATGGAAAAAAAATTAAATCGGCACCAATTTTAATAAAATTTGAAATTTAGATTTTTAAAAGTATTTAATTGAACACGTGTTTCATCATTTTCTAGAATTCTCCCCCTAAGGGTACAAATAAGGGGTTGAAAGTTTGTATGGAGAATCTTTAAAACGCCACCGATTTTTATAAAATTTGAAATTTAGACTCTTAAAAATATTCATGGAACACATGTTTCATGAGTTATTAGAATTCACTCCTAAATACGCAAGCGAAGCTGCGCGCATCCGCTAGTATAATATAAATATAAGTAAATTATGATAATATTTAGTATATTGTTTTTAACATTAAACAATGTTTATGTATATATAATGATAAAACTTTTGTTATATCTCCAGTCATATTCTTGTAATGAACCTGAACCGTAATTCAAACTGATTTAAATTTAAAGACATAATTAATCAGTAATAATGTGGAATGCGAGTTAATTAATCCCACCGAAGAGTATGGAAAATAATTGCTTCGAAAGTAAGGTAGGTGCCTTTATCATGAGCTATGCTATAATATTTTAAAATATAGTAATAAAGTGTAAGTGGGAGTGTTGAGTACCGCTACTCAACACGAAATGCCTCCAGAATTAGGCGGATAATGGGAAAATATAATTTAAAATTAATGCAGGATAGCTGCCATTGTATTATTATATTAAGCAATAAAGTTTAACTATTATTTTACAAAATAACAAATATAGAGTTCTTTCGGGCTCTTCTCTGCAGAACTGCCTTTCGAGACGGTGCGGTGGCTTTATGATTCAACGATTCAAAAGTGCTTGAAAAATTCTATTTCAATAAAGAATATTTTGAATTTCAATTTGTTATCTTTTTCTCCAATATTTAATAAATGTGCAGGTTTTTGAGGTTATTAGTACCGACATATGAGATCTGTTGTGGTTTTCTGATTCTATTTAAGCGTCAGCAGGCAGAGCTATTAATAAATTTAGAGATTAGTTCAGTAATTCGCAATAAAGCAGCGCGGTTGGCATCGCCAGTAATCCCCTTATTAGCTGAAAAGCCTTTGTACTATACTATTAAAATAGAAAAGGATTTTTCAGTTATACGCCAATTAGAAACAAATATTTCCAAATTTATATAAGTGTTATTTTACACTTAAAACATTAAAACACGTTTATAGTCTCCTAACTTCTTAAAAAATATTTATTATGAAAATCAGTTAATTAACTATTTTTTATCCGACTGCGTTAAATGGAGGGTATTAATTTTTGGGTGTATGTATGTCCATTTATTTGGCACTCTTTTGCCTCAGGTGCCTCTTTTCAAATATCTATTAAAAATAAAATCAAAAAATACTGATAGCAAAACCTTGACATATGCTATATTTGTTAACACTAAAATAAACATACAGCACGTGTGTATATACGCGTCGAAAATTCTAACTTTGAATTGTAGGAAGGAATAACTATAGAATAGAATATTACAAACATTGTTATGAATTTTGTGTATATTATATTACATTTTCCTAAAATCTGAGCTGTATTGATAAACTAAAAAAAAACTTCCACAATAAGATTTGAATCCACTACCCTATTATTTACTTATTTTATTTATAAATAATATATAAGGACTAATTAAAAATCTATCGCTTCCGTCACTACATAAAGTGCCTGAAACTTGTGACGAACGGGTCGAGTGTAAGTGAAAAGCAATGTTTTGCTGATTTGCCTAAATCTAAATAATGGCTTGAATTATAAATTTGAATGTTTTGCACGGTACGAAGTACTTACTAGATAACTACAGAATTTTATATTATAATATGCGTTTGTATACATTTCCGTCTATCCATACCTATATTATAAATTCGAAAGTAACTCTGTCTATCTGTTTGTCTGTCTTTTACGCAATCAGGGT
Source organism: Heliconius nattereri (assembly GCA_013403645.1). Classification (NCBI taxonomy): domain Eukaryota; kingdom Metazoa; phylum Arthropoda; class Insecta; order Lepidoptera; family Nymphalidae; genus Heliconius; species Heliconius nattereri. The sequence goes on along the minus strand of JAAIXI010000226.1, from coordinate 6,552,107 downwards.
TAGTTAACCGCTATATAGAGATACTTGAGGGTCTCGGGATGAACATAGGATACTTTTTTTCTCATATTTCTAATATTATCGATATATACCAATATATTCAAATATTTATTAATTTGAAATGCAAAGTTTGTTGTTAGAAAACGTCACTCAAAATGAGCTTGCTTAACGCATCTCTCTTTTGAAAACTGAAAATAATTTCATAAATATATTTAATAAATATTCGTATAGTTCAAGCGGGCGTAGCCGCGTTGGGTCCACTAGTTATTTATATATGTATAAACAGGGCCTTTGTGGCCCGGTGGCATAAGGGTGTGACTGTAAGCGGTACGGTTGTCGGGACCGTAATATCTCGGGAGAGTAATATATTAAATCTTTTTATTTCTTTGCTTTAGTAAAAGAGGTAAAGCGCGGCGTTTAGTTTCGCTACCCAAGGTTTTCAATGCTTGCAATGTGTTTTTTAATTCATTACAATTAATTAAATCTAATAATTCAACATATTATATTTTGAAATAGTCAACAACTGTAAAACATTTCATATCTTTTTTTAGCTTTACGCTGTATCCCGCGTATATAGCAGGGTAGACAAAGGGAACCTGGGAACCTATTGTTAAGAGACTCCTTTCCCCACTTTCCTACGAATTCTTGAGGTATTGCAGATGGAGTGACGGTACTCCATGCTGCGTTTTGCCTCGTTACCAAAGCGAGGAAATGAAATTTATAAATATTTCACCCCTCGAGTTCGAGTAGGAGTCGAACCCATTACCGTTGCGTTTACAGTCGCACATTTGCCCCTTGCGCTACGACAGTCTCAATTCACAGAACATTTCTTATCATTACTTTCAATATAGAAAACTTTAGAACTTACAATTTTGTTCTGAAACAGGTACTTTAATGAGTTTAAAAACTAGATGCTTTTCCTTCGGGTTAATTGCTGTAATTAAGTATAAAAACAAATATAGCTAAACTTGATCATAAAAAGTTATATATATTTTTAATTTCTCTACCTGCAGCGGTCTGGTAAACTTCGTAACTCTCATTAGCAATATCTATGGTATAAGGTAAAATATAAAATTGTCTTATGTTTTTTGAAATTAAAAATATGTTTTAAATGGGATAAAGCCGGTATATCAGGGAAGGCAGAGAACATTTTGTGACAAAACTCTAGGTTTTCCGTTTTTTCGGCAGAATTCAAAACTTCGTAATTTTCTTCGTAAATTTCTCGCCTTCAAAAAGTTAATATATCTTTGGTGAATCTGAGCATACGTGTCTTTAATAAATCTTCGCTGTGGTATCAAGGCAAAGCGCAGCGTAGAGTTCTGCCTCTCAACACAAATAAATATTTCATTTCATCGAGTGAGGATCGAACCCACATCCAGTCGCGGTTATGGTCAGACAATTGTGACCACAACTGGCCTCTTGTCATTTCGTTTCATTTAAAACGTGCGGAGCGCGTGCCAAGTTCTTTTATAAACAGAACTGGCGAGCAGAACCGTGTGTTATTTTACACGAACCATTTGAAGCCACTTTTTACCTTTTCGTAACTCAAAAACTATTCCACCTAAACCTGTCATATTTGGCTCAAATATTTAGACCCCCTACTTATATACGTGCATTAAATTTCATAAACACAGCTCAAACAATTATTTAGATAATGACGTCCAAAAATCGCTAATTTTTAGGAGGGTTGACTGACCTATAGACCTTAATTCTAACCAAGGTACAGATGACCTAGAATAGTGAAATTTAACATCCGGTTAAGTAATTGGGTACGTAAAGGGAAAAATCCGAAACTAGTATTTTTTTAATATTTTCTTATAATTTTTCAATAAATAGGTTCAATTAGGAACATTTACTTATAGTGCCTGTAATGAAAGAATAGCAATCAAAGTTCATGATAATTGATTTTTAGGCTTAGCACTTGACATAACATAAGAACAATGCATTGCATATATGTTGCTTTATTTTATGTCAGGCGTTAGTAAATATTTTATTTGTTTTGTAGATTAACTTCACTATTACTTACGTAAGCCGTTTAAAAGAACACGATGCTTTCAAGTATATTTTAAGATCTATTTTGTGTCTCCATTTGTAGCCGAAAATGACTCTAATTTATGTCCTGAGAAAGCCTGTCATCATGTGGACTTCAAGGGCTTCGCGTAAAAATATAAAAATATAATAAATGGATTAACATCCTTCATTATTATTAATTTTAACATATGTTTTAGTACTTATTATACTAAGAGTATTTGCATAGTCGATTAACGTATTTGATATTAAATTATTATTACAATATTTAAGTACTAAGTCCTATATAACATCCATTATAAATAAGGGGTTTGTTTTATTACTTTCGAGGTACAGAACCCTAAATCAGAAAAAAATACACTAAAAAAATAAATAAAAAAAAATATATATTGATAGAAATATATATAAATATAATAATAATATACTATCTGTAAGGTCATTCGTGGCGCAGGGGATAAAGTGTGACTGTAAAACCTACTGATTGTGAATTCGATTCCCACTCGAAGAAATGAAATATTTATTTAAACTTATATTTCCATTTCTTCGCTCTGGTGTCGAGGCAAGGCGCGGCGTAGAGTTCCGCCACTCAACACGCAATGCAATGCACGCAATTTCATTTGAATTTACAATAGAATCTGAATAGAATAGAATATAATTTGAATGCATTAATTTATATCGATGAATATTAATTTGAAAACTAGCCAAGTCAGATATTACACATAAATAAAGTCTCCAAGTTGTAAGAAGAATGGGCATTTAAAAATAAATTTCAGGACTGACCCTTGAACTTTGCATACATTTACATCTCACTTCTTTTATCGCTGAAAGCATACGTTTTATTACTGAACATGGCTTCATTTTACATTTCTGTTTTTGATGGGATTTTCTTTTCTGTAACCTTTTGTAAATTAAACTGGTAACAAGACAAATCGCGGCGTTGAATTTCACGCAATATCATCGAGACATTTCGAATAAAAAAAACTTTTTCTTTTAAAACAATTTGTAAGCAATATGCTTACGCTTATTTCTTTTACTTTGAAAACTGTAAATCTTGGACAAGTCTGGCAAATAACTGAATACAAACATTGCGTAATAATATTAAATGGTTGTTTAATTATATTAAAATAAATTAATATTTAAACTCAATTCAAACGAAGTTTTCTTTGAAACCCTTAGGGTGAATTCAGATTGGATATTAACTTGAAATAGCTGGTATACTGTAATTATTTTATAATGTTTTTGTTTGGATAATATTTTTGACGGTTTTTTTAATCTCCCGTCCTACTTGTTTAAGGTTTTGTGAAATTGAAAGTTAGAATATACTATGTGTTGGACGATGGAATCTCACAACGATGAAATTATATTAAAACTTAATTTATGTGAATGTAAAGTTAAAATTTTTAAATATCAAAACAAATGCAGATAACACAACGTTTTTCTAGTGGTACGTAAATTATGTCCGCACATAATGAAATAGCCTGAGGGAATTATTAAGTATAATAAACATATTCTCTTCTAATTGATTCTCTTCACTAATTACGTTTGATTGCGACGATGGTTTCCCTTGGCAGAAATAATTAATTTATTTCTTCGCTTTGCTAACAAAACAAAGTTCGGCGTTGAGCTTCACCACTTAATGGGCAAAGCGCGCCAGTTGCGCTAAAAAGCGTAAAGCTAAAAAAAGTAAAGCCACACCAGTCTAACACTCCCCTACTTCCCCAAAGACATGTGATGAGTAATGAATGACACAGCGTTGTATAAATACACCCACGAACAAAACCGCGCACAAGTCAGCAGAGATCGTTAATTATTTTCAAAACTGTCTTTAAATTTTGAAAACCTCATTAACTCGCGAGTCGCCTAACATAAAGAGCTTTTCGAATAAAACAAAAGGTAATTTTCGCTTATTCACTAAACGTAATTAAAAGGGGAGCTATAATGATGCCTTAAAATTAATAAAGCAAAATACCTAGTGGAGGCTTAGTGTCGTGTGATACCCGGGGGGGTGGTGTGTTGTTGTACCTACTCGTTAATTTATGACGAATTCCAGTAGAAATTATATTAAATATAAAGGGTGAGAGAATATGACAAATAAGATAAAGTAAAATTAACGTGGACGTTTTTTACTTTTTTAACTTAGTTTTGAAAATAATTTAAAATTACAGTAATTATATGATTTCGTTTTTAGATCGAATAAGAAATTTTAGTTGCATCTTTTATTAAATACCAAATCGTTAGGTCATTATTCGTAAACACTGAGAATTAGAATATTTTAGAAAACCTGATTCATTAGATGCCTGGACCAGAATTACTTAGTTGGGACCAGACTCGGGAATATCCTGAAATCTTTATTCCCCAAACAATAAATAGAAAAACAAATAAAATTAAATATAAAATCATGTAAAACAAATCAATAATTAACATTTGTTTGAACATTATCAAATAAACGGTCGTAACGTGACTAATTGTATATTTCACTGAATATTTGCTGCAGCTAATGCACTCTGTTATCATTAAAATGCACCGTTATTTGCTTTGTAGATCGTAATTTTAGCGACAGCCAGCGTACATGTGATGGGACAATATTGATACTATACAATTGATCACTCGTGCTTATCAAATTTGAGATTTGCTAGACTTATACTAGAAACTAGTTTTTAGTTGCGGCTTTGCCCGTGCGGTATATTATCAATGGTCTCCGTGTTATGCTATATGGAAGAACTTTAAAAAAAATTTAACATTGCTTGTAACTCATCTGTTTTTTCCAAGGCTTAGATGTCGCGGAATAATATGAGCTGTGATTAAAAAAAATATTAAAGATCTACAAACTATTTTTGTACAAACATAAGACATCAAAACTCTCACTCACTGCATATTGTGAAAAATATGAATATAAAATAAGAAAATATTTTTTTTTCTGAAATTTCTGAACGAAATAAAACTTAAAGAAATAACAAGTTCGCAAAGCTATATCTCTACTTATTGATTTCAAGCTTCATTACCGTTATTGTTAAAATGAGTTCTAGAAAATAATCACTACTATCAAAATTTAACAATCTCTAGGCAATTATAACATTTAAAAACATTGAATAAAAATGTTATCGATATATGTACATCAAAAGTTAAAGCGAAGCACAAAGAGAATTTTCATACAAAGCCACTATGGCATACCTCTCAGAAGGCTTTGCCTTTTCCGAGATAAAAGATACGTTGAATATGGACCCTTCTTTGGACTAATAATTATGTCAGCTTCTATTCGAATCTATGTATGTAGTAGTTATTGCAAAGGTGAAACGGATATTTAAATTTTTAAGTTATTTCCGGAACGAAAATTAATGTATGGCACACACAGAATGTAATTAATTAAATATTTTATACGTGTGTAAAGGTTACATTCAATTATGAAATAAATTTACGTAATATTCTAATTTTTTCTATATACGAGTATATAATACTTATACCACCCCTCAGTCACTTATCATCGTCACTTCGTTTTTATTCGTCCACGCTCGGTGGGCAGGCCTTCCACCAGGTGGACCAACGATGAGATCAAGGTCGCAGGAAGCCGGTGATGCAGACTTCGCAGGATCGATTGACATGGAGATCCTGATGTCCAATAACGATGATTTAAGTACAGACTTTGATCTTCCGGCGTCAAAACGTTAATAAATCATTTCTCTTAGAAAATGAACATTCTGAAATCGCCCACTTTTCTTTCAAACCGGAGTCGTACAAACAGTCTAGTATTCTATAATCCTTGGATTATGAAGCAAGACGTCCGTCGCAGACGCTTAATGAGCATTTCTACAGATCTACATTTACGATGTAGATGTATAATGTCCTATAAAATCCTTTGGAAGTATCTCTGACTTTACTTACCGTACCGTTGTAGAAACATTAGCAGGTAGTCATTTTTGATGAGGATGGATCAACTTTGACTGACGTCAAGCTGACAAATATCTAGAATTTTATTTTGTTATTTGTTTATAATGTTCCGAACGGGCCAGTTGAGCAATAATCACTTCTCTGATATCACGTTATATGAAGAACATACGAAGAAGGTTCTAATATTTCAATCGATACGTTACATGCGTTATAATTTTTATACGAATGTACCGATTTAAATAATTAAAGGAGAACTTAACTTTTAAGTAAGCAGCTTAAATTATTAAATAATTGATATGCATATCAAAGTAGGGAGGAAATATTTTATTGTAACACTAAGGAGACACAAAAAATCACATTTACTAAGCATTTTTTTATTTCTTATACTGCAGCCAATTTAGTGTTATTTGTTGATTATAAAGATTGTTCTGGTCCTTGATTTTTTATTATATGTAAGCATAAATAGTATCTATCATGTTTGTGTTCAATCAATCTTATCAAAGCCTAAATAAAATGTTAAAATTCGGTGCAAAAATGTCAGTATACACTATACAAATAGAAAAGAAAAAGGCAGAAAAAAAAACAAAAAACTTGTATAACTACAATTTTTACATCATCCTAAACATTTGAATCTAGCAAAAATATCACAATAATCACGTAAATCACTGTAAATACATGTATTGTATTTTATATTGTATTTCAAACATTGTTACCAGACGTGTCAATAAGACTTGAGCTAACAACTCTACAGAGTGCGTGGAGGCATAATAATTAAGCCTTGCTAATATAATTATACAGAATGAAATATACATTTAAAAATAAATAAGATAAAATATTTTAAGATAAAAGAGGCGCTGTTGGAGTTTTAACTTATATTAAATTTGCAATAATTTTGAGTTGAATCTTTACAAGGGAATGGTTAGGTAGAGGTCTTTACATGCATATGCCTTTTTAAAATCTACCGGAGACCTAAGACTGTGTGCCTCCTACTGTATCTGATTAGAAAGATTCCTATAGGAACTTATTAAAATCATCACCTGTCCACAACATTACTGCATGTATATATGTTTTTCAGCTTCACGCTGGATCCCGCATGGTATTCCATTATCAATTATCATTTGGTGGTAACGGGAACTATGGTTACGGGAACGGCGGGAAAGTATGTTCTTTTCTCCAAAAACCAATTTTAAAATAGGTTCACAAATTATGGAGAAATCAACCGACAAAAAAGAAACAATATAGTTAACGAATATAGGACCTCCTCCTTTTTGACAAACGAAGTCGGTTAAAAATGGAAATGGGGGAAAAGTAAAATAAAATGTTATATATATTTTATTCTTTTTTTTTATAAAATTTTAAATAAAATTAATAAAAAAGTACATAATTAACAAAATTTAAGTATATTACTTTTTACAATAATAAGATGAGCACATTAAAAATATATATGACGGCGCGCTGCTATGTATTAGTTTTAATTATAATTTCGCAATTATTACATTTCGATATTAATTGATTTGGGTAATGGATTATATTAGAAGAATATTTAAAATGGAGCGGGTAACCCCGAATAGGATAGTAGATGTAGCCACGAGAAATAACAGATGTCATTGGTTGACAGCTATGGCGTGAGATGTTCACCAATTAACCTATTGGCTCCTAATCTATTGTAATTTTGTTAATCTTGTAAGATTTATTGTAAAACTTTTATGAAAACGAGTAATAAGACATTGTAGAATATAAGTGTGACTTTTATCTAAACATCTCTGTTGCTACAACGCCCACAAATGAATAGTGACAGCCAAGACCGCTTTGAGGCCCCTTTTGATGCTTCTACATATATATATTTTTTGGATTCCATAGTTAAAAAAAAAAGACAGACAGACAAACTGTCCGTTGACAAAGACAAAGTGATTTAATAAGGGTTACTTTTTCCTTAAAAGGTACGGAACCCTAAAAACAAGACCCTTATAGGATCGTTTTGCACCTTTGTATTTCTGCCATTCTGAATAAAACCCAAATTCTCCAGGACTTCTCAAGAACGAAATAGCGAGGTGGTATCAACCTATAATTTATACCAGGTCTTGTCTACAGTCCCTAGAAGCTCAGAAAAAAACAACTTCTAAGTCAACGAAATGTATAAATAGCTATTTAATTGTATATTCTAGTTTTAGTCACCTTTTAGAATTTATACCTTTGTACTTATCGTGACTCGGAACGTGAAATTTATACGGAACCCTTACTTCACGAGACCGACTCATGTATGACCAGAATATAAAAAATACTTAAATATTTTGTGTTTTTTTTTCTATTATTCATGTTTCTATAAAATACATTTCTTAATTGTACATTACACTATTTCCTCTAATTTTCCGCACCTAGCTGGGATTTGATTCCATTTTCCTGTCCTTTCTATGCTCGAAGTACAACCAACTGTAAACAATAATATTAGTAGTAAGAATTAATAAGAATGTTATTTAAAATATTATATTTATAAGAATGATCTAAGCACATCGTTATTAATTATTGTAATGTTTTCTTTAATTATTTTTACAGATCGAATAAAATATTAAAGGAATAAAATTTGTACGAGGTCCTATTTATGTGATTTTGATTAACAACTTAGCGTTTTCTACGATCCCTAACGCCAAATCATGTTTTTGAAATAGAAACGAAACGTTGCGATTTCACTAAGGCTTCTCACTGGTTTCCTAAATTTTGAATAATGTTAAATAAGAATAAAAAATAATTAATAAAGGTATATAATGCTACATGCAATATAGCATTGAATGCAAGGTAGTTAAAGGAAACTTTGTATTTAGAAAGTGGCGGAAACTGGAAGAGAAGACAAAAATATTTCATTCGCTAGAGTGGGAATAGAACACTCGATTACCGCCCTAAAAGTTCATTGTGAAGTTATTGATTTTCCCAAGATTTCTTTCTCTATATTCTACTAACATAACAACTACTAAATTTACAGAAACAAATAATAACTAAAATATAATAATAACAGTACTCTTACCCCAATATAATTACAGCTGGCACGGTAAGCAGCGCACCGAGCAGGAACACCGCCCCGGGGAGTATATTCAACGTGGCCACATACGTCCGTGAGTATAGCGGCCCGTATACTATTGGCGTCATTGCTTCCGCCAGTCCAAATAGAGAATTTACTTTACCTTTGAACAAAAATAAATAATGCATGTACATTGAAGTATTTATATTTAAGTATCATTTTTTAGAGGTCATCGCTCTAATAGTTGACGATGTTACTAATAGTTGCTTTAATTTTTAACAATTGTGTAGAATCCGGTACTTTTCCTGAACTGAACTTGAACTTAATGAAATATAGCAAAATAGTGCCGCTTTACAAAAGTGGAAATAGATCTGAGCCAGGAAATTACAGACCGATCTCTGTTTTACCATCCTTAAGTAAAATATTTGAAAAAATAATGTTCAATCAGCTCACAAATTTCTTAAATATTAACAATTGTTTCCATAGTGAGCAATATGGTTTCACCAAAGGCAAGTCCACTACGGATGCGGGTGCTGCACTCCTAAAGCACATTTATGACGCATGGGAGAAGTCACAAAATGCTATTGGAGTATTTTGTGATTTATCCAAAGCCTTTGATTGTGTAGACCATGAAACTCTGTTATTAAAACTATATCATTATGGTATACAGGGTACTGCCCTTGATCTTATTGCCTCATATCTAAACCGAAGAATCCAGAGGGTTAGTATAAATAATGTAAAATCATCTGGATCTCCTCTAAAGATGGGCGTTCCACAAGGATCTATTCTCGGTCCTCTTTTATTTCTTATTTATATTAACGATCTGCCTTTTTATGTGAAGAACCTATGTGATATTGTACTTTTCGCGGATGATACCTCTTTAATATTTAAGGTTGACCGAAATAAAATAAACTATGACGAAGTGAATAGTGCATTATCGCATATTCTTCGTTGGTTTGATGTTAATAATCTAATGTTAAATGCTAAAAAAACTAAATGTATTGAGTTTACTTTACAAAATGTTAAAAAACATAACTTTAGTCTACTAATTAAAGGAGAAGCTCTTAATTTGTCGGAATCAGCTATTTTCCTAGGTGTAACTATAGATTCCAAACTCCAGTGGAACGCTCATCTGGAAGCACTTGCAGATAAACTCAGCTCTGCCGCGTTCGCAATTAAAAAAGTAAGACAAATGACGGACGTTGAAACTGCCCGACTAGTCTACTATAGCTATTTTCATAGTATTTTATCTTATGGAATGCTGCTATGGGGCAGTGCTGCAGATATCAATTCAATATTTGTTCTCCAAAAAAGAGCCGTGAGATATATTTATAATCTAAGAGCTCGAGATTCTCTGCGAGATGTTTTCAAAGATGCAGGTATTATTACAGTTGCTTCCCAATTTCTATATTATAACATTCTCTTTGTCCGACAAAATATACATTGTCATAGCAAAAATAGCGACAGTCATACGATAGGAACGAGAAATAAAGATAAGCTTGTTACACCAAGTTTCCGCCTCCAAAAAGTTAGTAAATCCTTTATGGGTCTGAGTATACGTGTATATAATAAAATTCCGCAGTGTATTCTTAGTTTGCCACTACAAAAATTTAAAATATCTGTAAAAAAAATTCTAACAAGTAAAGCGTATTACACTGTTCAAGAATATTTAGAGGATAAACATGTATGGAATTAATGTCTATTGAATGTCATGCAGGATAGCTGCCAGCTAATGTAATAGATTGTACCATTGATTTTGAAAAGAGCAACTGTTGAGTTTCTTGCCGGCTCTTCTCAGCAGAACTGCCTTCCGAACCGGTGGTAGCTTTTTGTTTATATGTTCATTCGATGATTCAAAAGTGCTTATAATAATTGCTTATTTGAATAAAGAATATTTTGAATTTGAATTCGATGATTGTCGGTTCGATTTCCAATTGGGGGAATGAATTATTTTCATTTTCTCGCTGTGTAAGTACGGCAAATTGAAACAAAAAAATCTTGTGCACACATTTCTTGTAAATAATATAGATATGGATATTTTTTTGGATTTTATTATATAATCTACATTGCTATTGTGGTAGAATATTATTCCAGAACAATTTAAATTGTTTTATTTATTAGTTTAATCCAATGATTTGTCAGCGAAATCTTCTTTTATGGATCTATATATAAATAGTTTTTAAGCACAATTATATTTACCAAATTCCTCTCCACTGACGAGTTTCGTCGCAATCGACCGCATAGCAATGAACGATGTACCATTTAGAATCTCGAGCAATGGCGCTGCAACAAAGCTTAATTTTAGTATTAAATTCTTTAGCAAATAACAATGTTGTATATAATAAAAGAAACATGGTATATCTTCTTAAAAATATCTCGTTTTTAACCGAGATCAAAATTTTTAATTATTAATTTCATTTGTATGTGTGTGATATTGTTTTAATATTTGGAATTGATTTATTGTTTTTACTATCCGCCCGGGTTTGAGATAATATTGATTGGCGGAACTCAACGCTATTCTTTGTCTCGTCGGATCGGTAACTGTGTCTTAATAATAGATTTCCTCTGCTTACCCTACGCAGGGTAAGCTAAGAACCCCTCTTAATGGGGTAAGCAGAGGAAATCTTACCCTAACAATGGAGGTATAAAGCGTAAAGCGTGTCTGTAGACACTGGTATTTATTGTATATTTGTAGAAAATTTTTACTTTACACAACTTAAGTTGAAATACACAAATCACAAAATTATTAAAAATATACTGTAACATATGTATGTATTTATGTGATGATCATTTGAAGTTATTTTAAATAGTTTATGTAATTTCATGATATCATAATCCTATTGTAGATAACATTCTTTTTTGCAATCATTTAATACTGCGTATGTATTATTTAAGATATAGTTTATCGCACTGCCTAAATGGCCTACTTTTACAATTTCATAACTGATAAGGTTTTAAATTAATCGGCTTATATTTTTAGGTATTTTTTTTCAGCTCCACGCTTTATTCCACACAAAGCAGGGTGGGCAGAGCGAATCTAGTGTTGAAACACTCCTTTCCCCACTTTCCGCAGAATTCTGCCGTGTCGAGGCAAACACCCGAGCGAATAAATACATTGAAGATATAAATTGAAATTAAACATATAAATTGAAATTGAAGATATAAATTGAAATTAATAATTTATTTCCTCGAGTGGGGATCGATCCAACAACCAATTGTTTACAGTCAAGTAGTGTGAAGCTGATTTTTTGTTCAATAATTTCGACATAAATAATCGTCACTACCCTACCTATGTATATTTCCAAATTGTTTCTAGCGAAGGCGTACGCAAAGGCGCCAACGATTTTACTCATGCATGAGATAATTGCGAGCAGAGTGTCGTCTAGCTTCAAGTAGTTGCTGAACAGACTTATTGAGAATGCAGTACCTGCAACGAATTACTTGTAAGTAACGCAGTGTATATTGTGTTCCGTAATATATTTACGCCGTTACGGCGCTACGGAACAGTTTGGCGGTGTTTGTGGGTTCGAATTTGTTGGAATGTTTTTTCCCTGTTCTTACCATAGCCTATAGAAACATAGTTAAATATTTTTTTAGTATTCGTTTCACTTATTTAAGAACATAAATTTGCAAGCGATAAACTCAAGTTTATAATTCAAATATAGATTTAAAATTAAATACAGTATTCTTGTTAAAATAAAATTTAAGAGACAAAATTATAAATAATAAAATTAGTGAAAAGCATTTTTATTTAATAATAGTATAAAATTTATTAAACTTTGCTTACCTATTAAATTCGTGACAATACTGTACGTCGACCACATGCTGAACATAACTTCGTCCCAGTTAAATCTGAATCTCGTAAATAAATACATTATTGTAAATTCTCCTGAAAAAGCCCGAAATATTTTTATACGAAATTTATATTAGCTGAAATATATTATTACCATTAATTATTTATCAATATTTACCTTGTAAGGGGCCGAATACAACGCATACACACGTAAGTAAAAGGCAGACTCGCAGCCTTCTGTTACCCGGGCCCTTCTTGAAGGCCACTTTAAAGGTTTCCATGACGAGAGCGACATCAAAGAATTCCCTTATGAAGCTAAAACATCCGCTATGTTTCTGCAAATATTATTTTCTAACTAATAAAAGTTAATACATTTGTGATGTTATCGTAAATATATTGATTTAATATATTAATTATTATTTTGAAGCTACACAATGTATCTCGCACATAGTAATTCTGTCCCCCACTTTCCGTCGAATATGTGGGAATCGAACCTACAACCCATCGAGTTTACAGTCACGCACGCCTCAGTTTTGCAGTCCTGCGCTACGACTGGTCTCTAATTCTATATTTTCGAAAATAATATTTATTTAAAGAAATGTGCGTATCACAATACTTACTCTTTTGACAACTTTCTTTTTAGGATCTTCTAAACAGAAATAACCATATATAAGACTAAACAAGTAAAGACTAGCTGATAGAGAAAATACTCCGTAGTAACCTATCCAACTAAGTAGGACTCCACTAAGAGCGCTGCCTATAGGGTAGCCGAGTGACATGAAAAGATTTACTAAGCCCACTCTAAAAGTTCTATCTTCAACAGATGTTATATCACCTATGTAACTAAAAACACCAATAAAGTTCGTAAACCAACCACCAGTAATAGCTGGAAATATACTTTCGGTTAAAGCTGCAACTTCGGCTGGAAGCTCGTAAAAAAAGTAAGTATTTAGAATGAAACCTATACAAGTTAGAAACTCCCCAACTATTGGCAATAATATGCAAATCTTTCGTTTCCCAGTCTTATCACTCCACGCCCCAACAAATAATATTATCATAACAGGAATAGCCGTTTGAACCACATTTTTCCATGCTTGAATTTCTGCAGTGTATGTTTGCACTTGTTCTTCATACTCGGTGTAATTTGCCGTTTGTCTTGACTTCAAAGCGTCACAGACTTCCTTTCCGAACTTAAGATTTACCAGACAAACTTTTTCTAGATTCAAATTTTGAGTGGCCAGCGATGCTAAGATACTTGGCATTATGTAACAAGCCATAATTGGTTCTACAGTTATATTATTTTTGATTAACTTAATTTTTTCTGAAAAAGTAAGTTTTTTCTTTGTGCTTTTATTATTTATGCTGCTATCGTTAGGTTTCAGCGGGGCTGTTTCATTTGGTTCATCTTTGTTCATTTCATGCATATCAACTTGACCCGCTGATTTAGTATTTTCAGATTCAGCCATTTTCAAAAAACCAAATTTCGCGTTAGACTTAACCCACTTAAGAAAACTCACGCACTGTTCACATTGCACAGATTTCACACCATCTAGAAGCCTCAATCTCTAATAAATAATAGAATTAACTGAATTACATATATTTATACTATGATTACTTATACAACAAGTGAGGTCAATATTTGTAAAGTCTTCAGATTTATTGATAAGAATTCTTTTAGCTAAGGATATTTATTTGTATTAAAAATAGTATAAGATACTTATTGTAAATAAAACATAATTATTTCACATTTATAAGTTTATTTCAAAGATTAACATTAGCCAGCTTATTTTTATAAAAGATTATTCTAGTGATTCATGGAGTAGCAAGCCGTGAAATATGCTTAAACTCGTCTACTCTTTCATGTTCCGTTTGATATCATTTGTTCCGCATGAGCGGGATTGCTTGTATACTTTGGTGTCGTAAAATTGTGTATACTTTTAAATCACTGTTCTGATAATTCGATACCCTTTTCCTTCTTCGATCTCGCCTGATTCCTTCGATGTTCCCAAAACAGCAAACTGTTGATAATAAGGCATACACGAGTTAATGTCTATGTGCATTGAAATAGACAATAAAATTATCTTAAGTAAATAATATGAATAATAAAATAGAATAATAGTTGTATTATATATAATTCGTGACTTGCACTTGTACTATTTATATTTCGTGCATGGTATTTTTCCATGCGCATCTAGAGTTAAAGTGTTTGCTTACATGAAAACAATTACAGCTGGTAGCGTCATGGCTGATCCCAGCAGGAACACAGCGCCGGGCAGCACGTCCATAGTGGCCACATACACCTTTGTGTACAGGGGAACGTACACCAAAGGCATTAGATTTTCAGTTAACGCAAATATGGAATTAACTTTTCCTATAAAATTAAAAAATAGCTTATAAATAACTTATAAATAACTAGTGGGCCCGGACGCGGCTACGCCCGCTTGAACGATTATTTATTAAATATATTTATGAAATTATTTTCGGTTTCCAATAGAATTTGTAAGAAAATATAAGCCTAAATAATTAAAATAAGTTAAAAAAGAATAATAAGTGGAGATTTATTATTAGATAAAATATCTGAGTAACCGAAATGAACAAACAAAAGAAGTAAAAGTAACTAAAGGAAATTCTTAATATTAGAAAAAGTACCTAAAGTTTGCCGTGCGCGCGTACTAAACATTTTTCTATATTAAATAATTAATAATTTTTGCGAACAATATTAAATAAAATCCCAAATGATTAAAATTACGATATTTTAAGTGTATAACATCGGTATAGATAACCGAACTGAGATAAATTAATAAGTAGTAGTAGTAATAAGCAGCAAATAATTAAATAAAAATTAACAGTAATTCGAAAATATATAAAAATTTACAAAACCATCAAAGTCATCTGCCCGTTCGCGTCGGTCATACTATACCTACCACTCGTAGGCTAGGTCATTCCGAATCACTGACATCTCCTTAATTATTTATTAAATTGTTATACAGTAAACCATCTTACGTATAATTTCCATCTAGATGAAATGCTAAAAGTGACTATTATATTTATTTTCATAAGGATGAATATCAAATTATAGAAATCATCTAATTTTTGTTAATGTATACAAATCTATATCTATAGTATATATCAACGCGGACTTTTTTAAACAATATTTAAGGGACAATATTTTTGGAGAATATTGTTTTTGTGTCTCATAAGGTTGAGTCGGCGCGCGCCATGTATGCGTTAAGCAAACTTATTTTGGGTGACGTTTTCTAACAACAAACTTTGCAAATCGTTGCTTAGCAACGGCGGTTGTTATAAACATGGCGGAATAAATTGCATGTCAAATTAATAAGTATTTTAATATATTGGTATATATCGAAAATATTACAAATATGAGAAAAAAAAAGTATCCTATGTTCATCCCGAGAACCTCAAATATCTCTATATGAGTATTTTTTTACTATTAAATTAGCGGTTTGGCCTTGATTGCGTAAAAGACAGACAGACAGAGTTACTTTCGAATTTATAATATAGGTATGGATTAAAAAATAACTTATATTGTATTGTTTTGTTTTTCATAATTATTTGATATTTTTTTCTTCATTAGGAAAAAAAGAGTTATCCGTTTTCAACTCGCCTCCGGGATATTGTGTGTTAAGTGGTGGGACTTCACGTTATTTTTTTTTTACCAAAACTTAAAAAGAGATTCAATCAAAACCCACAACTACCGCGATTACAGTCATACACTTTACTACTGCACCACGGTGACGGTTTTTAAAAATTTTATAATTAAAATTATTATAAAAGATAACTAGATAATACTTTTTCCTTAATACAACGACACTCTAACGGTTTACTCTGGCTAAGACTTGCCTTTTATTTATAGAGACTATCTTTATTATTTTATATTACCATTAGATCAGTACGAACTGTCGTTATATGCTACTTAAACTGTATTTGCGTTTATTATGTCATATATGATAATATTATATGCACTAAATTAAATATAAAAAATAAGAATGTATAAAAATAATACGTGAGTATTTGAAGGAGATGCTAGTAATGAAGTTGTTTAAAATCTATAAACAATAGAACAAAAAATAGTAGCTCGATCGGAATTGAATCGGTAAGAATCGGAATCAATCTATTAATTTTATTTTTTATCAATTAATTATTTTTGTTAATTATTAATATACTATAATAATTCAGCCCTAAGAATTCATAGTGTCTGATTGTTTGTGGGTTCGATTTCTACTAGGACACATCGTGAGGCTAAAAGAAAGACAATTTAACAAAATCACAAAGTATAACGGAGTGTTTTAATATTAATAACATTGCCATATTAATAACAACCCTAGCTATGCGACCGTTGCTAAGCAGCGATTTGCAAAGTTTTTTGTTAGAAAACGTCACCCAAAATGAGCTTACTTAACACATCTCTCTATTGAAAACTGCAACTAATTTCATAAATATATTTAATAAATATTTGTATAATTCAAGCGGGCGTAGCCGCGTTCGAGGCCACTAGTTCCATATAAATTAGAATACCAAATATTTTGTGATGCATAACAATATTCATGAGAAGTAACGTGCATGGCTAACTTATGTGTACTGACCTAATTTCTTATTTTCACCAAAATTATATGTACTATGGTGAAAATATTAAATGTTTCATTATTTTGACCTTGACAGAAAGTCTTAACGGAAATAAAGTGTCATAACACTATGTCTTTGCCTACTGTTATATATAAAATATAGCTTGAATTGAAAAAAAAACCGGATAAGCGCGTACAGAAATTAGAGGTCTCGAGCTTTTTCTGAAACACTACGATCTCAAGTTGCCTCTCCCTATCCTATGTGTGACATACAGCGTGAAGCCTCTCGCTATCCTGCTATGTGTGACATACAGCGTGAAGCTAAAGATAAAAGACTTGTCATAACGTACGCCTTAGTTTACGGTTCCACAAAAAAGCAAACCACGGTTACCAAATTCATCCGCTGCCACCAATTTTGATACGGTAGACCTCAAAGCCAGTAACGATGTCCCATTCAAAATATCAACTAACGGTGCTGTAACAAAATTATATAACATATCAAATATGTTAAATATGCTACAAAAAAATATAATAATAAACTTATAAGAAATTTGTATTGTGCTTGTAATACTGGAATAAATGAACAACAATATTAATACGGCCGTCATGGCGCTGTTGTACTTGCGGAGAGTTTTGAAAGGAGAGATTGTGAAAAGTCATGGCTGTAGGTTTCATCCCTCTACGAAAAATACATTATTTTCCTTTCTCCGCTCTGGTACTATCTGGACTAAGTGTGTGGTTAAGTTCCGCCACTCAATGCGCAAGTGAAATGAAGAAGAACGGAGTGTCTTGACTCTTATGTGCTAGGTCTGATCCTAGCCTGCCATATGCGAAATATAGAGTGAAGCTGTCAAGCTGATATTAATATTCTATCACTAATATTCTATCTATCAGAGAAGAACACCTAGTTATCATAAAGGACGATTATAATATGTATGCAGATGCGCGTTAAACTTGGCAAAAAAATGTCAAGTTGTCTTTATGTAGTACCTACTAAGTATGCATGTCAAATTTAATAGCTTATTTTGGGCGTTTTAACCAATGTTGCATATATTTACAAAATAAATGAGTTTTTTTGTATAGTCCAGGTAGTGCCAGATTCCATATACAATATTCCCATATAAACTGAAGTTGCTTTAAATCCCTAATTATAGCTTGAAATCAACGTCGCATTTTGACTCAAATATGCTTAATTCAATTAAAATATTAATAACAATTTAAATGCCAAACATACCAATATAAAATATCCTTTCGTTCGGTGCAAAACAATATACAAAGGAAGCCATAATCTTGCTTACAGTCGATATTATTCCCAGAACAGAGTCGTGCCATTTTAAATATTTACTAAATACCGCAATGGAGAAGATAGTTCCTGAAAATTATTTAGTGTTAATTTAAAGTTATAATTAAGTAAAAATTTAATTAAATATTATTTTTAACATTATTTGAACAATTTATTTTTTTCATTCAGTTAAGTTCAGTTACAAAACTATGTTTCTACAATTAACTGATTGCGCTCACGCATATTTACTAACCAAATTTAACATCGTTTCTAGTATTTATATCTACTTTATATTAGTTTTGTAACTAAAAAAATATTTATTCATTATTAAATTAAAGAACTTACCAATTGTGTGTGTCACGAAGTTGTATGCTTGAAATATACTGAATTTCAATGCGTCCCAATTGAATCTGTACCTTGTAGATATATACATTATCGATAGTTCACCTGAAAAGTTAATTTAATTCAGCTATCATCATGATGATGCGCTGTGGCATTGGCACACTGTGCATGCCAATTCAATTCAATTCTCCGCCCATCAACATGCAATGCCTCAAGAATTTGGGAGTGAGTAGACAATAGATATACAGAGCTTAATGGAGAACGGAGTGTCTTAATATTAGGTTCTTAGGTTCATTCTGCCCTTGGGGTAATGAATTATTTATAGTTACTTGTTTTTGGAGAAAAAAGTGTACATACAGAAGGTCCTTTTCAAAATTGCTTTTGTGGTCAAGGTTGCTTTTTTTATACAGCGAAGAATATAAAATATTTAAAAATTCTACGCTACGTTACTTTTAGATAACTCTCATCATGAAGAAATTATTAGGTACCACACCTTGTTGTGTCACGTGTGTCACCTTTTATTTTCCATGGATTAGATTATTGTTATATTACTTTACTTAATATAATAATACGGAGATGATTCTATGAGATACCTATTTCAGTATCACTAAGGTGTATCAGTTATTAAACTGTTTAAAAATTATTGTTCACGATTTTGTCCACAAAGCGAGGCAGAGGGGAACTGGGACGCTTAGGCTAATCCACTTCCGTTACCCACTTTCCACCGAATTCTTGAGGTCGGGTGGCGGAATCTAAAGCGAAGCTTCGCATAGTTACCAGAGCGAAGAAACGAAAATTTTAAATATTTCATCGACAGAAAATGGGGAAAGGAGTGTCTTAGCACTGCACTAGGTTCTTCTTACCTACCCTGGTACAACGTGAAGCGGATTGTCGATTATTGTATGGCTTTTTTACAAAATATATAAAAAAATAAAACTACTTACCATGCATAGGTCCGAACAAAATACTCACTACCACTAGAAAAGTGCAAATACGGAAACGTCTGTTGTTCGCACCCTTCTTGAATACTACTTGTATAGTTTCTTTTATATTAGTAAGATCGAAGAACAACCTTAGATAGTGGAATGCACCTTTGCCAACGTGCTAAAATTAAATATGATTTAAAAATATTGTTATATGAGTTTTAAATATTTTAATATCTGTTATTAATTCATAAAAAAAATACAGTCGAATTAATAACCTCCTTTTCTTAAAGAAGTCGGTTAAAAACAAAACCAACATACGAATATGGTGATGTATGTAGTATGTATGTGTGCCCACATATTTTGCGAAAACTAAAAGTATACGCCAAAACATGCCTTATTTTACCTATGTTTATTTATACTTAAAATTTGTTAAAATTGAAACAATAATATTATATCTTAGCTATAATTATGACGCTTACGTGTTTGTACCCGTATTAAGAAGATGAAAAGAAATATTAAAAATAAGAATATATACTGATAAAGACACAAAAGAATACATGTTGGTAATTCTTATTAAAAACTGATATTACGATGGATGTCTGTAGTCTCTAGAGCTGGAGAGCAAAAAGTGGATAAAAAATTTGTCAAGGTTTCAAAATTATTAAATCTTTGCGTGTCGAGTAAAGGAAATTAACGCTTCGCTTTTGTCTTTAAAAACGAGCCCACTATTTGTCGCATTTATAGTGGCTCTTGTCCGCTTCGCGGGCGCAGGGGCACCTGCGCCGCGAAGTCCTCTAGGTTTTACAATATAGACTTGGCAAAGTTAACATAAACATGTAAGTGTAAATGACAATTACTACTAGATTTTAAATTAATTAATTATCTATTATTTTTGAATTAACTATCATTATATTGAAAGTTATAAAATATGTAGATCACGTCATCATATCAATGAGTGATCGAGTGACTCACTGTTATCAAATTTTAGCTTTGATTAAATGGATACTATTGCAACTGGTGTCGTTTTGTAGTAAACAATTAAACAATGCGGCGTTGAGTGCCGCCACTCAACACAATACCTCAAAAATTCGGAAAAAGGCGGGAGCGGAAGTATCCTAATGGGGAACGGAGTGACTTAAACTTGGGTTCCCAGGCTGACCTGCTATGTGTAGTATACGGCGTGAAGTTAAAGAAAAAACAGACAAGCTCGAGTTTGCCCACCGAGGGTTCCGTACAAAAATTGGAGGTCTCGGGCTTTTTCTGATATTCAGAGTAGGCACCTGGAAATCTAGAATTATATATTAAGACATTTCTGTTTCCCACTTTTCGCCGAACTCTGGAGGCATTACGTCGTCTCTGGCGGAACTCAACCGCCTGCAACCAGAGCATAAAAATAAAAAAAAATATTTCTGCGTGTGGGAATCAAATCTACTACTAATCCCTTTTTTTATAATAATTTAGAATAATTTATTATTAAATATCGAATTTGCAAAATTTTGTATGCGAAATATTTTTTTAGTATGTGTATACCAAAGTACCAAGTATGTACGGTAATAGTGAAAAAAATTACAGCTTTTGGGTGATATTAGTTACTCACTGACTCTTGTTCTGGCGTGCGTGGAGGATCCTTAAGAATAAAAACATTGTATAGTAAATTTATAAAATTCAATCCCACTACTATCCCATAACATCCATAGAAGCCTATGCTTTTAAATAATATTCCACTGCTTCCCATGCCCACAGGAAAGCCTACCGTTAGACTAAAATTGATGAGACCCATTCTAAATGTTCTATTCTCATCAGTAGTTATGGCACTTATATATGAAAACAAAGTTAAGAAGCAAACACACCACGAACCACTCAAACCATCAATAATAGCGTCACTGAAGACAAATACTTCTAAAGGAAGCTGATAGAAAAAATAGTAGTTTAGGATACCATTGACACTGTTAAGCATTTGTCCTCCTAGAGCTATTGCAATAAATATTTTTCTATAGCCGGTCCTGTCAGCCCACGATCCTATGAATAGGGCTAAAATACATGGCAGTGTTGCTGTGATATAGGTTTTCCATGTCATAGCCCTTGCAACGAGTTTCTGTACATCTCTTTCATATACGTTGCCTTCTTCTAAAGTTTGTAGTTTTAGAGCGTCACAAATTTCGGTTGTGAAATTTAAATTTACTCGGCAAGCTTTCTCTAGGTTTAGATTCTGCGATGTCAACGTTCCTAGAACAATTGCTAATATAAAAAAGAACATTGTCGGTTCCACAGTAATATTTTTCACGACGTAACAGCATGTTTCCCTGAAGGTTCTTTTAGTTTCTTCTTTTTGTTCTTCCACATTTTCACGTAACGGATCAGTTTCTCTAAATTCTTCATTTTCGTTTTCATTTGCGTCACGATTATTGGATTGCCCTTCAGAAGGCATATTCAATTGGATTTAGTCGTCCTTTTTATATAAGCACTAAGGCAATAAGCACATGATTTTTGGTAAAAAATTAAACAATAACTAAAGAATGCCGAATAATCCAGTCATATATTAATATAATAAATCGTGTATTTTCATCATTGAACCCACCTTTTCCTCATATCAGATAAGGTTAATTAATCTCCTATGTGCCGTTTCATTTTACTTTGTGCTAACTGTTAAACATATTACAAGTCAAATTTGATAAAGGCTTGTGAAATTATATTGCTACATCGAATGGACTATAGATAATTATATCTTTCTTATTGTTATGTTTACACGGGAATACAAAACGTATTTATACGTACGTATGTACTGTAAAAGATTGTTTTATTAAGTTTGGAAAATTTTCATGTACACGGTAAGTAAAAGATTAAACAAATACTTTGCAGGTGTAAAGTCTGTACATTGTATTTTTATAAATGAGTGTTTTAATATTGTATACATATGTAAAATTATTAAAAATAATAATTATTATTATAGCGCTACCTAATTGCCTGTCATGGGTATTGAGAGGTGATGCTGGATTATTTAAAATAAAAAAAAATAATAGTATTTTATTGAATATTAAGATTAACATCGTCACTGCAATTAAAGGTCTATATGCCCCTATGTACGAGCCCCTATGCACAATTGGGGGATAAAATCCTTCAAATTCTTAGCGATCCCTTAAAAATTTTACAAAATTTAAGGCCTACCTAAAGTACCTACTAGCAAAAGGGAGAATATCTTTTCTTTTAATCCAGCCTTATCTAACTTTAGCAATAGCAATAACATTTAGAAATAGTAATATTGTGTAATAAGCAAAAAAATGTTTCGCGACTGATTCCAGTCTTATGTCTTATATCCTACTAGCGGACGCGCGCAGCTTCTCTTGTTTATTCAATGAACTAATTTTAAGAGTCTCAATTTCAAATTTCATAAAAATCGGTGGCGACTTAAAAAAAAATCCATACAAACTTTCAACCCCTTATTTGCACCCTTAGGGGGAGAATTCTAGAAAACCATCAAACAAATTTTCAATTAAATACTTTTAAGTTTCAAATTTTATAAAAATCGTTGGCCGTTTAAAGATTTTTCTATACAAACTTTCAACCCCTATTTCACCCCTTTATGGTTAAAATTTTTCAAAATCCCTTCTTAATGGATGTCCAGATTACAAAAGTATATCTGTCAAAATTTCACGTTTCTACCATTAGCGGTTACGGCTGTGCGTGCGTCTTACCTCAGTCAGTGAGGACAAGTCCTTTTATATATACGACCCCCCCCCTACCCTGATGTGTGTTGGATACGACGTGAAGCTGGTCCTAAAAGGAAGCTAGTTATCTATCGAAAAATCTTCTTTATCTAAGCCGTTAAAAATCAAATTAAAACTATTTTTATAGATATAAGCTGTATATTTTGTTATCTATTTTATCTTTTTTCTTAGTGTGACTACACTAGTAGGGTCATCCGATCCGATCAGAACTTCAAGCACTGATATTGGATAGTGGACAATAAGGTGATTGGCAGTCGAAGAACAGAAACACAAGATTTAAGGATACAGAAGAAGGATTTTTCACTGTTCAACCAACGATGTCTTCAACCTACCGCTGAAAATAATTAATCGCCACAACATAGAATAAAATATTTAAATCTCTGATCTTAAAATTACAAATTTAAAACAGTATCTTTAAAGTGTATATATATCGCACCTTCAGAATTATAAGTCAAATAAAGTGCACAATTATATTTTTGTACAAAAATTAGGCTACAGTGTCTTTTTAGAAGATACAGTAGTAAATGCTTTTTAAACTAACTGTTGATTTATTTATCTATATACATTTTTTTTCTTTCTCAAAATCATGGTGTTTTTTGTATTAGGTCACTATAATTCTAAAGGCGCACCATACATATATTCTATCTAAAGAATTATAAAAATGTTTGGATATCTTTAATATTAATTATCTATTGTAATTCTATATCATATCACAAGGAGAGGCAGGTGTGTACGGTATACCTGTCATCCGTATTTATACTAGTGACCAGAACAGTGAACTTATCAATTTATAATGGCTTAATAAATTTGTATTAATCACTTTAAACTAGTAGCTTTAATTTAACATATATTATTATTAACGGAATATTTCAAGACCCCTCATAAGCACCCAGACCAATCCGGGGGCTCAATCATCCTCCCAGACAGAGATATATCTTTTTATATGGCTCTACCTCTGAAAGGGCCTCACTTTCAAGTTAGTAATTGGATGTGAAAATCAGCAGCTTCAGAGGAGAGCCCTTCAAAATTTAATATGTTTATTTACGGCCATTGTAAATGAAAATCAGAGAGAAAATCTACAGAGTTTTTACTAGGTTATCAGTACAAAAAGTATACGCTGGTTGTCAAAAAGCAGTATAATACATCGGTTTAGGCCAAGCAAGTGGCATCATACGTACACTATATATGAACACACCTACAAATGCAAAGCTCAGTATAGACTTCGCGGACTGTAGCAATACGTTGATTACAAATTACTCACTTACTTGTTAATTACAACCACTATTACACTAAAAGGTCATGGAATTGTGGTTACGTTGAAGACCTGTCATATTGGATATATTTGAGAAAGAAGTAAAAAACAATCGGTCGAGTGCGAGGTGGGCTTGCCCATAGAGGGTTCCGTAGCAATTTCTGGATTGTAGGCCAACGGGAAGCGCAACCCTTAAAGATTTAGATTTTGAACTTAGCGGGCGTATGTACTCATTTTAATGAAATGAAAATGCAAGTGAAATGAATTGAAATTATAAGTTTGTAATGATTTATTTCTACAAAAACACAATGAACATTTTTTCCACTCTTCGCAAGTTTTCTGCTGACGTTGCTTCGTACCAATTTTTAAAAGATTTTGAATTGACTGCAAGTACCCTGTAGGTTTTTCTTTTCTTGCGAGTTTCGAAAATTTGCGGCATAAACGACGGTATCTCTCGATTGTGTTGGCTTAGAAGTTTGATTTTTTCACAGCTCCAAGAAACAATAGACCTGAGCTTTTAACATAAATTACACTTAGATACCTCCACTCATTCCTGAGAAAAAGTGAAGTGAAGTCAGTTCCTGACCCTGAGTCTTGACAGACGGACGGACGAGAAAGTGATCCTATAAGGGTTCCCTTTTTTCCTTTTGTCTGTCTGGTGTACTATGTCTGGTGGTATCTGTTTACTTTTTATTCACATATGAAAATTGAAGATCAGGAACATCTAATGTACAACTCTAGACCAGCTTATCTATAAGAATTAGGGCAGTGGTGCCTTACCAAAAAATCAAATATATTGAACAAATTTTGTTAAAAAAGTAGGCATAGAAACTTTTTAAAAAGAAATGAATGAATGTGAATTAATAAAATGTTTAAGGTATTTTTATATACATTAAATAAAATCATTTATATAATGTATATAATTAACATATTATTAACAGTTATTAAAGGTATGCGTTTCTTTTAAAAGCTAGCAGTAAGTAAATTATTCGATTATTTTTATTTTTTGAAACATGAGAAATATAATAGCAACAGAAAATATATACCTAAATACATTGTAATACTCAATATCTTAGTCAAGGTACTTTTAACTTCTAAGATTTTATTAGAATCTAGCATATTCTACAATAGGGAATTGTAACAATTTCTTCTTAGTTGAATATTTCTTAAAATGTAAATATATTTTTATTGCACATTAAATATCATAATATTTTATATTACGTTAAAATAACAATAAAATTACCCAATCATACCTTAAAATTAAAAATTATTAAATATTTCGTATGCAATCAGTCTTTAAAATTCTTAAAATTATAAATTTGTAGAGTCCACTGGAGGTTCAGGAAGTTGTAATTTCTCCACATTATTTGCCTCATTTTCTTTCTTTTCTCCCGCTTCTAATGCCTTCTTTCTAGCTCTTTTCAATTCTCGTCTGTGTTGCACATAGAACATTCTGAAATCATCATTTTTAAATTAAAAATAAAGATTTTTTAAAACATCTTAATCAGTTTTATAAAATCATGCGCCATGCGCCTGTTAAAATTTGGTAAGCATAGACAGTGAAAAGTAAAATTCGTTTTTTTCGTTATAGTAGGTATAAATCCTTTCTTATTGCTTCCCTAAACTCGTCAACGACCCTATATTTCATAGATTTTTCCATTGCATGATATCGGCTCTTCATTGCTTGTCACTTATTTGCTCAGTAACGGAAAAGAGGAGATATCGAATAATTATATGTACAAAGTTATTAAAATCCTTCACTTAGCAAATAAATGTATACAATTATACATACATAAATAATTGTGCACAACGCACACAAGTGAAATTTACGTAAATCGTGGCCAATATTCAAAAAATAAAGTTAATCTAATTAAAAAATAGTAACCTCAATTACATACTAAACTTCTATATCTATCTTTTGGTGGCCAAAGAAAAGCTTAACACTTTTTATTTTATTACTTACACATATCAACAAATGGAGTCATTGTCTAAAAGAATCTAGTATCAGTTTGTACTATCTTTAAATCACGTTTGATATTTATTTAGTGGATATAAGAACTAAAAAAATATGGATTCCATATCTTCAGGTAAACGTCTTTATAAAAAATAATAAAATACTTAACATTAATTACGATTATCAAGATACATCGTTTTAAACTATATTTCATTAAATTATTTTTATTCTCATAGTAAAAATGTTTATACTCAACCGGTAATTTTTTTATTAGTTAAAAAGTAAATTTCAGTAGCTTTCATATGGTACTAAATTTGGCTGCGTCTATTTGCGAAAACTGTACAAAATTAAATTTAAAAAATATTAATAACCACTCTCTAGACGGTTCCCATTATACTCGTAGTATACCGATTAGCCGAAGAAAATTGGTAAGTTTTACTCAATGGATGATTTGTAATGACCACAGAACTCGACTTTACCTTAAAAACAAGTAAAGTTTTATCCTCACGATTAGACTGAGATCCCAGGGCCCCCAGACCTATGTCATTTTAGCAAAGCTGAAATTTTACATATAGTAATCTCATATGTAGTTAAGGCTGTAAGCGAACTTACTAACTCGAAAATGGGGTTCTTTCAGAGGTAGCTCCATAAAGGTACATCTCTGTCTAGGAGGATGATTGTTAAAATTACGTGGAATTACGAATGGGGGCCCTGGGATCTTGAACAAGATGTTATAATTCTCTGAAAAAACCAGAACCTACTTGCGACCAATCAAAACACCAATTTAGACAAATAAATACATTATATTAATATTGACCGACTTTTAAGTAAATTTCACCTGTGTGCAACGTGCAGGTATATTTGTTCCAATTTCGCGCAAAAACTACTGGACAGATTTAGATGGAACTTTATAGATTACTATAAATCATATATCAAAATTATATATTTTGATATAAAATTAATAAACAATTTATTTACAGATTTCGTATAATTTGGTAACAATATAACAATAAGTGTAAGCGAGCGAACCGCATTTGTATTGCTTTTGTTTCATAAGTCGATTTTATCCAACAAAAAAAAAGGAAAATTACAATCAAATCAGTATTATAAAATCAATGGACGTTACATTTAAAGTTGTTCTTTGTGAATAAAAGTTCAACAAAAAAATCTTATCAAAATCTGATACTCTATAAAGATTGCAACAACAAGAGAATTGTTATTGTTAGTAAAAATGCATTTACATGTGGCATCGACCGATAATTTGTTATTCATTTATCCTTTATCCGTATTCTATTTTAGATATATAAGCTAATTCGAAAATGTATATACCATCTATTTTGAATGCNCAGATGTTTACTTTCATAATCTGGACATCCACTAAGATGGGATTTTGAAAAATTTTAACCCTAAAGGGGTGAAATAGGGGTCGAAAGTTTGTATGGAAAAAAAATTAAATCGGCACCGATTTTTATAAAATTTGAAATTTAGATTTTTAAAAGTATTTAATTGAACACGTATTTCATGGTTTTCTAGAATTTTCCCCCTAAGGGCGCAAATAAGGGGTTGAAATTTTGTATGGAAAAATCTTTAAATCGCCACCGATTTTTGATGTTGTTGTGAATATTGAGACTTTTAAAAATATTTCATTGAACACATGTTTCATGGTTTATTTCACCCAAAATCGGGTCAAAATAAGCAGGCGAAGCTGCGCGCGCCCACTAGTATAAATATATATTTATTATTAAGTAAAATAAGTCTGACTATGTGTAAAATATATTAATTCATGTGAGTTTTTGTTTTTGTCAATATGACTTTGTAATAAATTTAAGAAGTTGCAATTATGGTTCATTTTAGTAAATATACTTACTTAGATACATTTCAATATCGGTTTTAACGAATGCAGTCCATATAGAGCCAAGGAACTTGCTAGAGACGGAAATAAGACAGAGCAGCGAGTCGTCAATCTGCAGCTTCCGACTCAGTATAGTTATTGAAAATATTGCTCCTGTAATAAAATATTATACAGTTACTAAATTAATAATTTTCTTTTAGCGTCAACATATAGCAGTATAGGCAGAGAACATGTAGTGGTAAGACACTCCGACTTCTGCTGTGCGTATTGTGTGTCAAATTGTGGAATTAAACGCAGTTTGTCTTACCAAAGCGGGAAAATAAAAATAATTTATGGTGTAGAACGAAATGTTTTATTCCTACGTACTGGCTACGTGGTTTTTTTTTGAAAATTTTGTGTATATTCTATGGGGAAAATCGCATCTACAAGAATTTGTATATTATTTATTATATTTTAAAATAATTCTCATTTTGTAAATATAAATTTGACACAACTGAAGTTACTTGAAATTATAAATAATATATTAGCCAAGTTAAATTCAGTGTACATTTTCATCACTCAACAAAACATTTCTATTAGATATTTATTTCTATTTCTATTATTATATAAAAATGTGATATATTATTAAATATAATAAAAGAACAAACATAAATAAATATAAAATTAAAAATTGTAGTTTACTTTTGTAAGGTACAAAATACAAGCTCTGCTTTGTAATGCCGTAGTGAACGTCGCATCCGACTTGCCGTTACACTGTTCATGTGACACGAACAAAATCTCGATACCACAGGCGTTGTTTTTCATTCTTATTAGCGTTTTTGTAACTAAGCGTACTTTTAAGTTTTCAATAATTTTCTTAGAATAATAATAATTGGCAATCAATTTGAAGTTACTGAGTAACTGACTGTCAGACAACGCACAGCTGAAAATATGCAGAGAAAAAAGCTAAAATCTAGTATATTGGTTTCTTAGAGATTGTACTTTTTCCTGCTTATAATAGGATAAACAACGGTAATTTAGTGTTAAAACTGCAAAATGCCAATAAAACTTAGGGCAAAAGGGCAAAAAGATAAATATTACTATACGATATACAGCGAGCTTTAGTTAGTTAAAATAACGTACAAGCAGAAACCGCACACTATTGGAACATATGCTTAGGACAGGAAGAATTACCTCACAAACAGGGTATGCAGTGACCGTACAAGAAGCAGCTTTAATATCGCACCTACAACTCAAAAATTATTAAAATCAAGGTTTCATACGGACACTGTAATGCGAAAATTCGACAATTATATTGTGAAAAATTGTCTTTTCACGGCTACTAAAAAGGTGTTAAGAGTAGAGTTCAAACTATCTGGTTTATAAATACTCAAGAGAACATGAGAAGACTTGCTCTTAATGCGGAAGATACGAGCAAGTGAAATACATGGCGTCGCACGATGAGGACAATGAAGAAAAATATTAGATATTTGCTCTCACTAAATCTTTTATAAAAATTGGTATTGAAAACTGTTTTGTATATTTATTAAGGATCGAAATTTTTAAGGTCCATACCAAATATTTTTTATGAATACAATTAGAAAATTCTTAACTTTTGCGCTACGCCGAAATAGGTATGCTCGAAAATATTAGTTTGCCCAACTGAGAAATTTATTTGATACGTATACTTACCTTACCTACCTTTGGGTAAACTAACTATAACAATAACTTTTTCTTAGTCTCACCTTAAAGTAAGAGATGGCAAAAACGGTACACTTCTGCGAAGTGAAAAGTTTTGACAGAAAATTCCCTTGTCTATAATACATTCATATTTCCCTTCGAGTTTTGTGTAGGTATTCTTAGAAAGGATAATGTAAGGCCACGATTATTTTTATAATATTCGTTTTTAGGATTCCGTAAACGAAAAGGAAAAACGGAGCCCTATAATTGCATGGAGCTATCAAACTGAAATTAATATCAAATATGTCTGCGGTTCCTTGGAGCCCAGAAAAAACCCAGGTTCTAAGTCAACTTAATCAAAAGATCCTTAAAGTGAAAATTTATATTTAAAGATATTTCATAGAAAAAAAAACATTATAAACTTATAATTCTAGTTCATTCCATACCAAATAAATGCATACGTCCGTATATATTTTTTGGGCGTATTGAAGTTTGGGCGTCCGATTCATATTTCTTAATTTTACGTGTATTGGCCTTTTCGAGTAATTTTATTATAAAAAAAATATATTTTATTCGTTTTTCTGTTCTCCTTTAGCAGAATAAAGTTAACTATAAATTAAAGTTACACATACAAATATTTTTGCTTACAAAAATGACCTAATGAAAAAAATCTATTGATAAATTAATGTAAATAATATTTTTCCATGGCATACGATTGGACCTCACAACTACTGTTTTTAATTATGTAAGTTTTATGATTGTCTTTTTTATATAGTGAAACATAAAAAACATATAATAAAATAAGTATTTATTTAAACTAACATATTTTATCCACAGCTATGTTATTTTAAGTTAAACATTGACTTACCGAACGAGTGCAGTATTATGGAGTAGCTGGTGAAGAGACTGTACTTGACCATGTCCCAGCTCAGTTGAGTTCTTACAAACAAGTAGAATATTATATGCTCGGCTGAAAAAAAAAAGAAATTTGGTTTATACAATTTATTTGATATCAAAAATTATTTTTTTTCGTGCAGTTATGTTATTTGTGAAAACAAATGATAGTTTCTCAATGAGTATTAATTTTTTTTTTCAGCTTTACTCTTTATTTCACATACGGCAGGGTAGGCTGAGAGAATTAAGTGCCCTAGACACAATTTTTTCCGTCCAATGCAAGACATCGAGTGGTGGAACTCAACGCTGCGCTTTGTCTGAGCAATGATAGAAGTTTACTTCCCTAATTGAAGCAGACTTCACAATTTATTTATGTTAATTGACATAAATTTAGCAGCCTTATTCTGGATATATTAAAAAAATACAAAAATACTAAAGTCATAGTGCAGTAAAACGGCGTCTGACTGTAAACCCGATGGTTCCGGCTTTGGACCATCGCTCGCTCGTGGGATTTAAATGATTTTTATTGTGTTTCTGATACTCAAATGAAATATTTAGAAAATGAGTTGAAAGTGGGGAATGAAGTGCCTTGTCACTATATATATTCCTTCTGCCTACCTATGCGGGGAAAATATATAAAGTAGGTAGACATTAAATTCGTTATTAGTGAGATGTCACGTAGTTAACGCGTGTTTATTACAAATTATATGTTATCGTGGCAGTGATATTGTATTTTTTGCAACGTAGCTGCTGGAAATAATAATAGGAAATGAGACTAGCGATGTGAGAACGAATAATAAATGGTTTTAGTACAATTTTGTGTTACTAACTTATATTTTTTACAGGAAAAAATGAATATGCACATGGAAAGATTTTGTGCTCTATTGTAGACATTTAAAATTTATAGTTTTTAGAGATACACTTGAATTATTAACGTTTACAAAAACCAAACAAATATTAAATAGTTGAAGTGTGTTATATTTATAATACTAAATAATTAATTTTTGATCTCAAATATATATGATTTTTCTAATTTTTGATAAAGTCCGAAGAAATGAAGCAGAAAAACTACAAAAAATATTTACAATATTAAGCATTTGTTTAGGTACTATATGCGAAATACAACCTGAAGTTGTAAAAAATATTTATACATATAAATATTTGTTAGTACTATACATATATATCACTGCGATTAGGCTTAGCTGATAAGAAATCCGTTTGTAGGACGCTAGATATTTTAAAGATATGGAGTTGTAACTTATTGTTATCAATATTTTACCAATTATTTTGTTATTTTCAGTAGCAAGCGGGGAACTGTGTGTCTTAACACTAGGCATAGGGAGCCTACTCTGCTGTGTGCGGGATACTGCGTGAAGCTGATTTATTTATTTATATTATTTACTTTAGTGGAAATCGAACCTTCAACCGCCTCGTAACACTTCACACACGCTCGTGCCACTCCAATGTAGTTAGAACGTAAATACTGTTTTGTAATGCAATGTTTACTTGGATATGCGACTGCGGAGTGTTTCGTAAACATCCTACTGGTCTATAGACAATACTGTTCGATACGATTGAAAACAACACTTTCTTTAAATAAAATCGATTTCTGGATGAAATAAGTTTTTTAAACCCAATCTTTTAAGGTATTGCATCAATGGCGGCGCTAGGTTTTATATTTCTAGACAATTAAAATATATGCACGTTACAAATGTCTTTCAAAAATAACCTTTTCCTTATTAAATTCGAACAAAATCTTCGCGTAAAATAAAAGTCTCACCTTCGTTTCGATTAGATTACCATACTTATAATCGAAGATTGGATTGATAAAGACAACGCCAAAAATAATTTATTTTTTTTAAATTTCGGGGATAATATTATTTTTTGAGGCCATAGCGGCGCAACGGCACAAGAGTGCGACTTAAATTCAATGTTTGCAGTTTCGATCCCCACTCGAGAGAAGCAATTATTAATAGATACTTAATATTTTCATTTCTTCGTTCTGGCACCAAGGCAAAAAGCACGGTCTTGAGTTCTGCCACTCAATAAGCAATGCCTCGGAAACATAATCATACTACATAAAGAAAATCCTTCACTTACACATAGATGGGCCGTACAAGATAAACAAAGCAACTAAAGTTAATATTACTTTGGACCGACGGTTCGAAGGTCGCTCTCTATATGCTACCTGAACAGTATCTACTACGTGTGTTATGTCAAAAAACGAGACAGTCTTGCTGTTATCACGTTCAATCTGAAACATAAGGAAATATGTTAATATTTAATAAGAAAAACTAAGCTAGTGCTAAACGTTAAGAAGAAAAAGTATTAGATAACGTATTATAATTAACATTTAAATACATTCAAAAATAAACTAAATGCAGAAGCTTATTCCTTAGTCATTATATTCATCTCTTAAGGTTTAGCTGGGCTGTTGGAGCTCTATATCAGCTGCTCCAGATCTTCATTTTTATTATGTGGACAGAAAATGCTTGTTATGTTTAGCAACTTTTACTAAGACGCTATATTAGAGATATCTCTTAGAGATTAGATGGGCTGCAAAGGTTCCACGTCAGGTACTCCAGACCTTCATTTTTGTTATGTGGGTGGAAATTGTTTGTTATGTTGTTCCATTTTCCCCGAGGCAGTGTATTTATATCTCTTATAGTTTAGACAGGCTGTTAAGGTCCCACATAATGTATTGAGATTTTCAAAATATTCTTTAGCCTATATTATGTTGCTTAGACTTAATAGCTATATAACAAAAAGTTTCATTCAAATTCGTCTAGTATTTCCGGAGACTACTACTATTCCTAAAACCCCCTCAATAATTATTTTGTAAATATATTCAATGTACAGACGCACCATTTTGACTATTTTATTATATGTATAAATAATAATATTATAAGTATAGATACATATTAACGAAAAACGAGAAAATCTATGAAAAAATAATTAAAGAAAAATATTAATAATGTAAATAGAGTTGCTAATAACTTACATAAGTGTATAATAACCTAACAACACGTAATATACCTATTTAACTACACTTTTATTATTATACTAGCAGCTCACACGAGGCATCGGTCGCTTAACTTAATGTTATATTATGAAACTTAATGTTATATTATAGAAAACCTTTATATAAATTGTAGCCTACGTTATTCTAACGTATAAGCTATACTTTTGTAAAGTTTTACTTAAATCCGTTCAGTAGTTTTTACGTGGAAGTGGAGCAGACATTAATCCTCACAAATTTTTACATTTATAATTTATTTGCTATTTTACAAATAATCTTTTATGAGTCAATTTAATCTAATAAAAAAAAATAATTGCAAATAATCTTAGATATTTTTTAAATTTAATTCATCTTGCGTTTAGAGATAATACATTCCCACCATTTTGTAGGCGTCGCTTTAAGACCTCGTTTGTTGAATGACTGATGATCTAGACTTTTTTTCCAGACGGAGAAAAAATACATAATGTTAAAATTATAATTTATATATTTTATTTTCATATTTCTCTCTAGCAATAGAAAATATGGCGTTCGGTTCCACCATTGAACATGTTTTTTTTTTTTTCGAGCATGTGGATAATGCTGTTAGCTTTATTGGCTTTTACAGCGACACCGATTGGGTAGGGAAGAGGGTACTCTGTCCCTGAAGAAATGCAAGCACTAAGTGGCTGCCTGTAAGGATGTCGACGACTGTAAGGGCGCCCCCTGCGGGACTCGAACCTCGGCTTGTGGCCGTCGAGCGGACTGGGGTTGAACATGTAATGTTTTGACATTGATTGGAAATTGGAGAACGGAGAGTACGCTGTAAAGTTTGATCTATGTTTGAAAATATATAAACATGTATAAAATTACACGTAACTAAACCACAGTACGGTTGTAATAACGTCGCGTCGTTATAAAACCGCGTAAGTGCCAACATTACCGCCGTTTGTGTTTGACATATTGTTATTATGTGCTTTGCGGTTAATTGTATGCGTAGAGCATACTTTTTAGCATTTTAATATTCAATATAATAAAAAAATGTATGTTTCTAAATCCTACAACTACCATTTCTCTGTATAAATTAGTGTTAAAATACTCCGTTCACCACTTTCTACCCTTTTTTGGACATATTGTATCCTCTCATTCCCCTAGTGGGAACCGAATCAAATACTTGTGGTATATAATTTTATTCAATGCATGCTAGCTACTATAATTACGTAGATGCCAAAGTCAATAGGCAGGCGCATTTACTAAACTATGAATAGTTATGAGATAAATATTATAAATTTTATTTGTGGCGCAGTGAAACTGATTGTACGTGCGAATAATTATATTTAAATATTTTTATTTCCCCGCCATATAATTCAACACAATCAAAAAAGCATATTACATTGAAAAAAAAAATATTACTAACCCATATTTGTAATTTCATTTCATACGAAATTAGGGAATATGACTGCAAGCTATAAATTGTACTTTCCGTCGACCTAAAATCCTGAAATTGGTTCGTATCAATCCTAGCGCCGGTGGATGAGTCCGTCTCGCACTTAACCGGTTTTTGTATTTTCTTTAAACTCATATCCAATAATATTTAAGACATACAGACATGCTATTTAGGCCAGATCAGTAATATATCGTTATACATACATATATTAGTTCCAGTGTAGTTAAGTATTACTTAATAAAAGTCATTGAATTGTTTATCATAAGTGCAATGAATAAGAAGGTACTTTATTCAATTATGTACTCTATTTTTGAATGGGAAAAGTCAAAGTGTCGTCTTTTATCGAATCCTTAATGGAGAAAATAAAAATTTGTATATTAAAAATAAATATATATATTCAAATTTCAATATTTCATTTTAACATCGTATATTTTAGAAAAACCACCCCCTACGGCGATTATATATTTGAAACAATATATGTTTATGTACATACGGTGCATGGATTGTAAACAAAATTCCTAATCTTAATCACCTGGTAATAATATTTTTTATCTAACCATTTAAGACATTAATTTGTATCGTACCATTACTTTTACGAATTTTAGATTGCCTGCCTATAGCAATTATACCTAAGTATTTTTATGACCATATATGGTATATGTTTAAAAAATATTTCATAAATTATAATGCGTTAAGTTATTCCTTGGCATCCCTTGAATTCACTGTATGGGTGCTCATAGGGAGAGGAGTTTAGAGCAATGCCTGAGGCTTGCATTCTAAGTGTAGGTTTAAAAGATCTTCATTGAAACGCCCATTCTTCACACTCTCCACTTTCTACCTAACTAAATTTAGATTAATCCTACTGTACACGACGATGACGTCTCCATAATATACAATTCACTCAATATCATTAAGAAAATAATATGATATAATAAATTTTCCATGCCTAATCCTCATATTAATAGCCCTAATAAAATATAAAGGTAACGTATAGGTATTGTTTAGACTTTGTTAAATAAGATATGAAACACACGTGTCAGTATTTTCTATGTTTAACACTACATTATTATATTTACATAGCACATGTTCTATTGCCTGGATACCTAAGATAAATTGTTAATTGAATTATGATATTGATTTAGTTAAAACTTAATAATATAAATATCTAGATTATAATTAATAAAACAAAATTTAAAAAATATACACTTACGGTAGGATACCCTTTGTCCCTTAGCCAATCATCAGGTTCCTTTAGGCAGAAACAGCCGTATAGAAGAATAACGCAGAATAAAGCAGTTGTCATAGAAAATATACCATAATATCCCATTCTTTGAAGTAAAATGCCGCTCATTCCAATACCAATAGGCAATCCACCCGTCATACAAAAATTGACTAAGCCAACTCTAAATGTGCGAGATTTCTCTGATGTTATGTCACTAATGTAACTGAAAACACCTAGAAACATCGTCACCCAGCCCCCTGTCATGGCTGGAAATATAGTCTCTAAAAATACTGTGACTTGAACTGGAATTTCATAGAAGAAGTAAACGTTGACCAAATTGTTTATAGATGTTGCCAGTTCGCCAATAATGGGTAATAAAATGCAAAGTTTTCTTTTCCCAGTCCTGTCACTCCAAGCTCCCAAGAACATGATTATCATGCAGGGCAAGGCAGTATGTAGTATACTCTTCCAAATATCTATAGAAGATATCAATGTTTGTACCTCTTTCTCATATTGTGAGTAGTTGTTACTGGTCTTCTTTACTAAAGCATCGCATATCTCTGATGAAAAATTAAGATTGACTCTGCACGCTTTGTCCAAGTTAAAATTTCCCATAGCAAACCTCGATATCACACTTGGTACTATAAGACCTGCTAGCAACGGCTCTACGGTGATATTGTCTTTTATATGCCATAACTTTTCTGTGAAATCTTTATCCTTGAATTTCGCTTTTTCTTTATTTAATGGTTTTTCTTCCCTTTTATTAGAAGATTTTTGTTTTTCTGACATTTTAATTAAATTCAAATTATCAACACTTTAGTAATTAATTTCCTTTTATTTCCATTTTACATCGATCTATTGTAGCGTGAACGACTGTCTGACTTGCAATGTTTAATTAAACACAATGAACCTCAATGTGACAGATACAATAATTGCCTTTAATATTTACTTGTCCGATATATTTATTTGATATCAATTAAGCGTAGATAATGATAAAACGTAATTGCAGATAATTGGCTTTTGTTTCACGTTGGATGGATCAACGTATACATTTTTTATGATGTATTTTATTATACTACTATGAGAAATATGAATGTTAGTTTTCCATTAATGTTTTTGTCTTTCTTATATTAATCTACTAGTGGACCTGAACGAGGCTACGCCCGCTTGAACTATACGAATATTTATTAAATATATTTATGAAATTATTTTCAGGTTTCAATAGAGAGATGCGTTAAGCAAGCTCATTTTCGGTGACGTTTTCTAACAAACTTTGCAAATCGTTGCTTAGCAACGGCGGTTGTTATAAACATGGCGGAATAAATTGCATGTCAAATTAATAAGTATTTTAATATATTGGTATATATCGAAAATATTACAAATATGAGAAAAAAAAGTATTCTATGTTCATCCCGAGACCCTCAAGTATCTCTGTATGAGTATTTTATCACTATTAAATTAGCGGTTTGGCCTTGATTGCGTAAAAGACAGACAGACAGAGTTAGTATGGATTTATTTTTCTATTAAATCAGTACGTATAGTATATATTATAATATTTACCTACATATATTTTTAATTTATGAAAAATATTGAACTTATCAATAAACACAAATAATTTACTGTGTAACAAATTTAATAAGTCGTATGTCCTAAAAATCTTTTAATAAAATTTTGGGTCAGAACTGGCAATATTTTGAGGCATACG
This sequence comes from Heliconius nattereri, assembly GCA_013403645.1. Taxonomy (NCBI): domain Eukaryota; kingdom Metazoa; phylum Arthropoda; class Insecta; order Lepidoptera; family Nymphalidae; genus Heliconius; species Heliconius nattereri. The sequence continues at coordinate 6,513,553 of JAAIXI010000226.1, read as the reverse complement.
TAACCTTTAAACTTGGCCTTGATTTTTTGGAAAGTTAAAGAAAAATCATATGAAACTATCAAATTACGTATATATTCGAAATTATTGAAGTAAAATATCTAAAAAAAAATAAAAGAAACATAAAAAAAATCTTTCCATGAAAACGTTTTATATTTCAACTAGTTACTCCATTCAGCGATTTGGTTAAATTACTGTAAATATGATAACACTTCAATTTTCTATCGCATTTAATAAGCACTTGGGAAAAGATAGAGAATAATCAAAATTGGATCAACGCTGATTAACTTTTTAATCGTACTGAAAGCACACGAGCAATAGTTAATACATACAAGTAAAAGACAGTATAGACAGTATATTTACTTTTGTATAATTATATAAACTACAAAATATTATTATATTTGTCAGTGACAAACTATTCACACTTTGTGAAAACCAAAACATAGCTAAGAAAAAGCAGGAAAAAGAAAGACACAGACAAGTAAAGTCTGTGGCGCAAAGCAAAGAAAAAACAATCAATGTTTCGAATATTGATCGGGAAATGCTTTAGTACTGTAAAGAAGAGTATATTTAATGGGGAAGGTGCTTAAAATTGTTATATTAAAACTACTACTACCTGGCATGTTTCATCAAATAAATCCGGAAAATCTATGAACTAGACACTTGTCCTTACTTTCCTATGTCCTTATTTTATTTTTAAAATATTGTTATGTAGAGTAGGCGAAAAGGCCTTAGCAATTATATACTGTTAGGAACCTAATGCAGTATATTGTCTAATCGGAGATAAGCATTTTTATAGCTGCACGCTATAGCGTGCGTGGGATATATCCCACGCCGCGTATTAGACAGAAATCTATTCCATAATTTATAAACCACTCTCAACTCTGAGATCGTTCCTGAGAGCGATCTCAGATTTAAGAACATTTATAAATACGGGCCTAGTACCAACGCACTGCGTCCTACGCTTTTCTTCTAACTTGGAAAAGTGGCGTGTAGGGTGGCGGTCTTGCTATAAGCGGGAAAAATAAAATATAATTATTGCGAGAATATTTTCAACACAAACATTTCCTAGCGCAAGAATTGATCACAGTCATTGCGTACAAAACTGTACATTTATCCCATCAAATATGAAAGAAATAAAATATAAATCGTTATTTATTTTTTCTCATGTTAATATAACAAGAGAACGATTCTCAGGTCGGATAATGCGGCAGGTTATTTAATATGACCCGCCGCAAATGTAAGACAACCCGACACAAATAAAATAAATATACTTCTTTAAATATCATGAAAAATTAAATATACTTATGAAATTACAGAAAGATGAGTTAATCTACCAAAAACAGCATAATATGTGAGTAATCGTTGTTTTAAAATATCAAATTTATGTATGCATTGTAATGTCTTCGTTCCCGTCATCTTTCAATTTGGTCATCGCCTTCAATACCTAGCATTTTCCTCATGATGATGCAAATCACATTTAAAAGATAATAATTTTTCTAAATTTTTTAGCTAATTTTTTTTTAAAAACTAACTAAACTTTTCTGAACTAGTACTGTAAATACCTGTAAATGCTAGCTGGCCAATTTCATTATTCTAGGTCAATCGGAAGTACCCTTTTGATTTTGATTTCCTTTTTTGCTCATGCACTTATTTTATTTGGAATATTTTTGATGATATAAATGACATGTAATCTCAGATTTCACAAATGTATATGTACGGGCAGGTTTCGATTACGCGGCGAATTTTATATTAAAGCTAGCAAAAACTATGCCTAAACGCTCGTATTTTTTAATTGCGATGACTTAAAAGCTGAATTTTTACTGTACATTTAAGGATCGTAGTCCTGTTAATGTCTTTGCGGGATCTTGACATATACAGTAGGAGACAGACAATAAAGTTAGCCTTTGTGAAGTTTTTTCTTTTGAGTTTTAGGATTCCAAAAATATTTAATATAAAAAATGGTATGAGTAAATATACATATAATTTAATGGACATACTTTAATTTCCCTGTATGTAAAATATACATTAATACTTTTTGACAATATTTACTATTATATCAACAAAATTGCGGAAGATATGTAAAGCTTACAGCAAAAAATATTAAAATATAAATTTAATTTCTTAAGTTGATCCATCCAGTATTTATCGCTATCTTCATAAAAATAATAATTCAAATAATTACAGATGAATCTAGAAGCAAACCAGTTGATGGTTGATTGTGGTTAATTCTTGTATCATTTCACTTGCACTTTAAATAATTTTATACTCAGTTAAAAAACAATGAAAATTATTAAACTTACTCGATTAAAACTTGTTAAAAAAATTAAAACAGTCGATACGTGAATGTTCAGACGTGTAAACAACCTGACAACGATCCAAGACTCTGCACAATCCACCACAAAAATTATAATTTGTTTAGTACCAATATATGTCTTATTATAGGGCAATAAGGCGTATAATATCCATTTATAGACAAGGATACGATGATGTAGTATGAGTATCTAATGATTCACTATTTTCCACATTATTTTCTGTACCATAAAATATAAAATCGCGTAAACTTTCTATATCCTCTAAGGCAATTACTTACTTAACCAATTTCCTTCATCAGTTCTGGCCTTTGTGGTCATCTTAAAGTTAGATAAAGTCTAATCTATGATCTCTAAAAATAGTTGAACGACTAAAAAAAACAATATTAGTATTAAATTAAGGATTTAGTTTGTTTTTTATTATTATGATGATTATATCGCCAAGGTGCAATGGGACGGAGGACTCTCAGTGGACTTCATTTCCCTAGTCTGGTCTTTGTCTTATGAGATTGGCGTAGCATTAAGTTCTATCATTTAATATATATTGTTTCTAAAAATAAGAGGCTTATGTGTGTGAAAGATTAAAAATAAATAGCTCTTTTCTACAAATTGTCTATTGAATGCCATACAAACTATCTAGATGGTGTCGATAACCGATAAAGATGTGTGTATTTTTTGCAAAATATAAGGATTACTTGTCTTTAATTGGTTGAAGTACGTGTCTTGAATGTCCAATGCTTCTATTTATCAAAACAATACACACAATATTATCTCAATGGCGAAATTGTTTAGTATTTATATCCTTTAAACAAAATAAATTTGATAATGATAATAATATAAGGTAAATGCCTCGAACTGAGTGCCATAAAAACTATCAGCATCGATGAGCGAGCGATTGAAAGCGAAAATATTCCGCCACGTAGTTTCGACAGGCTAGGCGGTGACAGTAGTAGTAGTCAGTAATTTCTATTAAATATTTTTATAAATCATCGGGGTCCACGATTGAAGGCTTGTCTGCAGCGACCCCTGCCAACCCTTTTGAGGCCTGCAACGCTTCATCCGCCAAGTGCACCTTACGAGAGCGCAACGCCAAAAAAATATTTTATATAAAAAAATATCAAGTTATAAAACTGTTATTTGAATTGTTTCAAGTACTATAAAGTGCTATAATAAAATAAATATGTTAGCAACTAATACGCCTAGTATTTACAAGAGATTAGGTAGCAAATACATGGGAAATACATTTGCCCGTTCATTTTGTAATTGAATAACCTACTATGTGTAATAAATATTAAAAATTTATTATTTTATAAATATTATAAAAAAAATATGCTAAAATATTATTTTAAATTACAATTGTACACAAATTCTCATTTCAAGTACATATATTGCTATTTTATTCGGGGGGAGTGAATTATATTTTTTTAATATTTAAATCTTCAATCTGGTGTCAAGGCAAAAGCTCGGTGTATCCCACACAGCAGGGTAGACAGATGGAACTTACTGCTAAAACACTTATTTCGTCGAATCCGCCGAATTCTTGAAGCATTATATATTGAGTGGCGGAACTCAACGCCGCGCTTTGCTTCGACACCAGAGCGAAGAAATAAAAATACCAATTTAAACAAGCATAGAAATACAAAAAAGAAATATTTATAAATAAAGAAAAACGAGTAATTCTTTAACATTTTATTCTCCACATACAACACGTATTGTAAGTCTATATTAAATTACGTCATTGGACAGTCTCCATTGTCTCGCCAGACACAACTATTTGCTTCATCGCTTCTTGTTTTCTAAGTTTTGTCTCACACCGATGCTGTGTAAAGAGCCACCTGGGAGCGGAAACTTTCTAACTATATTTATAAGTATTTTTAAAAATATTTTTATTTGTAGTAAGTACTTTGTATTGTGAATGGTAATATAATATTATTGTTAACATTTTTTAGTGTTATTCCACACTTGGGAAAGAAAACAAAAAACAACTAGAAAATAGCTATAATCTTCAAATGGCTAAACATATTTTTTAAATCGTTGCTGAGAACACTTTCGATTAAGTCACCTTTTAAATAAAGTCATCCAACACGAAAGTGGAAAACGGAGTATCTTTACACTGAGTTATTTCTGCCTACCGTATTTAAGCAAAAAAAAGACAAATCTAAATTGAAATTATTAACTTACATCAATATACCTAAAGCCGGTATTGCCATGAATCCACTAAACAAATACACAGTCCCGGCGAAGAGGGATACAGTCTTCGCATACATAGCGGAGTACGAAGGATCGAATACGAGGGCAGCGAGTGTCTCGACCAGACTAAACAACGAATTCATTTTTCCTGAAATTTTAATTAATTAATAAGTAGGTACAAGGCTTACAAAAATTTCATTTTTTTTACAATAATTCTTAGTTCAACACTCATAGCAAGTTGTTAAAAACCTCGATTTAATTAAAACTTCAAATTTTTTTTTCCTAGGTTCTATAAGCTTAACTTGCTATGTACGGGATATATCGTAAAAATACCTCATAATCTTATGTATTGATACTTAAATCAAATTAAATAAAATCAAATCAGCTTCACGCTGTATCCCGCACACAGCGGGGCAGAAGGAATCTAGTGTTAAATGTCTTAACGTTCCTCACTCTCCGCCGAATTCCGGAGGCGGAACTCAAGGCCGCGCTTTGTCTCGAAACCTGAGCGAAGAAATGAAAATATAAATTTAAATAAGTATTATATCTTCTCGAGTGGGGATCGAACCTACAACCAGTCACATTCAGTCACATTGAAGTAGGAAAAAAGGAATTTTATCTGTAAAATATACAAAATAACACAGAAAATAAAACGAAAGTGCGTCTACCGATTTCTTCAGAGAGGACCAACTTGGATGCCAGTGACCTGAGGGACGTGAACGTTGTCGCGTTCAGAATTTCAACGACGGGCACTGGAAGTACGAGAAGGAAATCATTACTTTTCTATCATAGCAACGGTACATGCCTGAATGTTAATTGTTAGTTTAAAATGTATATAATTAAAGATCATAAAATCGTCTGTATTATATAAAATAGTACGAGAAACGTAGAATTAAAAATGCAAAATATATTTAATACTGAAATAAGTTCTTGTATATAAAATTTTATTTAATGTTTTTAATATATTTATACTTGAATTATAAGTTAGTTAATACAAATATATTAATTCCTGACGCATCTCTTTGAAAGTATTTACTTCAGTTCATATTTTACCACCTTTTCCGCTCTTAAATCCAGTCCAGATTATAAATAAAACCTGATACTCATAATAAAATCATAACGGATAGATGTCTGTACACAGAAGAAATAAGATTTTTTTTTATAGGTGGCATTTGATAATGAAATAGAACCAAAAACAATGGTTTTAGAATATTTGTGTTTGTCTGTAGGTTTGTTCACGCTAATCTAAAAAAGAGCTTAAACGATTTATTTTCACTACAGTATTTAGGACGTAAATTTAAAGAGGTATAATGGAAAGTTAAATTTTTCCCGTATAAATTTAGGAATTTCTCAGTGCTCTACACTTCTTCTAGTTTTTATGTCTATGCGCTGTCTCTTAATATCGTAAAGTTTCTTATATAATATAAATAAACATTACCCATAAACATTTGAAAATCAGTTTGAACGTAAGCGAGGAAGACAGACCCGACGAGCTTGCTCGCTATTGAGATGAGGCAGAGCATTGAATCGTGGAAGCCCAAGTGTTTGCTGAACACGCTAATGGAGAATAAAGCCCCTGGAAAATATGATGAAAACTAGCATAACGATCTTAAATGAATTTAAATATACAATTTCTATTTTCAGTTTCAGGCTATAGGCCGCATATAGCAGGGTATGTAGAGTGGACTAGTGTCAAGATACTCCATTTTAGAATTTCCGTCAGCGTTGAGTGGTTGAACCTAATGGTTTTTTATAAAATCTCTCGAACTCTTCTCGATCGAACTCTTATCCATAACTGTTCGTATTTACAGGCTGACGATATCCCACTATTTTTGGTAAATATTATGTATTTAATAAGCCGTGAGGCATATATACCCTATTTATTTTGGCATGAGACGAAATGTAAAGAAAAAACTACTGTTTCTAAAACTTTTATGTAACTATTTAATTGTTTACTCATGTTAAAAAATATAAAAAAATATATATAACAAAAACAAACAAACACTTTGCCTCGATACCAGAGTAAGGAAATGAAGATAATAAATATAATTTTAAGCTTTTATAGTCGCGTCCCTGCGTCACTGCATCTGGCGGGCCTCAAATATCTTGGTGTATCATAGAAAAAGATACGTAAATATGAATACTTACCAATAGAATGTGAAATAGTACTGTATGTAGAATAGATACTAAACTTCAAAGCGTCCCATTGAAGGCGATATCTTACAAACAGGTAAGTTACTAGTCTTTCAGCTGTCAAAAAAATAATATCTTATACAAAATCTTAGTCATAAAGCACTTTGTTAGTCATACATTTAGAAGAAAAATCACAAAATAAAAAATATTTCTCCCGAGTGATAATTGAACTCATAATTTTCATAAAAGTTTAAGAAGTAGTCGTATATTTTTGACGATAAAATAACAATTGATGTCATTATATCTTTTTTCGCCTTTACGGTTGATCCTAGGTGTAAACCAACATCATTTACTACATGACAAACTCGGTAAAGCTAAGATGCACTCAACGCAATAACGACCCATAAAACCCAAAGTCCTTGTCGGATTATATGTAACTATAAAGTGCATATAATAAGCATAACAGGCAGATAGGCAGAGAAAACCTCGTGTTAAGACACTCCGGTCCCCACTTTCCGTCGATTTCTGAAGGTGTGTTAGTGGCGACCTCAACTTTACGACTGGCTTTATATATAATAACAGGTATATTTCTCTAAAATATATAAGTTTAATGTACATGAGTAAAGTTGTTATGCAGTTAGTATGCATGTTATTTATGCAGTTTCTTTTCTACACTCACCGTGATTCGGCCCATATATTATTGCAACAACAGAAAGTGTTAATAATATTTTTTTTCTCAAATCTCCTTCTCTGGGCTTAAAAGCAACTTGAGTTGTTTCTTTTACTAATGTTGGTAAGTCTAAGATGGTTATAGCCTTCTGGAACAACAAAAACAACAAAATAATATACATTTCATTTAAACGTTACATTATTAAATAGGCCATACATACATCAGTGAATACAAAAATATTCGATGGTTTGGCATGCAAAATTTTATTGCAGACATAAATGGTATTAAATCAATTTTTTGAATGGCCAATCAATATCTGGAAAACGGTTAAATTTCGAACCATGCTATGTCAACAAAAATACTCGTAGTTAGAACTGACATCCTCTGTCACCTGTGTCAGTTTGTCCATCGACCTACCAATCACTTTGAGTAACAACATTTTTTCGTGATTTCTATTAGTATTTTTGTAGTGAATTTGCAAAAGTTGAAAACGGGGAACGAAGTGTCTTGACACTACACTACTGAGTGAATGTCTGATAATGCTGTAATTTAGCATGTGGGCTCGAAATTCTTACATAAACGGAAAAAAATGCAGGGCGGGATGTTCACGGGCGGCACAAACAATTTAAAAAAAATCAGCCGCAAATAGAAGGATTTAAGAGACTCCGTTTCCCATGTTACATCTAATTTTCGAGGTTTTGTCTTGTTACAAGAGTTCATTCTCCTGAGTGGGAGCTGAACCCACGACCATGGCGACGGCCATATGAAACATATATATTATAGCTATTTCATAAATATTAAGTTTTATCTAAAAATAATAAAACTGCACTAGAAGAATATAATATACGAACATAAGTTATCAATGCAAATACACAAGAGGAAATGTATGTCATAGTCTACATATTGCAAATAAGCTATCTATTTATTGAATATGTATATAGATTTTTTTTTTATAAAATTCAAGAGTTCATTTCTTTTTATTAGAGTTTAATTAATTCTCTGTTGGCACTTAGTCTGTTTTTGTTATCTTTTACGTAATTCTTATATATCTATATTTTATTTTCTATAAAAAAATATGAATAAAGTACCTGATCAGAACTTTCTACTCCCGGTTTCGTAACCGCCTTCAAATAAATGTATCCATAACATAATGTTATTAAGTAAATTGATCCTGATAGAGTAAAAATACCATAGTAACCTAAAATTTTAAGCAAAATTCCACTCAACGCTGTCCCCAGAAGTATTCCACTTGTTAGACACAGATTAACTAAGCCTATTCGAAAAGTCCTTGATTCTTCATCTGTTATGTCACTAACATAGCTGAAAACACCTAAATAAACCATAACCCATCCACCAGTGATTGCTGGGAAGAACGCTTCTAGAAACATGGTTACTTCTATTGGAATTTCATAAAAGAAAAATGTACTGAGGATGTTACTAATGCATACTAGGACTTCTCCACATATAGGTACCAATATGCAATATTTTCTGTTCCCTGTTCTGTCACTCCAGGCACCCATAATTATCACGAGAACTATAGGTATTGCAGTTTGTATTATGCTTTTCCAAGCTTCAATAGAAGATATGATTTTCTGTACTTCACCTTCGTAGAGAGTCAAATTGCTTTTCTTTTGTTTGATCAAGTTGTCACATATTTCTTCAGTATAATTAAGTCTCACTCTACAGGCCTTATCCAAATTGAGATTCTGTACTACAAGCCTCGCCAACATTGAGGATATGATGAGGCCAGCCATAATTGGTTCTACTGTTATGTTACGTTTTACGTACCATATTTTTTCTATGAAACTTTTCTTTTCAAATTCATAATTTTTATTAATTTTCTCATCTTTCAACGGTTGCGCTTCTGGACTTGTGCTATCTTCATTGGTTGACATAATTGTCAACGTACTGAGTGCCTTAGATAAACTAAATGACAATGAGTTATCTGTTACCGAGTCAATCTATCTCCATATATACGGCCTTCTAGATGAATATAGGAAAAACAAAGAAATTTTGCAATAAAAGTTAACTGGGTGTCTCTATATTTACGAATGTGCTTTCTTTTGTTTACATTGCACTTAAATAATTGTGATATGAAATAACTCGTGTTGATATTACGAACAAGTATCGTCTTATAATATGATTGCTACCATGTTTAACGTACTAGGTACGAGGAAGGAATTGTATCTTCGCAGTGGATTTGGGTATTACGTCCGCATCATATATAAATCATGTTTATTTAATAATTAGGATGAACAAGGTGGTAATATTTTATTGGGTAAGCAATATTTAAAATATTGCTTTATCCATACCTATATTATAAATTCGAAAGTAACTCTGTCTGTCTGTCTGTCTTTCTTGTACGCAATCAGGCCCAAACCGCTAATTTAATTGTGATAAAATACTCATTAAGAGATACTTGAGGGTCTCGGCATGAACATAGGATACTTCTATTTCTAATATTTGTAATGTTTTCGATATATACCAATATATTAAAATACTTATTAATTTGACATGCAATTTATTCCGCCATGTTAATAACAACCCTCGCTATGCGACCGTTGCTAAGCAACGATTTGCAAAGTTTGTTGTTAGAAAATGCCACCCCAAAATGCGCTTGCTTAACGCATCTCTCTGTTGAAAACTGAAAATAGTTTCATAAATATATTTAATAAATATTCGTATAGGGTCCAGTAGTTTAGAATAAATTTGAGTGTACTTTGTACTGTCTACTTTGGTCCATCTGCAACTAATCACGCACTTTCTTTAATTCAGATGAAAGACGGAGAGCGGAGTATCTTAGCAATAGATTCTTTTTGTTTAACCTACTTTGCAAAAAAAGCATTTGTCCATAATACTCTCATAATCCGATGATTTAATGGTGTATACAAATATGTACAATTTAATTTCTGTTGTAACTAAATCACACTAAACTGCACTATATTATTGCTAACAATGACAAACGTTTACGAGATTCAAATGATTCAGTGATATTAAACGTGAATGGCTCATATTTCATATGCTTTTGTAATGTGACGAAAATGGAACACGCTGTGTAACATTTAACTAATTACTATTTACTTATTACATACATAAAGCTACTATTTTGCTGATAACAATAGACGGGGATTGTTATTTAAATCATCTTGAATGTTCCTTTATATTTGTATTATGATAAAATCATCGTATTGTTTCTTTAGTATTTGGTGCTATCAGAAAAACAATGCGCATGGAAACGGGTCGGCGGTTCGCTTCTGAATAAATGTTAATACCTACGAGTACTTGTTTGTTTATTTTATAGTTTATGTAAGTTTTCCTAAGCTATTTTCTTTATATATAAACGTTTCCCTAAGAGGATATTACATGAAAAAACAATTTTGAGTTGTGTTATTGAGTAAATAGAGGCACTTTATTTAATGCTTGTGATTTAAGCTACACATTATATCCTCTATTACTATTCTCATATTTATAAAGTAAAAGTAAAATAAAATTATAATAATTTTTATTTTTTACTTGGCGCGAGGGCATAAGTGTGTGACTGTAAATGAAATATTTTTAATTAAAATTTTTATTTTCTTTTTTTTGCGCTGGCATCAAGGCATAGCGCGGCGTTGAGTTCTGCGACACGTAATACCTCTAGAATACGGCGGAAAATAAGGAAGAGTGTCTTAACAGTAGGTTTCCTCTGCCTATTCTGATGAGTGCAGGATACGGCGTAAAGCTGATTTATTTAAAAATAAGAAAAGTCACAATAAAAACAGTTAAAATACTTTAATTTCATTATTGTATAAGTATAATAGTAATTTACATTAAATTAAAACAACGTATTCTTCAAAACTAACATGAGTTGGCTGGCATAATATGAATTATTCTGAAGTCTGTACAGTTTCGAACGCTATTTCCTCCTTAGCAGCATCTTGTTTGCTAACTTTAATTTCACGACGATGTTGTATAAAAATCCACCTGGGAAAAATACATATTCTATGCGATACAAGAAAAAAATTATCTATAACTTTCATAGGACTTTTTGGTACTATAGAACAGTCAAAATATAAACATATGTTTATGGATTAAATTCGCACTCGGGAGAATTATTAAGAAATGATCAAAGTGTGACACTAAATTTAACCACTCATTGTGCAATATTTAAAATTCTTGAAGAAAAAAGAGGAAATCATTATTTTTTTTTATATATAAATTTTATAAAATAACATAATGATACTAGTTACATTAAATACTTACAATAACATAATAATAGCTGGAATCAAAACACAAGCAGTAAACACAAATACAGCACCAGTAAATGTGGATACGGTCTTTGCGTACATAGCGGAGTATGTGGGATCGAAGACAAGAGCGGACAGCGTCTCTACCAGACTGAAGAGGGAGTTCATTTTTCCTAGAAAAATAAATATTTTTAGAATAATTTAATAAAAACAAATAAATGGAGTATTGGGAAAGTAATCATAACAAAGTGCAGTTAAAATATATGAATATTCAGTAATACTATTTTAATACATATTCGATTGCATCAGTTAGATATGTACATACACTCAAAACTCAAATGATAAAATACAAAATGAATTACAAATAATGTAAATAACAAAGCGAAATGTATTTTAAGTATATATGTATATTATATATGTATTTCAAAATATAATTACTAGAAACCAAATTAAGAAAAGTGTAGGTTTTTAGCTTCACGCTGTATCTCGTACATAGAGGAACCTGGGAACCTAGTGTTAAGTCACTCTCTACCCCATTAAGATACTTCCATTCACCATTTTTAGCTGTATTTTCATTTGGCAGTGTTTTTCATAGTATTTTCTACAATAATATAAAATAAAAGTGCGTCTACCCATTTCTTCGGAGAGAACCAACTTGGATGCCAATGACCTGAGGGACGTGAATGTCGTCGCGTTTAGAATTTCAACGATGGGTACTGGAAGAAGAAAAAATCATTACTTTTATATTATGGAAAAGGATACTTCCAATACAATATACGAAAATATAAAACAGAAGGTACTTAAAATTACGATTTTGATATATTTTTGTTGTATTTTAATTTTATTACTATAGAGAGTATTTATATATTATACAATTCATTTCATTACGTCGCTAATGTTAAATTATTCAAACAATTCGAACCAATTTTAGGTCATCATGGTGTAGTGGGACATAGTTTACTTTCAAATGCGACAATTGAAGATTCAGTTCCTATTCGGGGTAGTTTTCGCTCTGGTAATAAGATTAAGTGTGACGTGTGAAGCTGATAAATACAATATAATATTTGTTTAACATTCTTAAGTGTTATTCCATTATTAGGAAACAAAAATACTTATTTAGGAAACGTGTAAAAATTTTAATTTGAGCCTGCGCCATGAGTGATGATCCATCGTTCATCGATGACCATCGTTCATGAGGCGTGTTCAAAATAAGTAAAATAAGTATCATTTATTTACCCATAAACATTCCTAAGTCAGCTTTAACTGTTGTGAGGTAGATAGAACCAATAAACTTGCTACCTACTGATATAAGGCAAAGAATTGAGTCGTGGAATCCCAAATATCTACTAAATACAGTTATAGAAAATAATGCTCCTGAAAAATAAATTCATACGCTTATATAAATATATTTTGAATAACTTTATGGTTGCTGGCGCAAGGGTGTGACTGTAAAGACGGTGGTCGTGGGTTCGATTTCCTATCGAAGGAATGAAATATTTAATATTTTCATTTCATCGCTCTGGTAACAAGTAAATTCAATTTAGATGGAAAACGCACTTTCACGTACGTACTTTAGGTTCCCTCTGCCTATTGTACAAAGCTTATAGCTACAAAAACTATTACTTGTCTGTAGATTCGAATTTCTACATTATGAAAAGAATAATATAAACCAATGTATAATACAATTTGCTTTAGAACTATTACTAAATGATCCAACTGTATATTACTTTTATGGGGTATTACCGCTCTCGTATACTCACCTAGTGAATGCGCGATAATATTGTAAGTAGAGTAGATGCTGAATTTCAAAGCGTCCCATTTCAGTCGATATCTTAAAAACATGTATAAGATAATCCTCTCGGCTGCAATGAAAAATGTATTTTAATCTTTTCTATTTAAGTCCAATTTTGAACAGCATAAAATTTTGGTCTAAGTATTTGCAACAAACAGTGCATGTTGTTACTTAATAAAATTATGTATGTCATTTAAATAATATGTTCTTAGAATTTTGTAGATAATTATGTAAACATTTAATGCGCCAAGATAATGCAGTGGAATATTTGGTTATTATAAAACATTAGCTAAAGTACACACGGTGAGTGTAGATTCCTCCAGATTTCGGTTGAAAGCGGGAAACGGAGGTATCTTAATGGGATCGGAGTGTCTTACCACTAGGTTTTTGTGGATACAGCGTGAAGTTAAATAAAAAAATAAACAAACACTGCCCTAAGTGCTAAAACGGTGGTGGATCCTCTGTCCCATCTAGGGCGTGTAGGACAATAAGTCGAGCAAGTCATAGGCTGATGATGACACGTTTAGGAGAATTTTCATACTTATTAAATATATAAAAAATGTTAGTTATGAAAAACAACGTCACTAGATAGATGATCTTTATGTACCTCGAAATATTGGTTGTGTTCGAAATATTTAGTCTTGGTGTTCTTAGTGAGGACATCAGTATCATGCTATGAAAATATCATCAAATCTATATGGATATAAAAGTTGGGCAAAGATAGAAAGATACAGGCAAAGCTAATAAAAGCATGTGAAATAAAAAAAATAATACCATGATCTGGCCCATATACAATTCCTACAATAGTAAGTGTGATAATAATTTTCTTTCGTAAATTGAAATCTCTTTTTTTAAAAGCAACTTGTACAGTCTCCTTCACTAACGTTACTAAATCTAAGCAACTCAGTGGTTCAGTCTGAAACATAAAAGAAAATAAATAATTAATATGGCTAAAACTAGACAGCGATAATTCTCCACTCCACACAGAATTCATGGCTTGGTTATTGGATCAAAAACCTGACGCCAAAGGCCAAAGTATGACTTGAGACACCGAGTATCATGAGAAGTTTCTTCACTTTGTGTTTAGCCATCGATAGACCTAACTCATTATGGTAAAGTTTGCTATATATATTTAAGAAGTTATTAATATATAGGGTACAAACAGTTGGGCGTTTAAATTCCATTGTTTTAATTTGAAATATAGACGTCAAATGAACAAATCTAGTTTGTATAAAATGAAAATGTTATTCAAAAATAATGTATTTGTTAATTGGTTTTAATATGATGAGGCTTTTTAAGCTTTGAAATAAAATAACTCGTTAATACCTGTTTTCTATTATGTACAAACAATTTGGAAAACAACTGTTAGGGATAAAACTAGTTTTAATATGACACTTAATTATGAGTTTAGAATAATTAGTACGTGAAAATCCTATCCTATATCTTATAAAACAATGTCGCTTTTCGTGTCTGTCTGTTGTTTCTAACTCTTCTTCTTCTAAACCACCCAACGGATCTTGATGCGGTGTTCACCATTAGGTCGAGTATTTCTTAGGGAAGGTTTATATATAGTTTATTATTTGTACATTCTTATGTAAATTAACATAAATAAGATAAATGTGTATAAAGTCCTACCCGTTGATACACTTTCGCGCATGCGCTGCTTTAATGGTAAGTACTACATGAAAATAATGTACTGGAGTATTATTTCTCTTAATAAGATCTACAAAAAAGTCCGCGACAGCATATTCGTATCTTTTAAGGATAACGTGTAGTGATCATATTTCTGTCTAAAAAATAATAATTTCAATATATTTTTTAATGTGAGGGATATTTTTCCATAATGGTATTAATCTTTATCCTTTAAAATACTTTATTATTTTTTAACGTTAAACGAAGATACAATTTGCTTTTTACACTATTTCGAAGCTGCGAATAGTTTTAGAGAAAAACGCAATTAATTGTTGACACATCACGCCGTTGACACATCAGCTATGTTTCACTTATCCCTTGCTCTCAGCATATAAATAAGTATATTAGTTACGTTGGCCATTTAATGTAGATCAAAACTGTCTTTTACTGTTTTTCATTTTAATAAGTACTTTAGAAGTTGTTACAATATCAAAAAATCCTTGCTGCGAAACGGCTCGCCACTCGCCATTCGTCCCTCCGCCCCCCGCGACGTTGTGCGTCCGCCGCGCCCGCCTACCTTACACGCATCGGTGGTTCAGTGGTAGAATGCTCGCCTGCCACGCGGGCGGCCCGGGTTCGATTCCCGGCCGATGCATTCTATTTAATTTTCCTCACAGGCAGCCACGTAGTGCTTGCTTTTCATCAGGGACAGAATACCCTCTTCAGCATTAACCACAAGCTCGAAAAAAAAACCCGCCTGCCTTTATAGCAACGAAGATTTAGATGCGTTTGCACGTATTGGATAATTGGAGTTGAATGTATTATTTCAGCGCGATATATTTGGTTTCATATTTTTTGTAGTAGTTATTAGTAGGTAGGTTTTTGTTTATAATTTCTTCCGTTTAAAAATAGTCATTTAACTATCTTAAAATAGTCATTTAAATATATTTTAATAAGTACTTGAAAAGATTAGTAGCACAGTTTTAAAATTACGGTACCTACTAAAAAATCCTTACTGTGTAAAACAATTGGAAAATCCTTATTGAAACGAAAATGCGGGTTGCATTAGGGTTTAATTAATTTTCACATTATCTTAAGTGCTTTGCAAACATACATTATATGAATAATCCAGTAGTTAAAGCGGGCGAAGCCGCAAGAGGGTCGCTAGTAAACAATAAAAATAAAAAAATATTTCTATTTTTAAGACTAAAAATAATTTACAATTTCTAACCTTATCATTGTTATCTGTCCCTGGTTTTGTTTTTGTTTTTAATGCTACATATCCATAAACAAACGTGACTAAATAAATTGAGCCGGCAAGGAAAAATATTCCATAGTAGCCCCATAACTTAAGCAATATTCCACTAAGTGCTGTACCTATCGGCACTCCAGCTGTCATACACAAATTGACGAGGCCTATTCGGAACGTCCTTGATTTTTCATCAGTAATGTCACTAGTGTAACTAAAAACTCCCAAGCATATCATGACCCACCCTTCAGTCAAGGCTGGGAAAAAAGCTTCAAAAAACATAGTTACTTCGATGGGAATTTCATAAAATAAATACGTGCTTAGAATATTACTAATACACACAAGAAATTCTCCACATATTGGTAATAATATGCTCAGTTTTCTGTTACCCGTTCTGTCACTCCAAGCACCCATAAAAATAACGAGTATTGTAGGTAACGCTGTACGCACCAAACTCGTCCATGCTTCTATGGACGATATCACTTTTTGCACTTCACCTTCATAGTATGTTAAGTTTCCTTCCCGTCTAATAAAAGCATCACAAATGGCATCACTGTAGTTGAGCTTAACTCTACATGCTTTATCTAAATTGAGATTTTGTATGGCTATGCTTGCCAGCATCGATGGTATAATATAACCAGCCAGCACAGGCTCTACAGTTATATTTGATTTTACATACCGCAATTTTTCTAGGAATGTTTTATTTTGAAAATTTTCATCTTTCTTTTGAATATCATTTTTTAGCGGTTGTTCTTCTGCTGCTCTATGGTTTTTGTCAGCAGACATGTCTAATAAGTGACTGAGCAAATTTAATAATGTATTTTTAATTTATCCGCGAAGATACGATCATTTAACTTATTTTTAATAATCTATATAACAGATAAGATTTACTCGTTAATAAATAAAATCCTTTTAATTTTGTAGCACACGAAACGGAAAATTTATTTACAAATACTACACTGGATTAATTCATTATATTCACTATCGATTCCATTTTCGGAATGCATAAGGATAATATTTAATTATTAATGCAAAATATATTTTGTTAGACCCTTCAAGTAATAAAAATAGTAAGTCAACAGTGATGGATAATTTTTATTTATAAACTTTGCTATCATTAGATAAAAGTGAATTTTATAGAAATATATTTGATATTCAAAAGTTAGAGATTCTGAATTTCTGTACATGTAGATGTAGTATTCTTTTATAATTTCAGTACTTATTTTACACAAAAAAACAAATAAAAAAATCATCAAAATTAAATTATAGACTTTGTCTTACGCGATAGTATTACTTTTAATGTAAAAGTTGATGCATCAACTAATATTATGAGTCGTAAAGATCTGCTACATCCACCTTTAGATGTCAGCGTCAGCCTTATCCATACCTATATTATAAATTCGAAAGTAACTCTGTCTGTCTGTCTGTCTTTTACGCAATCAGGGCCAAACCGCTAATTTAATTGTGATAAAATACTCATATAGAGATACTTGAGGGTCTCGGGATGAACATAGGATACTTTTTTTTCTCATATTTGTAATATTTTCGATATATACCAATATATTAAAATACTTATTAATTTGACATGCAATTTATTCCGCCATGTTTATAACAACCGCCGTTGCTAAGCAACGATTTGCAAAGTTTGTTGTTAGAAAACGTCACCCAAAATAAGTTTGCTTAACGCATACATGGCGCGCGCCGACTCAACCTTATGAGACACAAAAACAATATTCTCCAAAAATATTGTCCCTTAAATATTGTTTAAAAAAGTCCGCGTTGATATATACTATAGATATAGATTTGTATACATTAACAAAAATTAGATGATTTCTATAATTTGATATTCATCCTTATGAAAATAAATATAATAGTCACTTTTAGCATTTCATCTAGATGGAAATTATACGTAAGATGGTTTACTGTATAACAATTTAATAAATAATTAAGGAGATGTCAGTGATTCGGAATGACCTAGCCTACGAGTGGTAGGTATAGTATGACCGACGCGAACGGGCAGATGACTTTGATGGTTTTGTAAATTTTTATATATTTTCGAATTACTGTTAATTTTTATTTAATTATTTGCTGCTTATTACTACTACTACTTATTAATTTATCTCAGTTCGGTTATCTATACCGATGTTATACACTTAAAATATCGTAATTTTAATCATTTGGGATTTTATTTAATATTGTTCGCAAAAATTATTAATTATTTAATATAGAAAAATGTTTAGTACGCGCGCACGGCAAACTTTAGGTACTTTTTCTAATATTAAGAATTTCCTTTAGTTACTTTTACTTCTTTTGTTTGTTCATTTCGGTTACTCAGATATTTTATCTAATAATAAATCTCCACTTATTATTCTTTTTTAACTTATTTTAATTATTTAGGCTTATGTTTTCTTACTTATTCTATTGAAAACCGAAAATAATTTCATAAATATATTTAATACATAATCGTATAGTTCATGCGGGCGTAGCCGCGTCCGGGCCCACTAGTTAACAATAAATAAATGTCTAGAAAATATAAATTGGTCCGAAATACCTACTAAAACTTGGTACGGTACAACAAAAAAAAATGATTATCCCAGCTTGTCTCGATGATAAGCTTTACAAGAAGCTTAGACCCGCATCAAAGGCTTTACTGATGCTAAAGGATGTTTCTACCTCTCTCCGGTTGTAGTGGTACCCGTTCCATCGGACTCAGGGAGGATAGAGTGCACCTGTGTTTGCGCACACACAGTCGTTACAAACGTTTTGTGTACTATAAAATATCCTGCGCAAATGACTTGGCTCTGACAATGGACCCCGATTGCTAACAATGGTCCTGCAGCGATGGACAAAGGTAGAGAGGTTTAGCCGTGATGCCGGCTAGGCTTTGTCTGATGTCTGCACGTAGGCGGCCTCGGGAAGGTGGTCGTTCTGCATTGCCTTGGGTTAACGGTGTGATTCGGCAGCTCCCAGGGTGACGTAGCAGCCCTATTCAGGGAGGCCCTGCTACCCCCAATTCGGGGAGGGGACTAGAAAAGCTGTCCTAAAAAAGGCTTATCCCACTATATTTTAGAGGTAGTAACAACGGCTGTCTCTGCATCACCCATAACGTGGTCGAAAACAATATAAACATAAAAACAACCATAAAATCCTTAATATGACTTTCGCAGCGTAGATGTGCGCACCCTTATTGACAACGAAGCAAACTTGTGTCCACCCAGAAACAGCCCTCGTGTCCCGTGAGCTCAGGCGCTACAATGTTGATTTAGCTACTCTCAGTGAGACACATTTGCCTGATGAAGGAGAAAGAGTGGGACGCCGGGGTGGTTATACTTTTTTCTGGAAAGCTACTTCATCGTCCAAACCAAGAAGATCTGGTGTCGGCTTTGCTATCAAAAATAGTATCACTTCTAAATTGGAGGAACATTCGATTCACATCTCGGATCGTGTAACCACACTACACCTGCATCTGGACAATAACAATTATGTAAATGTGATCAGTGTGTATGCGCCGACGTTAGACAAGGATGATACAATAAAGGCTAGATTTTATGAGAAAGTCACGCAGGCTCTTTCTAAAGTACCTCCTGGAGAACAGATCCTTCTAATGGGCGACTTTAACGCACGTGTCAGTCGCGATTTTGAATCTTGGCCCAATGTCTTAGGAAGACACGGCGTCGGAAATATATATAGTAATGGGCAACTTCTTCTGTCGTTGTGTGCCCAATTTGCACTAGCCATTACCAACACCATGTTCAGACTTCCTGCTAGGTATAAAACCACATGGATGCATCCGAGATCGAAGCACTGGCATCTGATTGACTATATAATGGTTCGTCAAAAAAATATCTCCCAGGTGCACATTACTCGCGTTATGCGCAACTCTAATGCGATTTGTTATTCAGATCACCACCTCGTCATCACCAAGATAAGGCTTCGATTAAAACCTCCTCGTAAATCAGGAGGAGTTAAGCTTAAGACAATGGACATACAAAAATTACAAAGCCCAGAGTCATGCGAGATTTACGCTCAGGCAGTCAGCATTAAGCTTAAGACTATGGATATTGAGGATGGTGACTTCGTTGCTAGCACACGCTCTCGTCTAACTTAATTGCCACCGCCTCACAGATACTGGGTATTAAACCTAATAGACAGGATTGGTTCGACGACAACGATGAAATTTTGACCAAGGCCATTCAGAAACATCGAATTCTATTGCGTTGCCACCAGGACGACCATCAGGTAAGGCAGGTTAAGCAGGTTGGCGATGGCCTATGGAGATATGTGCGAGAAATAAAAGACAAGTGGTGGCGTGATAAAGCAGAACGCATACAGTGGCTCGCAGATACTAATCACTTTGAATTTTTGTATGATGAGACCCGCAAACTTATGGCGTTAGCCCTCTTACTAGAGTGCCCTTGAAATCTCTCGATGGCACACTTTTGTTAACACTTTTATTGAGACAATTGCAGCTGATCGGCCTAAATGGAGACGCATTCTAAGCATCAAGGTGTCGGAGTTTGAAATAAAACGATGACATGAGCTCAATCTTAGACGCGACGAGCTTAAGGCCCGGGTACCTGAGGCTATTGATTATAATTATTTGGGGAGAGTGCTGACATGTAGTGAATGTGGCCGAACTTTTTCTGCTAAAGTCGGTTATGTCAGTCACATTAGAGCTCATCAACGAAGCTCTTATTAGCCAGATGTCAGTCGATGTGGCCAAAAACTGTCAGGAACTTATCATCATCACTTATTTTACATGTAATAATATAACAATTATTAATGTAGATCTTTTAAGCCTCATTAAGTTCTTGTGCATTATATACTGTCAAATATTTAGATAAATTAAATCGAATGACATCGTGTTGATTGAGATAAAATTATATATTTGTATAAAATATATACTGTTATCTTATATGTAAAGTTATAAAACATATATTACTTATATACATGATATAAAACTTATATACGATAAATTATAATAAATTGTTATATATACTAAATTATTAAAATTTATACAAAATACAAACAAAACCACTATTCTCATATAGTTTAAAAATGCGTTCAGTATTTATGCAATGTCACGAATAGTCATCGTCATTTTTTGATATCTTAAATTTATATTTTTATCATATTTGATATCAATATTGTTTAAATATTTAATGACTTTGCGTTTCGATCTTCGTACAACGTGATGTTGGCGAAGTAATTAGTGCGCAATTAGCATGTCCAGAACGAACAAGAATGTGGAAGAACAGAACAGACTTTACTTAATATACCAGTCTCGAGTATCCGTAAGGGAGTTTAAATGAGTCTAGCATCTTATTCCATATACTGTATTATTTTAATATGTACAGAGAAACAAGTATTAAATTATTAACCTATTTACATGATTACTTGTTATAAAATTGGGATTTCTATGTCTTATTTTACTTGTATTAGTTTAAATTAATAAATAAAAATAACAACCCGGATATACACTACCTATACAGTTAAGATCATATGATTCACGTGACAAAAATATAAAGATAATCTAAATTAGGCGATAATTATTAATTAATTTATCTATTCACAAAGTTTATCGTTTTTAGGGTTTCGGTATCTCAAAAATAAAAGAAAAACTCTTATAGGATCAATGTTTTGTGTGTTTGTCCAGACCATTTATTTTGAGATCAAGCTGAAAATAATACCAAATATTCAGGTCTAAAGTCTCCCAGAACACAGAAAAGTGAATAAATTAAAAAATTCGAGCATTTATGTTTTGTTTTTAATGCATTTTCTATAAAATTGGCCGCATAGTCCAAACCTCTAGGCTGCTTTCCTTAGAACCTAAAATTATGAAATTTGGCACCAAGTGAGAACTTAGAAATTCACTTTGAATATTTATTTTATTCCAATACATGCAGGCTTTTATTTATATTGAATTTTTCTTCATTAAACCTGTTATCTATTTCTTCACTTTTCGGTACTTTGTCATCGTGATTTTTGATTTGTTTGGATTCCTTTTTAATTTGTATGTACAACCATCTGCAACAATACAATATACAATTACTTATCATTTACGTGCCCGAATAAATTTATTTATTGTATTAATTTATTTATTATTTATTGTATCTATGTTTGTATAATTATGATATAATTTAACGTATATTGCAGGAGTAAATCGCTATGAACAATGAGAACGATAAATTTGGGTTCAAATGTTATTCGGTTTGTTAAGCCACCTCGCACCTAGCGCACTATTTCTGAGGAACAGTTAAATTAGGAACCTCCATTTTTAACTTCATGCTATGTGCTGGCACCAATCAGGGTAGGCAAAAGGAACCTGGGAACCGAGTGTTAAAACATTCCGTTCACACTACGACACTGCCGTTCCCCACTTCTCACCGATTTCTGGAGCCGATTGCGTGAGTGAAGGAATTCAACGCCGTACTATTAAAAAATACTAATGTTATAACAGAAACTTAATAATAAAAAGTGGAAGCACAAAAACATTAACAAACATTTATTATGGGAATAAATAAAATATATACATTAAGATCAAAACTGCTGGTATGTTCAGGGCAGTGCTACAGTAATAAATGGCGCCGGCGTCAAATTTCAGCGTCACCATGTATATCCAGGAATATATAGGCCCGAACACCATCGATGTTAGGACTTCCATCAAATTAAATACTGATATCATTTTACCTGCAAGTAATATCGTTATCGTTAGCAACGCTGTTCTCCCCAAATTCGAGACATTATGGCTTTAGTGGCGAAACTCTACGCCACACGCCACGATGGAATATGTATATTAATATCATTATATGAAGGAAATAAACGATTAATTACGACGAAACGAAACGACATTCGAAATGTTGCACTTTTAGTACAAAATTTAATGTCGTATTTTGTTTTATCAGAGTGGGCTAATGCGAGTCATCTATATATATAAAAGGACTTGTCCTCACTGACTGAGGTAAGACGCACGCACAGCCGTAACCGCTGATGGTAGAAACATGAAATTTGGACAGATGTTTACTTTCATAATCTGGACATCCACTAAGAAGGGATTTTGAAAAATTTTAACCCTAAAGGGGTAAAATAGGGGTTCAAAGTTTGTATGGAAAAAAATTTAAATCGGCACCGATTTTTATAAAATTTGAAATTTAGATTTTTAAAAGTATTTAATTGAACACGTGTTTCATCGTTTTCTAGAATTCTCCCTCTAAGGGTGCAAATAAAGGGTTGAAAGTTTGTATGGAAAAATTCTTAAATCGCCACCGATTTTTATAAAATTTAATATTTAGACTCTTAAAAATATTTAATTGAACATGTGTTTCATGGTTTTCTAGAATACAACCCCTAAGGGTACAAATAAGGGGTTGAAAGTTTGTATGGAAAAATCTTAAAATCGCAACCGATTTTTATAAAATTTGAAATTTAGACTCTTAAAAATATTTAATCAAACACATGTTTCATGGGTTATTAGAATTCGCCCCTAAATACGCAAGCGAAGCTGCGCGCATCCGCTACTTTAGATATAAAATAAATTCCTCTAAACGGGGAGATTGAATCCTGTACCACTGGATTAAAGGCCAAAGACTATGCGGCACCACGATCAGCTTTAATATGTACGTTATTACTTACCTAATTCATCACTTGTCACCATTTTAGATGATATCGATCTCAGCGCTGTGAACGCCGTTGCATTAAACATTTCAATGGCAACAGCTGGAAAACGGAATTCAATAAATACAATCTTTAAATTTATTAAAATATGCATTTTATATAGTACGTACAAGTATAAATAAATATACGTATCCTCAGCTTTTCCCCACATTACAAAGTATTAAGAGAGAACAGTGAAGATAAGATATCATGTCGATGTATCTTTTTAACCAGAGCAAGTTAATGAAAATAAATTAAATAAAATCATTTTCCCGAATGGATATCGAGCTTACGACCATTGTATAGTAACACGCTGTTTCACTGCGCCACAATGCCCTCAAACTTTCCAGTAACCTATTTGGTAATATATGAATTATATGAATTAATTATATAAATCTTTTATATATTATAATTTCAGAATTAAAATTACTTAAATCATTTACCAAGATATAATTCTAAAGAATTTCTAGCAAACGCTGTACAAAGTGCTCCAACTATCTTACTAGTGATTGATATAAGGCCAAGAGTTGCGTCTTCCCATTTTAGCCTTCGACTGAATAGGCTTATAGAAATGATGGCACCTGAAATTTAAGTAAATTATACATTTTTTATCTATATTATGGACAACATTTAGGAGCTTAGTGAATATAATGTATAATAATTCTATTCTAATATTATGAAACAAATAATTTGTTTGGTTGAATGCGCTAATCTCAGAAACCACGTGTTTTAATTGGATTTGTTTCTGAAGATTCATTTACGGAGGCTATCTATATTACATCAATTTAATTGTTTTGTTCTATTCTATTGTACCTGTGTTTACCTCAGACACTTATGCTTAATATGTCGTTGGTCATATACAACTCTTAATTATTTATTTTTGTTCGCGTGGGCAAAGTCGCAAGTAACATCTATTTAGTTATAAAACAATACTCCATCTATATATAGGCGTAGTAATGGATTAAAAGCCAAACCAGATGTTCGTTACATTATAAGCATGAAAGTTCCTGTGCACTTACACCCAACACCGGTAAATACTTTTAGGGAATACCTCTATAGGTAGTTCTAACTTTAGGGAAATTATAAAGCTCAATTTTTCTACTTCTTTTCTAATTAAAAAACAGGTTTAATGAAAATATATGTTAGGTGATGTAATCTAACGCCGCGTATTATCTAACCAGACTGGTAAAAATATATGGAATGGAAGCCAAGCATCATATTTAAAAAAATCCCATTGGCGCACTCACTATCCTATTATATATATTATATTTTTTAATATTTACAACATTTTGAAAGAAATATTTCACATGAAAAATGTATTCATAACGGTATTTAAACATTTTAGATCTGCTAACAGACAAACACAAAAAATATTTTTTAACAAAAATCAACAATATACATACGTATATAAAACTGCACTCACCTAGAGAGTGTATGCAGATGTAGAATGTATTATAAAAGCTGTATTTGAGCGCATCCCAGTTAAAACGGTAACGAGTGAAGAGGTACCGTACAGTGTATTCACCTGAAAAATTGCTTTAACATCTTATATTTAAGTAAATTCTATATATATAGGCTTTCAAATATTTATTATTTTTTATAAAAAAAATATGGTTGCCTGTAAAATCAGATTACGGACGATATTTTACGTGATAACGTCATAAGAAAACATTGATGAAAATAACGATACTTTTATGAATTGAAATGAATTATCATTATTTTGTGTAATACAATGAATTGAAAATAACAGCTTTTTCGATACATTAACATTTATTTACAATCGTTAATTCAAAATATTTTTTATTTAAAACTAAGAATACTACTTAATTACAAGTATGTAATTTTCTTTTATTATTATTACATTTTTATTTTTATTCCTCACTTCGGAATGAAAACTTTTTTTAGAAAACATATGAAAATAACGTTGCGGAATTTGAACACGCGCCATTACCAGAAGTCGTGTTTTCTATAAGAATATTAGTATTCATTATTATTTAGAAAAATTTCAACAATTTTATTCCTATTTTTACTTTTAATTAAAATTTACATACCATAACTTGGACCGTAAATAAAGGCAATGGAGACTAAAATCAAAATGGATTTTGTTCGACGTTTATTTGGCCCCTTTTTGAACGCTACAGTTACAGTGTCTTTCACATGTTTTATATCGAAAAACGATTTCAGAAATCCCATTACATTAGATTCATCCTAAAACAACAGTTAATTTAAATTTTGTAGTTATTTTTTGAATAACGTATACCAATAGACTTAGCGCCTTAATGGCGCAGTTAGCACGTTCTTGAGCATTCTGGGTTTGATTTTTATTCAGTTAAAAATAATATTTTATGTTTTGGCAGTGGACAACGGAGTAGATCTAGGTTCTCTATTGAGAGAACCTAGATCTACTCCGTTGTCCATGTCAATCCATGGTCATTGGACCAAACAGTAAAACAGCACTAGTACCCATAGTCGAACAGAACTAAATAAATTACTACTCACCCCTTTTTTATGAGATTTCGGTCGTTCTGGATCTTTTATATAAAAATATCCGTGGAACAAACTAAAACAAAACAACAGCGAGCTTATTGAAAACACTCCGTAATAACCGACATGTTTTAAAAGGATGCCACTGAGCGCCGTTCCGATAGGACTTCCAACAGTCAAACAAAGATTAGCTATACCAACTCTAAATGTCCGTGTCTCTTCACTTGATATTTCGCTAATGTAACTAAAAGCTCCCATATATGTTGTAACCCATCCTCCAGTTATTGCTGGTAAGAAAGCTTCAAAGAACATAGTTATTTGTACTGGTATTTCATAGAAATAGTACGCATTGAGTATATTGCTTAAGCACATGAGTAAATCTCCAACTATCGGCAGTAAGATACATATTTTTCGTTTTCCAGTCCTGTCACTCCACGCTCCTACGAATAATATTAGCAAACTGGGAATTGCTGTCAAAATTATATTCTTCCATGCTTCCATAGAAGCGATGAGCTCTTGTACCATCAGTTCCTGCCTTTGATACCTGTCTCCTTCTTTTGCTATAAGTGCATCGCAGACACTGTCTCCATATTTTAAATTTACACGACATGCTTTATCAAGATTTAGGTTTTGGGTAGCCAACCTTGCTAGAACACCAGGAACTACGTAAGATATTAAAACTGGTTCTAAAGTTATATTATCTTTTATGTATATAATTTTTTCTTTTAATGATTTTTTCTTTTCTACTTTCTGCTCTTTCAAAGGCTCTTCTTCTTTGGTTGCCATTTTGGTCTATATGATGAATTACCTGCGTACATTAGAATTAAATGTATTTGTTGGTTTCTAGATAACGAAACATTATCAACAGTCAAATATACTTAAATTTGAGGCGTTGTTATCAATGTTGGCATAATATCTTGTTTTCTCTTGTGCATTTGTTATTTAATAAATAAAAATTAAAATGAACTATAATTATTCAGTAATTAAGAAGAAATTATTAAAATAAACCTAAACTACATGATTTAAAATTTTTCATACGCTAAGGGGAAGAAAGTTGTTGAGAAACGCCTCGAGCCTCTTGAACGATTTCTAAATATTTTTCTTTCGTAGGGCTCAGTACCAAGGAAAAAACCGAAAACTTTATAGAATTACTTTGTCGTTCGTCTGTCCGTTTGTCAAGACAATTTATTTGAAGATCGCATGGAAATGAAGCTAAAATCATATATTCTGATCTACCCTTCCTTGAAGCCCAAAATAATCGATCTTCTAGGTTTACGCAATTAAAACATACGAGAATTTATGCATTGCTTAATTTCCCGTAGAGCTTCAATTATGAAATTGCGCAAAAAGTAAGTCAGATTATCGTTTATTCGTACTGCAAGTCCTGCAGAACAAAAAAAGGAAAAATCCGAAAATGAAAATTTATATTTATATTAATAAAACTATAAGCTTATAATTTTAGTTAATTTCATACAAACTGAGTGTATTTGGTGAGTGCACAGGACGGGCGTATGCAAACTGAAGTTAGTCAACTTTATAAGTTGTATTTCCCGTTGACCTACTGACTGAATCCTCGGTGGGCGATTCCCAATCGTAATTGACCAGTGTGCTCTTTACGTTTTTAAATTATTGTAATTGTATTTTTCTCTTTGTCCATCATAATGTTCGAAATTGCAAAAAATACCTAACTGGTTGAAGTTAGTTAAACGTAAGCGTTATACAATAAAAGGGCTCTAGCACTTACAAAATTTTAAAAACTACATTTAATAAGTGGCTAACGCTGCCTTTTATTAGTGTTGTAAGTCATTAGTGAAATAATTTTAAAAATAAGATTATCAATAAGTACAACACGCTATGTACAATTAGTTTTGCCTTTTTGATTATATTAAATATTGCGCCAAAAAACTTAAAGCCTTTCTTTGTCTATCGTCGCGTCGCGTCGGTTCAGTTACACAGAGTCAATACAAATAATTGCTCACATATTTATAAAAACTATCCATACCTATATTATAAATTCGAAAGTAAATCTGTCTGTCTGTCTTTTACGCAATCAGGGCCAAACCGCTGATTTAATTGTGTTAAAATACACATATAAAGATACTTGAGGGAACGTAGGATACTTTTTTTTCTCATATTTGTAATATTATCGATATATACCAATATATTAAAATACTTATTAATTTGATGTGCAATTTATTCCGTCATGTTAAAATAACAGTCGCTATGCGACCGTTGCTAAGGAACGATTTGCAAATATGTCATTAGAAAACTATTGAAAACTGAAAATAATTTCATTAATATATTTAATAAATATTCGTATAGTTCAAGCGGGCGTAACCGCGTTCGGGTCCACCAGTTATAAATATAAAGTAACATTTTTATAAGTAACATTTAGTTATATAAATTTAAAAAAACATGATAATAACATATTATCTAAGTACCTACCTTACGATAAATATGAATATTTTACTTTTAATATTTCGACGTTTCTAAAATTTGCTATCAGTTTCTTGGCAGGCGTGATTTATATTTTAATTAATATCAACGTCTGACAATCCTTAGATTTGTTGCAAACAAAACGAAAGCTTATTTTGGAATAAATTTTAAGATTATATTTCAGTTTTCATTAGGCTATAGCTATTATATATTCGGCGGAAAGTCAGGAACGAAAGTGTCTTATCTTCGAACGGAGTGTCTTAACACTAAGTTTCAAGGTTCCCTCTGCCTACTCTAAATAAAAGCTATAATAAAATTAGAGTATTAACGTGATAGTTAGGCGTTTGATCCCTACTCGGGGGAATTAACAAAACAACAAAAATAGCACGAATGCCCTCTAATTTGGGCGAAAAGCCGAGATTGGAGTGTTTTGACACTGTTCTATTTGAATCTAGTCTCGCGTATATTCTACGAGCATATTGGGTCAAATCTTACTTGATATGCAATTATATACAAGTATTTTTTCAGTTAGTTACACAGAATGCAGGTGTTAAATGGAAAACGTAGTCATGTCGCTTAGTTCCCTCGACTCGACATAGGAGATAGAAGATAAAAAGTAAATGAAAAAGTACTCACTCAAATTAATTAACTGAATAGCCAAAAAAATCTTCTATGATTATATTAATCTTCCATTATAATACAAATAGATAAGCTTCGCAACGTAATATCGTTCTTACAGGTTTCTCTTTCCGGTTACAAAACCGTAGGTAACCAACGGTCGGAAATCCTCACGTGAACGTTTCCCTAATACGTATAATTTTGCTGTAATTCCTATAGCTCTCGCGCCAAAGGGACGCTTAAACTGACTGGGATGTCACTTTTCTCATATTGTTATATCCAAGTGGTCTATAATAGAATTATCGTTTTTATCTGGATTGCAATATAAATAACTCTTTGTTTGTATTTATTTCATTTATGTTATTATTACGTTATAAGCTACATGGACTAGTTACAGCAGTAATTCAATATTGGTTTTTACTGTACTGATACAGATTTGATAAGTATGCGATCATACTTATTATGATTATTTATGTTTTAGAGATAAAACGGAGAATGCATTACATATTTAAACTTAACTATTAATAAACTTTAAAGGTGTTTCCTAGTATTAATTTTTAATCTTAAAAAATGATAGACGCAATCGTCAGGAGCACAAGCATGTGACTCTAACAGCGACGATTGTAGGTTCAATTCTCAATCGGGAGAATGAGTTATTTAATATCAAACCGCATCATGAAATCATCAGAAAAATGGGGAACGTAAGTCTCACGCCGTTTTGTAATAGTGAACCGAGTCTTAATACTAGGTTCCTAAGTTCCCTCTGCCTATTCTACTATGTACGGGATACGTAAGCGTGAAGCTTAAAACTATCACATTTAAAAATATTATGAAAATATTTTTGTATTTTGTGACATTTATTTTGCATTTCTGCATAAGCCAGGCCAAATCTAAAATTCCACGCCTAGATACATGTATAAAATAATTATAAAAAAGACAATTATCATGTTATAATATGTTCTATAATAATAATGTTCTATAATAATATATGTTTAAAAAAAAAAAAGACTGTCGGTAGGGGTCTCACCCAACCCCTTTAGTATAAGCTCTAGATATAAGTACAATTTAAATTGTCCCAAAATTAAGTATGCCACATTAAAATAACTTTCTTAAAATAAAAAAAGGCACGGGCAACTATGCGCCCGTGGATGTAGCTTTCAAAATAAAAAAAAAACACATTTATTTTGAGGATATCACTTTCACTATCTAATTTATAGATATATTGTTGAATATAATTAATAAACATATATTATGTTAATATTTACACCTACATATATATGTACGTATATATGTACGGCACGTTGCGTATCTTATTACTAATAAGGGAAATTCAATCTTAGGCTTTGTGATAATCAAACCAGGACTAATGTTATATTATATGTATAGACATATATTATATTTGATATGAGTCTTTTAGTTGCATCACACTGCATGAAATCCAACATGGGAACCTCGTGTAAATACTCTCCACTCTCATTAAGATACATCCGCATTTAATTTTCCGCTGAACTCTCGAGGATTTGTGTGTTGATTGGCAGAACACAACGCCGCGCCATACATCGTTACCAGAGCGAGGAAATAAAACCATGAAATATTCATCCCCCGATTGGGAATTGCACCCATAACCGTCATGTTTACAGCTGCCCCATGATGGATGCTATATATGTAAAGATCAGACATAAAATAAAAGAATAAAAAAAACCAACATATCTGTCTTCGATAGTTTATTCAACATTTTCAAAACAATAGGAATTCACAATACCCTTGAGCAAAACAATAAACAGCGGAAATCCTCTTGTATAAAATTTGTATTTAAATTAACTAAACATCTATACTAAAGGCTTAATTTAAACGAATAATATTGTAAATAAGTTGAATTAGTGTTCTAATAATATTAACTCGTATTTTACATACTCTGAATCCTGTTTTTTTTTTTCAATGAATTACTTATTTAAATATTGTCTACACCTTACAATTATCTTTAGCCTGTACTCGGCTTGTTGTATATTCTAAATACAGCATTAAATGCTTAACTTTGTACAAGTTTGACAAGTAGTAAACACTGACGCAGTGGTGTACTAAAATATATAAATTTTAGTGACTTCACTAAATATATATATTTAGTGGAGTCATGTAGGGAAACACCTAATAGTTTTATAACTGTGTATTTCATTTGGCAACAAAAAAATAAATATATATTACTACTAATTGATTGTTATTTTTTTACTTAGTACTTCTTTATTTTATATAAAGTGAAAAGGATCTCGTATATGTTCACATTCGTAAGGAATACTTTTCAGTCTGGTAATAACTAATAAAAAAAAATTGTTTACACCAACACGACTTCCAATTGGATCAACATGTAATCGCGACGTTTGTGGGTCCAATTTTGTCTGGCTCTGGTAACAAGACAAACTGCGGCGTTGAGTTCCGCCACTCAATATGCAATGTCTCATGAAAGTGGTGTTTTAACACTAGGTCTCCTCTGCATACCTTGATATATGCGGAATACAGAGTGTAGGAAGACAAAATACAAACAAATATTATATTAAAATTAACGGTGACATTTTGATTATACCTACTACCATTACAGTTTTTCTTTCAATAATAATTGTTTTATTTAACAATACACATATGTTCAAATGGAACTTTTTACTTTTGAATTCTTTTTTTACATATAACCTTATTTTTTAAAGAACAAAATGTACAATCAAATACACAAATACGTTTACAATAATTATTTTTCAATGCATTTTTATGTAATCCATTGTACATTAGTCACATATAAAGAGATCTCTACGTATTTATCATCTACACATCACATGACGAAACGTTTAATTTATTTTACAATATTATAGACTATATAGTATGTTACATAGTTATTTACAAAGTTGATTATTTAGGCATTACTGTTTTACACCTCGACTGGGATATAAGTTGCTATAATAAGTGATAGTCTAAGATTCATATTCGTTGTGGGAAACGGAAGCAGGCTTATACATCGACTCAAATATCTTCAAAAAATCATAAAAATGATAGTTTTTATTTCGTGTTTGGAGGAATTATAGTCATATTTTTTGCTATATGAACCTGAAAAAAAGTACACAAGATATAATCCTCTTTCCTGTAATTGGACATTTTTTTTTCAGAATGGATTTTATAAATATAGCTAAAAGAAATCATATAAAGGCATATCTACGTAAAGGCTATCTACGTACTATTAAAACCAATAATCGAAAAATTGGGGTAAAATTGTATTATTATGATCGACTAGAAGTTGACTCCTTCACCCAATTCAAAGTTACAAAAAAAAATATGAACAGGCCTATTTTTTTTTATACATTAGAATTTATTAAATTCTAATTGAATGATATTTTAGTACAGTAATGTATTTAGGCTTTCTAGCACGTGTTAATATTGCAATTTAATGTTTGTTTGTATGTTTATTCACAATTTTCTCGCCAACGGTACCTGACGATAATTGACAGGCATTTTGAATCGGTTTAATTTTTTAAATTACTTTTAAGTATATTTAATTTTGGGATGAATAATATTTAGGTAGGTAAAATTAAAAGTATTATAATATCTATCGGAAATAACAGTATGTTCAACATAAATATATATATCTTTTCGTACAGTCGTGTTCTTATTCATTTCCATATTTATAATATTTAGTAATTTAATATATTCCTACAATACATTATATAACTAAATTACATACACTTTTCATTTTTTTATTAATAATTTATCTTTCGTCTAAATATCAAAACCGGTTCCTTTTTTTGGACAAATATCATAGTAATTTGAGAAACCTAATACATATATTAATGTAAGTATGGGATATTAGAAAATAAAATGATGAAAGCAAGGTCAATTTTTTTAAGCTACAAAGAAAAAATGTGAAAAAAAAAGGAAAAAATTAAAACATGTTTTTTTTAAAGTAAGTCCAATGATAATCTTATTTGACAATACATATTTTTCAAATAAATATAAAACAGATAGTTGATTAGAATAAATTAATACAATACTGACATTTTGTCACAGATATACATATTAAATCTTGCTATATACAAACGCCTAATTGCAGGCCTGACATCATCGTAGGAATACTCTGAAACAAAAATAAAACGTTTATGAAATATATGGCCGAGGTAGCGCAGTGGGAGAGGGTCAGCGTCCGATTATAAATTGGACGCGAACTTTGCACTCTGGTATGGTGGGCTTGAGACTTCAATGATCATAATTTATGAGTGGGTTCGAGGTGGTAGATACTATCACCCCGTTCTGCAGGAATGCAGGGTAGTACGCGAGGCAATTAAGAAATCATTGGCGGTAGTTTGATATAATAATTATATAATCTTAAATATACGCGATTAATCCGGTTAAAATATTTCAAATTAAAAAATGTAATAATCGTGAAAATAAAAACTTATTATAATAAAAAATTGTGTAATGCTCTATATTAGAATTACTTGACGATTTTCTGGAGGTGGACGTTAATGGATGCAGCACAGCATGGATTTAAAGCAGGTACTGTCGAATTTAAGTATAATATACCTACAACTATTATTAGTTCCAATAAAGATTTTTTTATTCCATGCTCTGAAAAGTAATAAGGAGATTTCTCAAATTTGAGGCGGAAATCTCAAAACGGAGTGTATTAACACCAAGTACCTGTAGTGATATAGTGTAGTGATATAGCGTACAGCTGAAACAATCAAGATGGCTACGTGGCTAGTGTTCACATACTTGACACTTATATACACAATAGATTTAACGGATAAGTTTGTAACTTCCATATTCTGCAATGTATTTAGTAACTTTAAAGTTTGATAATATTTCGGTGAACTGCATTATCTAAGTTCAGTTTCTAAGATTAGCCAGTTTCCAAGATTATTAGATTATTTTCATATATTTCAAAGTTTATTAAATAAGTAAAAATGTAGTGACAGGTGGGTTTTTTTTGTCTTCGTATGTAATTTACATAGTTTCATAATATCTATATGTGTGCGTTATGTGGTGTTATAAAATATCATATTAAATTTCACCTTAACATCTCCGAAAGGCTAAGTATCGAGCAAGCCGTGACCAGAAGAACGGAAGCTGCTACAGAACCTGGGGACAAAAATACATTGTACTTTATAGATTAGTTTGATAAACATATATTTATTTAAAATAACAGACGGCGTTAAGTTTCGCCATTCAAAACACTTGGCACTGGGTTCTCTCTGCACCTTCTATATGCGGGATAAAGCGTGAAGCCTATTTCCATTTGGTCAATAAATTGTCTGTTCACAAATTATGTATGTTTATAAAAAAACACTGTAAATCGGTAAACAATTTGCAGGCGCTTCATTTCAATTATAATAGAAGTAAAAAAAACCACTTTAAACTAATAAAGCTTATGTTGATTTCAAGGCGCTACTAAATATTTATAGTATGATAAAACCGCAAAAAATATTTACATTGAAAAAGTACATATATAACAAAAGTATATAACATTTATATTTCTATAATGTGGTAAAATGAATGAAGGAAGACTGTTCAAAGCAATAAGCGCATTAATAATTATTTAAGTAATACTAGCGTGCCCGGAGAAGAAATATAGTAATAAAAATATGTCTTTTTTAGTCATTAAAACGTAATGAGACCGTTGGGTGCCAGTAGTGGGTTTCATGTCCAGTTAGGAGAATAAATTATTTTCATTTCTTCGCTATGGTACCAAGGCAAAGGTATCACAAGCAATGTTTCGAAAATTCGGCAGAAGGAATGTAGTGTCTTAACTATAGGTTCCCAATATATATGGAATACAACGTGAAGCTGACAAAAAATGATTTGAATGAACCATATTTCATTTCAAACCACATTTGTTCGAAATTCGGGAAAAAATGAGATTATCGAAACAATTAAAACCCACTCAGACAGGGTTGCAGGCAACGATTAGTGAAACATATGAAATACTATAGCAAATATAAAAATACTAGCGGACGCACGCAGCTTCGCTTACTTATTTAGGGGTGAATTCTAATAAACCATGAAATATGTGTTCAATTAAATACTTTTAAGAGTCTGAATTTCAAATTTTATAATAATCAGTGGCGATTTAACGATTTTTCCATACAAACTTTCACACCCTTATTTGCACCCTTAGGGAGAGAATTCTAGAAAACGATGAAACACCTGTTCAATTAAATACTTTTAGAAGTCCAAATTTCAAATTTTATAAAAATCGTTGCCGATTTAAATTCTTTTCAATACAAACTTTCAACCCCTATTTCACCCCTTTAGGATTAAAAGTTTACAAAATCCCTTCTTAGTGGATGTCCAGATTACGAAAGTAAACATCTGTCCAAATTTTTCGTTTCTACCATCGGCAGTTACGGCTGTGCGTGCGTCTTACCTCAGTCAGTGAGGACAAGTCCTTTTATATATATAGATATTAAATATGCGCCGTATAAGCAAATTACCCATCCAAATAAAGAAAACAATCTTATTATTTCTTAATGTACATCACATTCGCTCTATTTAACGAGAAAGTGACTTCCGAGACGCTGTACAAATAACAAATGTTGTTTTATGATAAAGACAAATAATAAAGGAATACGCTGTATTCGCTAATAATAATAAATACTGTTTTAAGCCTTATCTGCTGGACAAGCAAACTGTGTAAATAAGTGTTTGCGGTTGTATCTCGGCCAGTACTTATATTACATTGTAGAGGCCTTCGTAGAACAGGGACATGAGCATGCACTGTAAACGCGACGGTTGAGGGTTCGATATCTACTGGGACGGAATGAAATATTTCCTTGATCTGATAACGAGCGCAAAGCGTGGCGTTGAGTTTCGCCACTCAACACGCAATGCCTCGGAAATTCGGTGGCAAGTTGGGAACGGCAGTGTCTTAATGAGAAGACAGGTCTTAATGAGAGTGTCTTTACACTAAGTTCTCAAATTTGCTCTGTCTACCCTAGCATATGCGGTATAATTTTATTTTGGATAATTACGTGAAAAAAGAGTAGAGAAACCGATGACCGATTAACACTCAGGGAAGCGAATTATTTCCATTACCCAAGAGATTTATTCTTGTAGAATATACTAGTGGAGTGCAGTAAAGCTTCTGTATATGAATATTACTTAATAAAGAATTTTGTAGGACAATCTTATTCACAACTAAACGCGAAAGGCGATTATAATGAAAATAGTGAAATAAGATTCTTTAATAATTCTAAATGAAATTCAAATAAGTCTAAAACCGTCCTAACCTTGGTGACCTAAGCAATTGTCACCTTGGCTAAAGCTAAACACATAAATAATACAACGCAATAACAACACAGTCAGCTAACTGCGGCGTGCCACTGTTATTGCTTCCATCCAACCCCCCCACTAGACCATCCGAGCCCCCAACAGGACCACCCAAGACCCCCTAAACACCCCCTTTTCTAATGCGACATTCTTACGTGACAACGATTTATCCAACATGTATTGTTCCCTTTAATTTATCGCCGTTTAAATTTGCCGAATTATATTCGAGTTGAGTTCAAACAAAAAATAATTTCGCTTGGAGCGTGATTGTGTCATGCGAATGGGAAACAGAATTTTCCAAATGGAGGTGAATTTTGTGGTAAGCGTTTGTGAGTGTAATAATCTAAAGTACGTATTTTACTGAACGATTTAAATTTTTCTTTTTGTATTGTTATTTGGGAAATTTAAATTTCGTGTTATCCCACGATTTTGGTTAGTTAATAATCTTTGGTTAGAAATATTTAAGTAGAAAATTAAAATAAAATATATTAATCGTGTCAAATAAAAATAAAAATTGTCATATTTACATAAATAACTAAAGCGTGCCCATTCAGTTAACAAAAGCAATTGCATTTGATTAACTAACTATACAATACAAAATAGGTGGACTCTGGAAATATAGTGTTAAGACGCGTAGGTTCGTTGACCTTACTGTACGTATAGTATACGAAGTCTCGTAATATGCACGAGTGATCAGTGGGCATAACAAAAATATATTTCCTCTATCGTCGTACGTGACGCCACGCTGCTGAAACGAAACAAAGATTTAAATATTCATACACTGTATATATTCAGGTTTATTGCTCAAAGTGCAATTTTTTGTATTTACTAAATATTCATTACAAATTCAATATTTTAATTGGGCAATCATATTTATTTGAAAAATCTATTAATAATTTTCGATAAAAAATGCTTAATAAATCTAAACAATCGTTGCGGTAGGGCGAAGGTTGAATTTCCACTCGGTGAAATTAGTTATTATCATCTTCTCCCTCTGATCACATGACAAAACGGGGCCTTTAGTTCTACCACCTACACGCAATTAATTTCTTTTTTTTAAATTTTGTTAACATACTTCTTTCTCTATATTCGTCTCAATATTCGAAATATAATTAAATAAGCTAATTACTCTAACAATACTTAAAACACTTCTCAGAAAATATATTTCAAGGTACAAAACAAAAAATAATCTCCTTAGAATAACAAAAATAAATACATACTCATAATAAAAGCCTTCCACATCTTAATTCTTAATAAGTCTAGTTATTACACCCACTTCCATTGTAATTGTTGCCTAATTAAAACAACGCGATAACATGATAACAATATAATAAAGTATTTCGTATTACACAGTAACCAAGGGGTGGGATCAAAAGATCTCTATTAAACGACGTTAACCTGTAAATACTCGGGTGATAATATTGTTTTATTTAAATACTTATTTGTTGTATAAAAATATGAGTCTTAATTAAAAATGTATAGATAGATTTTTTTATTTGAGGTATACACAAAATAAAAATGACACATGGAAAAAGTATCAAAAAAATGTTTTGAGAAATATACATATATCTAGTTATAAATATCCCTAAGATCCATTTCAATCGATTCTAAAAAATATTTTACCATTTTCTGCAAGCATCTAAATAATAAACAAGCAAATAAAAATACACGAATGAAAAATTGAAGATTACCAATTAAAACATTATTATATTCCTCAAAATTAACAACTGAGATAACATGAATCATAGACGTCTATGAAGTATAAAAAGGAGAATTATCTTCATTAAACACTGTCGGTCTTCATAATATTTGAATAGAATGGAGCATTCGAGGGTTAAATATAATTATAATCCTGGATAAAGGACCGGATTTGACATAATTATGCCGGTTCTTCCCCTCTGTGCACCCTGCCGACAACTTTTCCTTCTATCTGGCACTACACGCGATTTTTATGGTAATTACGCTTTTATCGTCATGTCTTAATTCAATTTTACTTTACGGAAGCCGTTAGTTACGATTAAGGTCTTTGGTGTACTTCTGTACGTTCACTTGGATTAATTTCCTTGTTCTGTATAGCTGTATTGATTTAAATGGTTTTGTTTGTTTGCCCTATTGTTTATTTATTGGTCTTAATTTCAATATTCCTAATATAATACTTACTTCTTTATTTTTTTGGAAATAAAAGCTTTGGAAGACCTAAGTAAATTAATATCTATTTTTAAGTCCCACTCACAGAGAGAACTAAAATATAACAAAGTGAACAAAAAAGTGAAATACTCTTTATTGCACACCGAATAATTAACTACAAATGTGTTTACAATGATACATAAATAAAATAGCACAATAGGCGGCCTTATTGCTAAGCCAGCTATCTCTCCCGGGCAACCCTTAGATAGAGGAGTGATCTGTGTATATATATGACGAATTCATATCATATTCTTATATTTTCTATTAGTTATTCTAAGTAGGTACCAGAAGCAGCAGCAGGTAGCAGAACAGCACAAATATTTGGTCTATCTAGTATTCGAATACGTGATGAATGAAAAGAGACGTAACTATAATAGAAAGAAAATAAAATCATGTATTTTATTTATTTTTAAATGCTATTTTGATAAACAAACTAGACATTAATTTCGTTTGGCTTTAATTTTTAAATAATGGGAATCTTATGGC
The DNA here is from genome assembly GCA_013403645.1 of Heliconius nattereri. NCBI lineage: Eukaryota > Metazoa > Arthropoda > Insecta > Lepidoptera > Nymphalidae > Heliconius > Heliconius nattereri. The sequence goes on along the minus strand of JAAIXI010000226.1, from coordinate 6,474,186 downwards.
TATCTGTCTACACTAGATGTTCGTTTATTTAAAATATATTGTTATGGAGAACGAAGATAAATATAGATTAACGTAGTAAGTAAATTTTACCATAAACAGATCGTAAAAATGAAAATATTTCAAATATAAAAAAAACCAACAACCTAGATAAGGCAATTCCCGGCTGCACTACTAAGAAATTCCACCACTGTAAGACCCCAATAGTATTAATATCCCGAAAGTAACGTCAATTTATGTAAACTTATCCCCCACTTTGCATCGCTAGCAGTTTCTAAGCTATATAAAACTAAAAGCAATTTCATAAGGCCATAATCACAAAGTTACTATCCAGTAAGAAACTCGTATGCGAAGAAAATAGATGCCAAGTTTTATTTAAAATTTAATTCGAGATAGATTTTTGGGTGGCTAAAAACTATATAATAAAACATTTTAGAATTCTTTTTATTTGTATATTTTCTTTAAATATTAATACACAATATTTTGAAACAGTATACATAGATTTATTTATATATCTTGAGCCCATGAGCTTAAAGATATACTAACCTGTGCTGTTTATATTTTAAGACAAAATTAAAATAATAAATCATAAGAGATTAAAAGCCATAGGGGGAGATGGACAGTGCCTGACGTAACCTGATGGGAGAGTGCATTACTTTTATTTCTCACAACGGAGAACTAAGATACAAGGCGCGGCGTTGAATTCCGCCAATCAATACGCAACAAATCGAATATAAACCTAATGTAGGTGGGTTAGGTAAGCCAATAAAACATGTTAGGTATATTTATTTCCTTTGCATTCTTTCTAGTTGCACGCCGTATTCCGCACATTGAAAATATGAAATATTTGATTTTTACGAATGGGAATTAAACCCACAACCCCTGGGCCACGACTGGCCTCAAACTTTTACTTTTAATTTATACATACATAATTTGTCTAATATAACTTACATAATTTTAAATCCACCATTACGCAAGTTTAAAATCCTTATTACCCATTTCACTTGTAAGACACTTAAACAAAATATGAAGCTTCTAAATTAAGCTCTGTGAAACGTTAAATGAGTGTGTTGACTTTACCTAATACGTTAAATATGAAAATTGTCACGTTACTCAAGAAACTCTAATTCTTTGACGATGGTTAATAAATACTTAACTTTGGCTGAAATATAAAAATAGAGAAAATTTATGTTAAGACACTCTGTTCCTTGTATAATATATATATAAGCTTGGCCACAAATACTCACACAATTAAAAATAACCCTAATATTACTTTTGGATTTGGAATCTGACATTTTTATACGTATTGCAGGCATTGGAGATCGATTCGTATAATTTTTTTATTTTTTTAATGGTTTTATATTAATGTGTTCCACTGACATACTGTAAAAGTTAAATAAAATAAAAATATTTAAATATTTATGGCAAGAAAAGGTATATGCACTATAAGTACATAAAGGTATAAGATTCGTATTAAATACGTAAACAAAGCTCCCAGGCTTTCTTCAGCACTGATAAATAAAAACTAAATAGTTATTACACTACAAAGGAGTCTTGTTACTGTGCATAGAGTTCAAATCACGACTTCGTTAACGTTAACAAAGAAAGCGTAGAAATTTAATTAAATTAAAAATTTTAAAATCATATTGTATTTTAGTATCACACTGCGGATTATTATTACTATCACAAAGCGCAATGATTGTGGGGTCGATTTCCGTTTGGGGAAATAAGTTATTTTCATTTCCTTAGTGACTTACGGGACTCCACGCACAATATTTATATGAAATATGGTAAGTGGAAAACGGAGTGTCTGTACCTTTAATGGGTCCCCTCTGCTTATCCTGCAATACGGGAAAAAGCGTGATGCTGCTATTTTTCCAACGTAGGTTACGCTACCCAGGTAGAGGCTAACCTACACACAATGGATAAACAAAATCCTTTCCCTCACTGAAGTGCGAGCACTACACGTGATCCTAATTTGTGTTAACTGGTACTATAAAACCTATATACTATAAGTCCTATATATATATATAACTAGTATTATAAGATTTTGGTTCAATCCCGCTCAAGACCGTACATTAATCACGAGTATTTATGCGCGTTTTAATGAGATCAGGCAAATTCTTATGTAAAGAACGGCGTATATGCACACACTGTGCTATAAATATATCATGTTACACCGTAGTGGTATAGGGTGAAAATGGATTGTGATGATTGTAGGTTCATTTAATTAAATAAGGACTAGGTATACCTATTATGTTATGTTTAAAATATTTTTTTTAAGAATTATGTTTGGTTAATAAATTTTAATGAAATTATGAAAATAAACAGTAAAAACAATCAATCATAAGAAAAATAATAAAATAGTCTGCAAAACAATTAACATAAAAAACTTGGCTGTTTAAACCATTACGGATCGAAAAACAACATTCATTCAAACAACACCACCGAAGCCAAATTCTCGAAAAATATTTCACCACAATACATTATGGCACGAATATAGGGGCCGTAAATTTCGAAGTTGCATATGAAAAAAAAAACACTTTACGCTAAAACAGGGGAATGAAAAAAGTTAGTTAGGCAAACGCAAAGACAAAAAGGAAACCGACTGCCTAATGGGTAGAAGTTCGGGAAACACTTTAGCTAAATATTCGCTAATGGAAATGGAAGGGAGCCAGCGGTGAATTGTAACGGCTGATTCGATTGTTTTTTACACGCACAATGCTTTGTGGTGCCAAGTCGTAGGGTGAGATTTTGAGCTTTCTACGCGTTAAGGAGAGACTGACTACGAAATTAGTTTAAATAATGTTTTTTGTCAATCGTAATTTGAAGTTGTGATCTTAAAATTTTGTTAAGCATTTTTGTTATAGCTTTGGCAAGATTTCATAATTTTAAGAAAATGATAAATAATTTTACTTAACACTAGAAGCGCCGCCGTCCCATTTTTGTCCCAAACGCAAGTTTGATTATATATAACTTTTTTATTTGTTAATGTATGTAGATGAAACTTTTTGACTATTACCAAATTTACACCTTTATTTAGTTGAAAGTATAAATAAATTTATAACAGTCATACTTTTTGACAAATAAATGAGATTTACCTAACCCTGGGTCATTTTTGTCCCGCCATAATTATTTTTTTATTTAAGGGTATAATTTGATATATTTTCATGTCCCGGGGACGAATTGGAGGAGAAAGGGCGATGCGGGGGCGGAAAAAAATTGAATAGTAGGTTTAGTAGTCAATCCTAAATTTTTAGGGTTCTGTTTAGGGTTTCGACACTATAAAGGGAATCAAATTAAAAGGTACTTTCAGTTAACTTGAACTTGAAACTATGAAATTTGGCAGCTAGCATCAACATGTAGTACTAGTACAGGAAAAAATCTAAAAACTATACATTTATGAATAAATAAAAAAAAAATAATAGCCTGAAAAGTGGGACAAAATTGGTGTCAATACTAAATTTTGCCGCTAGTTCAAGTGAGGTATCAGACGAAAGGATGAATAAACTAGCCTAGAATTTCAGAAAAAACACTCGATACCAAATGTGGGCAATTGTAGGGTAGGTAGAGGGAACCTGGGAACCTAGTGCTATGCACTCCGCTGGCATTTTTCGCCGAATTTTGGAGGCATTACCACGCAATGCTATAAATCATCTGTGATGTATCACTGATGAAGAATATATTAATGCATTACTTGGCCTAATAATAATATTAACTAATTTCAATAACTTACAATTTTGTAAGAGTTATTCAGTTAGTTGTTACGATCTTAAAACGTATTTGAAATATTTGATTCTTTCTTTGTGTTTCGTTTTTTGGTACTTTTATGTTTGTTAATGAATAAAAATTGATTATTAAAGATGGTCTACATATTTTACGAATTATTTTAACAATATTTTTTTTTATTTTTTCCCAACAATGAACATAATAAGTAGAATGGGACAAATGTGTCACGACGGCGGTTCAAGGGGGGTCTCAATCTTCTGCACTTCTAGTGTTAAAGTAAAACACATATTTAATAACTGCTATTCCTAGCATATTTCACCTTTGAGCGGGATTATTCTAAAATTGCATTCGCGTCATACAATTGTTAACAGCAATATTGATTATATGCATTTTTTTTGCGATCAGAACCGTGGTTATTGAAATTTCAGCTAAATTGGACACTGGGAAGTGAATCAAATTGAGGTTGCAAGATTTAATGTTTGATTGAAAAAAAATATATATACAGGGTGAGTCATATTGAACTTTCCGGTTTTGGAAGGACGTTGCACGAAGAAGGGAAGGAGTAGAAGGGTGGGGATGGTGTCATTAGACGCGCCATGACATGCAGTTTTAGTGTGAGCAATGGCTTGGTCGGGACAACATCGTGCGTTCGTAGTTGAAGAGTTTATTAAAAATGGCGGCTCCGTGATCACAACACAGCGTGCGTTCCGTTTACATTTTGCTATTGGTCGACGTGATCCCATTCCCACTGGACCAACAATCAGAAATTGGGTATCAAATTTTAGAGCAACATCATCAGCATTAAAAACAAGACCACAAGGCCGAATTAGGACGTCAACGTCAGCGGAAAACGTGGATAGAGTGCGGGCTTCAATTCAACAATCCCCTCGGCGTTCTGTTCGGAAACATGCCGCTTCACTAGGATTATCTTTCAGTAGTGTCCGCAGAATACTGCATAGAGACCTTAAATTTCACCCATACAAGATTCAGGTAGTGCAAGAATTAACAGTTAGAGACTTAGACACACGAACAAATTTATGCCGCGACATTCAGCAGATCCCCCGCACTGCTGTTTTGATCTTCAGTGATGAGGCACATTTTCACCTCGCCGGAACTGTCAACAAACAGAATTTTCGATACTGGGCTGAGAATAACCCACGAAACCTACACGAACGACCACTTCACAGCCCTCGAGTGACAGTGTGGTGCGCTATTGCAGAGTTTGGTGTGTGGGGTCCCTATTTTTTTGAAGAAGATGGTCAAGTCGTCACAGTTACCTCTGCTCGGTATTGCGACATGCTTGAAACTTTTCTGAAACCGAAATTGGAGGAATTAACGCAGAATCATGACAACGATAACATCTGGTTCCAACAAGATGGTGCTACAGCCCATACATCCAGGCGTTCAATGGAAATCCTGCGACAAATGTTTCCCGGTCATCTCATTTCTTTGCGAGGTGACGTTGGGTGGCCGCCGAGATCACCTGATTTAACCCCCTGCGATTTCTTTCTCTGGGGTTACCTGAAGGAAAAGGTGTACACGCATCGTCCCCGAACCATCGATGAACTGAAGGCTGCAATCACGGAAGAAATCAATGCTATTCCGCTGAATATGACTCGACGAGTAATGGACAACTTCCGGGAAAGGCTTCAGCAGTGTGTGGTCAATGGAGGTAGACATTTACAGGATATCATTTTTAAAACCAACTAAATTAAAACTGAATGTTATGTGCTTTCAAACAATAAAATAATTTTTACTGCATGTCGCTTTGTTTTTAATACACACCTCATTGAAATCGGAAAGTTCAATATGACTCACCCTGTATAACACAAAAAATAATAAACAAACAAAATTAGATATTGGCTGGAAAATCAGTTGGAAATAACATTATTGTTTTCCTTTCAGTTCACGACTAAAAAGTGCAAAAGTAATATTTCAAGAGGTCGCGATCAGGTGCTACTAACTGCCCTGATTTACTCGCCAACTTGCCAACTCTTAAATTTGTTTTTTTTTTCAGCTTATGAAAAATATTTTTCAGGCAATACCATTCAATTACACGATTGGCTTAGATTTTGTATTTGTTAAGTTATTTATACACAATTTTTACCGTATATTATATTACGTATGCTAGGGGAGTTCTTTAGTTATTATTCATGTCCTATATATGTAGAGTTAATTCGATTCGAGATTTTTTGCATATAAACAAGTAATTATTGTATAAATAGTGAATTGCTTTATAAAATATAATTTTTAAATTCATGACATCATGAATAAAGATGAAGAACACGAGATTTATAAAATAATTCTTACTTCATATTATTATATATTCAAATATTGCATATTTTTTACTTAATTTTGTAAGATGATGGAAACTAGTTCTATATTTTAGGTAACCAGAGTGGCTTATATCGAATTTTGTTCCTAAACATAGGCGCACCTATTATTAAAATTAGATATTAGTAATTACTAACCGCAAGTTTACAGTCACTGTGTCTGCTCCATGACGATCTCATCGTATTTATTATGCTTACATATTAAAACTGGCCAATGTAATAAGCAGACGAAATATAATATAGAATGAGGCTTTCATTAAGTACAAATCGGTATTGTATAATAAAGAACCATAAGTAAGTATATTATATTAAAATTTGCAACGAAATATTTATTTTGTTTTTATACATACATTACATTACATTTTCATATTTATTTAAATATGAAAATGTATGTAATGTATATAGTCTTAAATTTACATAAAACTTATGTGCGCGGCAAATTCCAATAACTAAATTTCAACATTTTGGTTTTTTTTTTGTTAAAAACTATGCCACTACGACACTACTACTCAATTTTCTAAATAAATAATTAAAAGTAAACTACATTAACCCAATTTATACGAAAACTTTGAAAAGAGCCTAAAGAATCACGAAAATTCCATAACACTCATGTACCTAATAAGTGAAAAGTCCTAAAATTGGTCGGTGCGATAGGGCCGTTAACTTTACAAAGGTTATCTATTGGGGTTAATCGTGTTCACTTTATTTCAATGTTTTGTGCAAATTGAATACAACATGGTCGCCCTCTGTTCGAGTATTTTCATTTCGGCCAAACATTTTAACTGCCTCGCCGATTTTCCGAGTTTTACTGTATAATACTTGTATTGTTAGCTTTTGGATTAAAACTTATTGGTTGAAAGATTATTTACATATATTTTTGTATTGATAAAATGAATAGTTTTTTGGTAATTATGCTTTTTATTATTATTTAAATTTAATAAAGATAAATGGAGGTCAGAAGCAAGCAGTTTCAAATTTTTTACTACATATCAATGTAAGCAGCAGAAACCTCTTGTTGACACTTCATTTCCTACTTCCCGCTCGTTAAACGGCAGAATTCAACACCGCGCTATGTGTATAAAAGGGGGTAATGTTTTAAATTTCTTCATCATTGAATTAGGGTGGACAGAGCTATTGCAGTTACATTGCAATGGGACGCTGTTCCACGTAGACACCAACCATTAATAGATAATTTTAGAGAATCTACAGGCCAGTCGTGGCCCACGGGCACAACGTGACTGTAAATGCGATAGGTTGTGGGTTCAATTCCCACTCGAGACGTTCTGGCAGAACAGGCAGGCATTGCTTCTAGAATCGGCGGAAAAGATGGGCCAGAGTATTTTAAAACTAGTTTCCTTCCATCTACCCTTCTGTTTGCGGGATATAGCGTGAAGCTGATAAAAAATCGGTTATTAATAGATTCTCTCAAATTAAAATATTGATAATAATTTTATTTTAAACTCAAATGAATATACATTTCCAAAAAAACATTCTTGTTTCATTAATATCCGGCTCGAGCGACATACGAAAAGGATGACAGATTCAATAACTACATAGATAAATTGTTCATAGGTAAACGTAATACAATGACAGTATCATTTATATTTATTATTTTTTATTAATTGTTGAGCTCCTTAAAGGCTCTTCTTCGAATAGAAAAAATAGTTATTTTTAATTAAAATATGTCTAATAAAAAAAAACTAAAAACCAACACAGTTACCATTTTTTATAATATTAAAAAAAAAATGGTGACAGTGTTTTTTTTTTTCAGGATAGAAGAGCAAAGTTTAGTCATTAAAGAGTCTAATTTTATGACTACATTATGGCGAAGTGAGCTTGTAAGCGAGCAAAGGTAGCAAAGAGCAATCGGGCATAGGGAGGAACTCTTTGCCCGATTGGCGTAATATAACATAATCTTTCAGCATTTATTTACAATTTTAAAAAAATATATTTAAATTTTATTATCTTTCTATAAACATAGGAAAATTGCAATAGCACCTAGGCGGGACTCACGAGAATTTACCGACATAGCGACCTAAAATTATAATATATTATAGTAAAATTTATTATATCTTTCATGTCTTCTTAACGGCTGGGACAATTTCAACGAAGTTTTGTGTGTTAATTTCAATAAATTTTTGGATGGTTGGAAAATATAATTGCATCCGGTAGGTGACAATGGATCCTATCTGTATTGTACCATACTAATTAAATAATAAGAAATAGTATATAATCATGTTTATTATAAGGTTTTTTTCCACACAGGAAAAAAAAACCGGTAACACTAGTTGCATTATAAGACATAAAAAATAAAAGCTTTTAATATACCATATTTTGTTACTTCTGTTGTAGCATCCCTTGACACTTCAGCTTTGCGTAGGGACGTCTCCTCACTGTGCATTCTCTACCTCATTTGTCATGGAGTTATGAGAAAATATCTGTTACCTGTCGCTAAGTTTTCTTGCTTAATATAAATAAATATGTTGCTTAGGGTATCCTAGTGTGAAGACACTCGCGCAATTTATGAATTATTACATGTTAGCTAATCCGACGAAAACTCCTTAGTACCTTGTATCTACTACCAAATATAATTTAAAATATAAGGAGGATTACGCTTTATTGCCATTTATCTCTGTTTCCATTAAGACACCAATGTCCTCCACGTTTGGGCGAGTTCTCGCGGCATTGTGTGTAGAGTGGCGGTACTCTCGCTCACTCTCGCCCTCGTTACCAGAGCGAGAAAATGAAAATATTAAAAAATATCATTCCCCCAAGTGGGAATGGAACCCACAACTGTCACGTGTACGTTCGTACGCGCGTGCCGCTGTACCACGACGGCCTCTATATATTTGAACACATTAAGTTAAAGATCCATTGAGAAGTCATCAATTATGAGCGATGCTATTAATATAAGAGTAATACTAGCGGCCCGCCCGCGGCTTCGCCTGCGTGAACTACGTTCTTATCAGTCCATGAGTACCTACGTCCTATAAGTGACGTCCATGTAAAATTTGAGACTCCTAGCATTTATAGTAACAAAGTTTCATACAAACTCTCAACCCCTAAAACAACCCCTTAGGATTCGAATATTGCAAATTCGTCTGAACGAGCACCTACGTCCTATAAATAACCTCCGTGCAAAATTTGAAAGTCCTAGCTCTTATAATTTCTGAGATTTCGTGATGAGTGAGTGAGTGACCTTTCGATTTTATATATATAGATAAAGTATTGGCCATATTTTAATTCATACAAGTATTAATTATATAATGACTTCTCGTAAAGCGCTTGAACAAATTGCTTTCGTTAATACGCTGTATTGGGAAATTATGAAATAAGTCTACAGGAAAAATATTTCATTTCAAGTTAATTTTTTCAAGTAAATATTATTGTCGGCTTCGAGATGCTAAATGTAATTATATTTTTTATTTCGTATACAGGGTGGAATTGTCAGCACCACTTTAAATGAAACCACAGCTTTAACTACTCTATAAAAGCCTAATATAATTCGGAAAAAAAAAATTCCCAAAAATAAAAAAGTTATTTTTCCAAACAAAATAAATAATAAAATTAACGTTTTAAAATAAAACGCCATTTGTAATGTATAACATAGGCACGCACACACTTACCTGTCAGAGCGGCAACGTCGCACGCGTATGTGTGCGTCACACGAAATACAGGTATGGATAAAAATCGTGAAATGAAAAAAAAATCCTACGTCCAAACTGTTGAGCTACCTTGATTAATTTTTTTAGTTCTGGGTTTGAAATATTTTATCCTGTATGCAGTTTCAGTAAAAGAAGCGCTGCTTCTTCCACCCTGTATA